>OX155895.1:24247926-24722926 GCA_944588485.1 Phosphuga atrata | reverse complement strand
CTCCCATAAAGCCGAACTTTATTAAGTTTATATGATTTTCTATAATGTAGTATGGTTTTACCAATTCTAAATTAACATTTAACTCTTTGCACTCGTATGTCGCACCATATGCGACAATATACATTTTACCGTTGCACTCGTATGTCGCACGATATGCGACAATATACAGTTTACTGTTGCACTCGTGGGTTGCACCGTACGCGACTTTTTAACTACCTGTGTATATGCATCTTTTGTATAATTTGGACAATTGAAAGGATTTTAGATTGTAGTTTTCAATTGTAATACAGAAAACGTAAATTGTAATTCAGAAATAAAACAAGTTTTATTTGCTATCTATTTTTATTTTATCACATCAAAAAATTGCGATGAAGTTTTAAGTATATACATAGTATTTCGTAGTATTTTTTTAAATAAATTACCGACCGACCGACCGCCATGTCATTCATTGCCAAGGCAGTAGCTTGGTGAACTGTACAGTGTTGCACAGCAATCACCCCCAGTTAAGGTGTTGACTGCATGATCTATAATATCCTCCAAGTAGATCAGTCTTTGTTCCATTACGCCAGGAACTGCTACGTTTGGGACACGTATATTGCTTTTGGCATAGGATTTTACTTTAGACCAAATATTCTCAATGGGATTTAGTATCGGAGAATAGGGTCCTAGCCCCAATAGAGAAGCTGGCAGGCTGAAGAAGCCAATTTGGGAATTATCAAAATTAGGACTCAGATCCTATGTGGAGCACGGGTTGTCACCTACTACGAATCTACCGGACAACCCGGGCTCCACATAGGATCTGCCTCCTAATTTTGATAATTCCCAAATTGTTTTTAGATAAATGTGTTTGAATCAACTTACTTTGCATGCACAAGGCTCCGAGTTGTCAATAAAAATTGATCCGGTTAGTGCTGAGTGCAAAAGTAACATTTGCAAAGTAACGTTGGTCTTCCGTTAACATTGCGATACACTTCGCCTTTTCTGTTCATCAATTTTTTTAACTTTTTTTACTGTTTCACTCTATTCAATTGGTTGCAGAAATTTCACTAAGCATAACCCTGCTTTAGAGCAGGGATAGATATTAAGAGTTTTGGACCGGAATATTTTTTTTTATTATATGACCGTTTGAATGATTTTTTTTATTATATGATTGTCCTTCTGAACGGATCATTTTTTGCATGTTTGAACAGTATTCACATATGTCATGCGGCGGAGAAAATCTCTTAAGGTGTAGTGTCAATCAGGCGACAGCTACAGCGATGTTTTAATTGCGATCTTTTTATTGTGCGATCTTTTTATTGCGTCTCCAGCCACCTATTTGTTGAGTGTTAATTGTGCGGTTGTTTTCGTTTTACAAAAGTAGTAAAAGATTTTAATTTTATTACGAGAAATCAGTTTTTAATAGACTATGGTGGAGGAAGAAGTGGTTCGTGGTTTGATGCAGAAATTAGAGAGGAGATTGCTTCATAGAGCCTACAGTTTCCTTCTACATTGTTCTTTACATTTTCATCTCTATAGTGCTTGTTCTTGGGGTCATATAAGTTAGAATGTTGCACTACAAGTTCACTGAACAGGGAGTCATCCATTACTCTTCCATAAAATTCCACAAAACAGAAGCCATGTTTAAACATTTTGGAAATGAATGGCGATGCAGTAATCGCAATGAGCCACAAAAACTTTTCACATACGTGTATAATACATTATTTTATCTAGGAAGCATGTAAAAATACTGTTGAATCTACAAAAAAAATGTTATTTCTTACCGATTATATGGAAAAATTGTAATTTTGATAATCAAAATAATTCAAATCACTGACACAATAAGGTTAGAACGTTTAGAGCCTCTTTGGAAAAAATTGTTAACTAGTAAAAACGCACAGTGACGAGAACAAAATTTGGTCGTTGTCGATGTTATCTAAGTTAACTAGGTCTAGATTAGGTTATGGTTAGGTTAAGTTAGTTATTAGATAAATTCAGACTAGGAGGACGAGACTTTTAGATTCAAAGTAAGCAAAATTAATTCAATTTTAATATACATCAGAAAATTTTCGCTATGTCTACGTTTTTTGTTTGGTGACGCGAGTTGTTGCCATAGTACAACAAACAGAAATCGTTTAATAACGAAATTCCATTTGATTTATATTGGACTTTTACGCACGATTTGAATACTTTTACACACGATTATTATAATGGCATCCTTCACATAATTTACTAATTAAAAGGTTCATTTTAGTGTGCGAGTGGATAAGTCATTTACCGTGGAGGTTCCAGATCGATACATCTTTCCCTATTCTAAATCTATTTGTTTTTTTAATATCTTATATAATAATTGTCGGCCAAAAAAATGTATACAAATTGCTTTTCGATAGGATTCTGAAAGTCCCGAATGTACCTCTTGGTATATCGAAATCTATTTTCATTTCCTGTTGGAATTTCCTCAAAACCATCATCAAAATCACTATCAGAATTATTAAAAAAATTATGCGTTTTAACTTTTCCTGGGGTTAACCAAAATGAAAATTACGTTGGGGATCGTACCCGGTCTGAAACGGGCCACAAGTAATTGCTCGCTGCCTATACGATAAGACATATTTGTCTCTGGGTTAATCTGTAGACTGGTCTTTGATACAAAACCGCATCGACCGCCAAGCGCAAGCGTCATAGAAACGCAACATCCAGTACTGAATGTATCCTAAAGGAAGCTCAAGACCTTCCGTGAAATAAGGAGCCCAATAAGGTTCCTTGTTCTGCCAAGTAAGGTCTATGAAACGCGAAGTGGGTAAAAGGAATCCTTCAAGAAGCACTATGAATACCTGTATAATTGACTTATTAAAGCGGAACAAAGCTTGGATATATAAATATATTCAACCTTTCCGAAGCTCTATAATATTATTTCTTTTTAACACTACAAAACAAATCTCATGTTGAAATACAACAGATATTTGTCTGTTATTTACTAGGACTCAGTTCACTTTCGTGACACTCAACAAGAACCAGATAAATAGCATTGTTTTTAAGATCAGATCTTTATATTTAACCCAAGTGAATAGCCAGCTGGAGACGCGTTTCGAGTTATATCTCTCATCAGTGCAGCTTTGCTCTTTTGAATTATAAAATGGATCCATTTTATAATTATTAGTTTAGTTTCACCCCGAAAAACTTACATGTAAGTTCCATGTAATTAAATATATAGTTTTTTATTAAATATATCAAATTACACAAAGATCCGTGAATACGTGCACAGTCATCGCTTCTTTGCTTACTAAATAGAACTGACAGTGAGTTGAACTACATTTAAGTAAATTTCCAAGAAAATGCCTAAACTTTACAGCAACCCAATCGTGACGTCGGAGCACCCCTGTTGAAAAACACTGACCTAAGCAAATAAAAATTTCAGTTGTGCAGCCTTGCATTGTCGTGTTATTTCCTAAATGTTCCTGTTCGTTTCTGTGGAATGGCTTAGTACAGTTTTTTTGATAGTTCGAACTCCAAGATGAAGTAAGGCAGTTTCTAGAAATTTAGAGTGCACCTATACGAGGAGGTTATATAGAAGCTTGTGCTTTGCTGAGACAAGTGCCTTGAGAATAGCGGCGAATATGTTGAAAAGTAACAGTTCGCGGTTTGATTTCTATAACTAAAATAGTTGTAAGTAGTTAGTAACCGAAGTTCTTCGTAACTGTGAAATCCGACGATTAAAAAAAATCGAAAGATTAAAGAATCAATTTAGAATTTTTTGCTATTAGTTTAGATAAAGTCATTTGTAAATCATCAAAAAGGAGTGGGGAATGGAATGTTAAGTGAAAAATGTGTTAAATTAGTATATTTTGTAACTAAGGCGGTAAGTTGTTAATTTGACGCGAGGGCGAAATTTTTCATTTTCAATTTTTTCACATTCACTCGAGAGAGCAATTGACAATACCGCCCGCGTTAAAAACTATATCTTTGTTACTCATGTGAGGGGATGTATCTTACAACTTTGGGATCAAGGGGTCATCCAAAAAAATGGAATCAAAAATGAAGTATTTGCTTCTTCAAATTTCAATTCAAACAATTTCCTTTTGTCTCCGCTGGTGTGGATACGTCATAAGAACACTCCTCAGTCTCCGGTATTATGTACCATGGAATTTACACTCATTTTAAAACGTTTTCTTTAATTTTTATTATTATTTTGTAATGAAAAAAAATTATGACAATTTCACCTCAATTTTATAATATTGATGTCTTGATTGTGTTTATTTTATTTAATCATTAGTTTTTTAAGCGATATTGAATATTTGCGTGCGTCAAAAAACGTGCGTCAGGAAGTACTTTTCGTGCATGTCTAATAAAAAATATATTTGTCTACCAAATATTTTGTGCTTTGCTTTTCATTCCTGATTTGATAGCTTCATACGAATACATAAACTGGTATTTGTTGTTTTGAAAATATATTTCAGAAAGTATATTACCTATAATGTCGAAAACGTTTAGATATTCAAACAGTAACAAATTTAATTCACACAAATCAAAATCGTTCCACAAAACAACAATTAAATAGAATGATAGTTTCACCGGATATTTGAAATAACGACATGAAATGGCTAAAAATAACTAAAGAACAATTACGCAAGGAAGTCATACTGAAATATATGAAGCGCAAAACGATTCTTTGTGAACTTTACCGGCACATCAATAAATAATATTTCCATTTCTCTGTAGATGTGGATCGTTGTGTTCATCTTCCAAAATCGGTGATAAGGGAACTAATTCAATAAGCTCTTTATACTAATACTTGGTATTTAATTTTGCAGCCAAATCCTCAAACTAAAAAATGTAAAACCAATAAAACTTTAATTTTTGATCAAGTTCATTAAAACAAGTCATTAAAACTTTTAGAAAAAAAAAACCTTTATTATTATGATTCATTCATGCATTCATTTGAATTTTCATAACTGTCCTCCATTATAAATTATTATTAATATTTTATTAATAAAACTCACAGCACTAAAATCCTCGTAGTGACTGGATCATCTAGCAAGCTCGATTAATTCATAGGTATCGATATCTCGAAACCGCAAAAAGTTGACAAACGACATTTTGCATATATGCGTTTCACCTGACATGATTGTAAACCATAGAGACCTGCAGTTCCAAACCTTTTTGCAATGGCGGATCCTAGTTTCTAGTATTATTTTCTCTTTTAAATAACTATAAATATTAGATAACATTTCAAAACTTAATTGTCAAGTGTGTAACTTAATTTTGAATGTTATTAGAGTTGACATTACTACCTGGACAAAGGTTAGAAAGGAAACCGAAAAGGACACGTAAACCTATAGTTCTGAATGGTTTCATATATCACGTAAAAAATACGTTCGTATCTACAAGGTAATCATTTCTTGAGGTACAAATTTGTTCGTTAAATGATTTTAAATGTTATTAGATATTTAGTTTGTTCCAATATGAAGAAGAGAGGTTGTAGAGCTAGAGCAATTATCCCCAAAAACGGAAAGGTTAATGATTTGCGAATTACAAGATCGCATAACCACCCCCCTGATTTAAACGCCGAAGAAAAATATTATTTTCTTAATCATCTGAAAGAAGCTTCGAAAAACATGCAAACTCCTATAAAGAAAGTTTACGATACTATTAGTATACTGTGAGTGAGTTTTAGATATTCTTTTGCTTGAGGAATTGTACGATTTGTTTTTGTAGATATCCTCAGGCTGCTGAAGAAGTTTCGTTTAAATCTATCCGTTCTTCTTTGCATAGATGGAGCAAGAGTTAAAATTGCTATTATTATTATATAATTAAAAATATTTTTGTTTTGGAATTCCAATTAATTTTTCATCAAATGTGTTTGTTTGTAATCAGAAATCAACAACATTATATTTGGTAATTGACTTACAACAAGTCTGTTTTACTGAGCTGACAATAAAACAGACTTGTTGTTACTGTTTTCACAAAAGAACAATAGATCTTATTTTCGAAATGCGTGTTGGTCAATTGCTTTTGGGCTTGTTTTTTTCGACAACGATTTCTCAATGTGTTTTTATGTGCGCTCTTTTTTATAAAGTGGTGCACAGTAAAAATGAAACTGGAAATTTGATCGTAAAGAAGTGTAGACCTTCAATTAGGAGAATATATGTTGTCAAACAACTTTGGCTTAATGAACCTTCAAAATCATTGCGACATCTGTCCCAAGAAACAAAGTGTGTCTGGTACATGGCGTACAATGTGTATGGTACATGGCCAATGATTTTAAAGAAAAGCTCTTATACCCTTACCAAACAAGATGCAGGCTGTCTATGATTTGTTGATATATATATATATATATATATATATATATATATATATATATATATATATATTTTAATCTTGATATTTTTTAAGATGATTTTATATGATGATATTTATATGAATCTGTTATATTTTTTGAAAAATTCTGATTGGATTGTTGTTTCACGAATGCCTCTACATACACCTCACCATAAGAAGGAAATTAAAAATAGTAGAAATAATGTTACTAAATGGTAATGTAAATTATAAACACATAGATATAGATGTTATTTACAATGAAATATTTATAACTTTTGCAAAAGGGAGAATTTCACTTGCAAAGGGTGCATTTCATTTGGCAGGGGTGAATTTGATTTGCAAATGGTGAATGTAATGTGAAAAACCTATACAAATTCGAATTATTTTGAATTTAGATTCTAAAATGGAGACCAAAGAAGCACCTACGAGAAATAAAAACAAATCGAGATCTTACAAAGTTATACATAAAGGGTTTGTTTATCATTTAAGAGTGGTCAAAAAGAATGTTCGGTAAGTATCATTAATGCTAACATCGATTTTCCAAGAAATTTATTTTGCAAAAAAGTTTTAATTGAAATATTGTGTGTTGTAGTTATTTTCGTTGTGCCCGCGAAAAACATACGGGGTGTTTAGCTTCGGCAAAGTTAGGTCTATCGAAATCGGCCGAAGATTTAGAAATAATTCGGCATCACAATCATCCACCGGATGACACAATTGCAGTGCGTTTTAGATTTGAAAATCTCATGAAAGAAACTGCTCAAGTTATGCCTAATGCCGATAGCAAAGACGTTTACAACATTGTAGCCAGAAAGTAAGTATGAAAATGAACTATCTAAATTTAAAAAATGAGCATTGGTGATTTTTTTTGTAGGTACCCTGAAGATGCAAAAATATTTCCTTATTCTCATAAATATTACACTAATATACAAAGGTGGAAAAAAATGAAATAAAAAATGTTATGTTTAATTTATTTTACTGAAATATTTCTATTTACTTAGATCAAACGTTTGTGATAGTTATTAATTTATTTGACTCTTCATAATAAATATTAGACTATTTGGACAATTTTCACTAATGCTTTATAAACAAATATTAATAAATTGGAGATATTTACGAACTTTTATACAAGAAAAATGTAAAGAAATTTGATTAAAATTATTATTAATAATTTATTTTAATTTATGTTAAAAAATATTTTTTTTGTAATAGATGTGAAGACCGTGCGAGCTTCAGGCAAATTTTGTAGAGGAGAAAGAAAACCAGAAATGCCTCGATATATTGTTGACGGATTTGTTTTCCACGTGAATATTGTAAAAGGAACACCGCCTATGACGTAAGTGCCAGTAATCTCTACCCTGTACATATAAAACTAACAATTCGGTTATAAGTTATTTAAGATGCTTGGAATATAAAAGACTTGGCTGTCATGCAAGGGCTGTAATACCATTTAACGGAACCATAAATGATATAAAATTGAAGAAAGGACACAATCATCCCCCGGATTACGCAGCAGAAGAAAAAATCGTTTTCTTAAGAGAGTTGAAAGATGTTATGTTGAGGAATAATACAGATTCGACTAAGGAAGTTTATGATATGTTAAGTCCATTGTAAGTTTTTGTTACTAATTTTTTTGGGTCAGTTTTTTTAATTAGATATCTTTTCTTTAGGTATCCAAACGCTGCAAGGGAAACTACTTATAGTTTAATAAAATCGAAGATGAAACGTTGGCGGAGAATTAGTGCGAAACCAACCGCAGAAATCATTCATATTACGGAAATTAATTCATCGGAAGAAGTTTAACTTAGTTTTATTTCACAATTTGCTGTAATTTACCAATAAATAAAAAAACTCACTGATATCGCTTAAATTATATTTCCTTTATTTGTTATCTGTTTGTTTTAGTATCTAATCTATGTTTTGTTTTTCAAGGTTTTAAATTCTTAATTAAGTCGAACGGAGTACGCAACCTCATTTTGCAAAAGCATATCTACGAGTTTGAAAGTTCCACTAAGGATAAGTGGACATGGAGGTGTGCAACTTCTAATTATTGTCCTGCTCGTTGCACGACAAATCGGACGAAGCCTTTGAGCGTAGTGGAACTGCACAATCACAATCCGCCGGTCAGATTTATCTTGGAACAATTCCAGAAGGGAAGTGTTGAATATTTACGAACTTTGTCGAAAAAGAAATGCAACCCGATCGGCCTAAACGTCAGAAAGATGTCGTAATGTTATCAGCCCTCTATATTAGTCGAACAGGAAGGGAACCTAATAAATTGGCCTTCGTTTTGTGTTTTTACGTTTGCTTTAGTTTAATTCAAATTTAATTCGTGTGAACCAAATTGAATAGTATATATATATATATATATATATATATATATATATATATATATATATATATATATATATATATAAAATATACATCATAATAGTATATATAATAATACATAATGCTAACAGAATGTTTTCATTTTGCACCAATTCCTTATTTATTATTTTTTTTAAGTCAAAGCTGCTTTTGGTAACGACAATAACAAAGAAACCTTACAACAACATTCGCGTTTTGCACTTAACACTTTGAAACCAGAATAAGTAATCGACTATTCTAGACATTTAACTTGTATATAATGTGATAATTTACTCAACAGATTTTTTTTAAAATGGCGCGGGATGAAAATATGCCAAAATCTGGACCACTTATTAGAGAAAAGGCTCTTGATTTTGCCGAGAGTCTGGGACACACTGATTTCATCGCTAGTGTAGGTTGGCTAGATAAATTTAAGAAAAGACAAATATTATTCAATAGGTTATGTGAGGTGAAAGAGCAGACGTTATTGAACATGACTGTGAAGAGTGGTGCAACAATATCTTGCCCGGAACTTATCATGAAAAAGACATTTTTAATGCGGACGAGACGGGCTTATTTTTTAGATGTTTACCTAATAAAACGTTAACATTTAAAGACTGAAAAGTGCTTCGGTCGAAAACAGCAAAGAAAGAATGCCATGAGGGAGCCAAGAATGGCCATGATGGGAGCCAATATGTGTAGTATTAAAAAAATTGAAACCGTTGGTGATTGGAAAATCAAAAAATCCGCGATGCTTTAAAGGTAAACGTTTTTTCACATTGATATATAAAAGCAACAAAAAAGCTTGGGTGACAAGCGCATTTATGAAGAATGGCTTTCTAGTTTGGAGAAGAAATTCAATGCCGGAAAACGCAAAATCTTGCTGTTTGTGGATAACTGCCCGTCAAATATGACGTCAAAGTTACAGCCTATGGACCAAGGAATTATTAACAATATAAAATTGCACTACAGAAGAAGAATTCTGATGCAAACTATTGTTGTCCTAGGAGACAATCAACCCGAACGTATTACTTTATGGTAAAAACTTGACAAAAGCATGGGACATCGATGTTTAGCAAGCATTAAAAAATAGAAAGGCTGGCTTTAAAAAACAATGCGAATCAAACTGGAGTGATGAAGATGATCGATTCTCTTTTCTAGAATTGTAGTCCGCGTATGACATATAATTATGTAATATACGTGACATCTTGTCAAGCTTGATAACCGTTCCCACATCAAGAAATGAATTTAACAGAAAGGATAGAAATTGGTTATGGGGATTGTAAGAGAACTCACGCGGAAGCGTGTCATTTATTTAATGACGCTTATTCAAACATAATCCATATCAGTAGGAATTATCAAAAATTTGAAGAAACCAAAAGTGTTCGTAGTTCCTCTGGTAGACCTAGAACAGCAAAAAATGTTGATAGGGCACTAAATATTTTGCTGGATATAGTCGAACGCCCCCAAAATCAGCGCTCTCTGCAGACCATGACCGTCAGTGAGAAGAATATTAAAAAATGAAAGGTTTAAAACGTACAAGAACATTGTGATGTCAGATGAAGCCACGTTTCAATTGAATGGTTGTCTGAATGACACAACTGTAGATACTGGCATCAAATAAATCCACTCGCGTAAAAATTGAAGTTCGTTCTTAATATCCGCAAGAGATAAATATGAAGTCTGGGGTATTAGATGGTATGATAATCGGCCCTTTTATTATAGATGGAATACGCTTTGTACTTCAGCAAAATACCAACTGCGAAGATCTTCCTTGTTTAACAGTTTATGTATATGTTTGATTAAAAATGCCTTCTTGTGCAGTATAGAGTTGATGATTTGTATATGGGTTGTCCATCTTGGATGTTCCTCTAGATGTATGCCTAGGAATTTTATTTCTTTAGCCCTTTTCAATTGGTGATTTTTAATAACAATGTTAATATTTCTGTCGTAGACACTTCTTGTCGAATGGAAAGTTATATATTCCGTTTTGTTCTTATTAAAATGGAGTTGATTTGCTGAGGACCATGTATTCACTGAATCTAAGAGTCTGTTTGCTTCTTTAACATTGTTGCTTTTGTCTTTCCCAGTCACAATGAAGCTTGTGTCATCCGCATACAATGTACAATATCGTCCTCTTATGTAGTTAATTAAGTCTGCCGTGTATAGTAAAATAATGTTGGTGCCAATACGCTTCCTTGTGGTACCCCTATATGTGTACATATTGTCTGTGATTGTCCAGTTCTATTTCCAATATTTACTGATACATACTGTTTCCGGTTTTCCAGGTAGGATTGTATCCATCGGCCCGCTTTTCCCCTGATCTCATAACTGTTTAGTTTGTCTAATAGAATACTATGAGAAACACAGTCAAAAGCTTTTGTTAGGCCGCAGAATATTGGAAAAAATTCTTTTTTTTTTATTAAATTCTTAAATTTCTTAAATTTTTATTTAAATTCTTCATTTTTGATTCCATTTTTTTGTATGACCCGCGGATCTCAAACATTTAAGATACATCTCCTCGTAAGAGTAATAAAAAATATTGTTTGTAACACAAGCGAAATTGTCAATTTCCCTCTCGAGCGAATGTGCGCACTTCGTTCGTGCGCACAATTTCACAACTTTTCGCCCTAGTTACAAAATACACTAAATCCATTCATTTGATTTATTTGTTGAAAGTTTTGTTATGTGACCCCACATTTTTTATAGACTCCCCTATTCACAATAAAATAGTGGCATTTTAATGAACCATGATGTCATTAAAAAAAAGTGTGGCGGAAACAATTGTTACTAACAAATTCAAAATACCGTCAAATACGCACTGGTGAATACTGTAAGCCAGTATCATTAGTAAACTTGGAAGCAAGAATATGCAACGAAATAGACGCATTACTCGTGTATGGTTGTGAAATGCTTTTAACAGTATCATTACCCGAATGAACTATTGTCAGAAAGTAAATTAAGAACAATTTTAAGATCTTCTCTAATTCATCTTGCTTATTTTAGTTGTGGTAATATGGACCGTGAAATGAAAACTAAATTTGTTTTTTATTACTCATGCGCAAAAAGTACTTCTTGACTTAGATTGATTATTACGAGAAATGCCAAATCTCGTTGTATTTCTACATAACCTGGGTATCGCACGAAAATATTCAATATCGCTAGGTTATATTAAAAAAAAACAAATTAAAATAAAATTAATACAATCAAGATCGAGATATTAAAAAAGGGACGTAAAATGTCATAATTTTTTTCATTACAAAATAATAAAAATTAAAGAAAACGTTTTAAAATGAGTGTTGTGAATTCTATGGTGAAAAAAAAAATGAATTCTATGGCGATACCGGAGACTGAGGAGAGTTCTAATGACGAATGCACACCACCGGAGACAAATAAAAAGGCAAATTCTTCATTTTTGATTCCATTTTTTTTTATGACCCGCGGATCTCAAACTTTTAAGATACATCTCCTCGTAAGAGTAATAAAAAATATTGTTTGTAACACAAGCGAAATTGTCAATTTCCCTCTCGAGCGAATGTGCGCACTTCGTTCGTGCGCACAATTTCACAACTTTTCGCCCTAGTTACAAAATACACTAAATCCATTCATTTGATTTATTTGTTGAAAGTTTTGTTATGTGACCCCACATTTTTTATAGACTCCCCTATTCACAATAAAATAGTGGCATTTTAATGAACCATGATGCCATTAAAAAAAAGTGTGGCGGAAACAATTGTTACTAACAAATTCAAAATACCGTCAAATACGCACTGGTGAATACTCTATTCAACCTTAAAAAATATCATGTCTTAAATCGCACGCGTATTAATTCTACATCGCTTGGTGCAATACTTGTGTGTGTTTTGATAGAAAGCTTAAAATTTAGAAAAGCGGATCGGTCCATGGAAGATTTAGATTTTAATTTCTCGAGATTTCTGAGAAACTTTCAACCGTTCTTTTAATTAAAGCTGAAAGCAAACTTTGCAATAAGTTAGTTTTAGAATCTAGAAATTCACTGTTTTAACCCCACTTATAATATGTAAAAATATGACTATTTTTTCACAGTTATATAAATTTAGACTTATCACGACTCGAGTTTCGACTGTTGAAGGTCATTTTCAAGTACTTGAAAATGACCTTCAACAGTCGTATCTCGAGTAGTGATAAGTGTAAATTTATATAAATATGAAAACAAATTATATAGTATTTTTAAATATTATAAGTGTGATTAAAAAAAGTTAATTTAACAATTCAGTGTAAGTATGGATTACCACGTAGTAAACGGTCGCAATCATCCTATTCATGAAATGGTTTAAAAGTGCGGAAAATTCTAAAAGAGGCCTTTATAGAGTATTTCAAAAACTAGATCTGTTAGTGAAAATCTGACGGTTACGTAGTTCAGCAAGTTATCACTACAAATGCAATCTACAAATATTAACCCTTACCAGACCATTGCCGCAATATACGCGGCATGGCACTTTTATTTACTGGTTCCAATGCCGCGTATATGGCAGGAAACTTTAAATACTTCCGGACCGTTAAGGGTTAATATAAAAAACTTTTATTTACTAGTGCGGAGCTTTTACTTACTAGTATGTGAAAGCAAGAAAAATACGTTGTTTTGATAAGGTGAATACATTGAGTGATGATTGTAGTGAATTACAGTGGAGTATTTGATGTATGTGCTTTTTTGTGTTGTGACGGGCACAAGAACGGTATAACACGGACTAATCGTATTTATTAAATTAGGATCATTGGAATTGCATCATTGAAATATGCGTGCGCGACACGTCAACGGCCGTTAATGACGCCAATGTGGTTTATGTTTCTACGTCCTATCTAATGGTTTTACACCTCTTGTGTAAATTTATATAGAAGAATGTCGGATTAATTGTGATTATTATGATATTACACAAGATGAAAATAATTTTGCTAATTTGGTAAGATTAACTCTCAGAGATTGTTACTAACCGATATACATTTTAAGCGTTTGATTTTCAAGTCTATGTTATTTGTGTATTTTGGTTGGTCGCATCCTTCCACCCACATATTTTCTTGTATAACTTTATATACACGAACGATACGGAAGTAGGAAGTAAGGACTAATTGTGAATAAATGTCATTTTTATATATATATAAAATTGAAAATATTTTTTGAAAATTTAATAATTGTTTTGCAAAAACAATTTAATCAGAACCAAATCAGTGTAATTTGTTATTGATCTTTGATGAAAAGACAGATGTACGAGGAAACAGAAGGAAGAAAAGTTTTTTTAAGTTTTTGAATTATCATAATCTAACTATAACAGATTGCGATAAAATAAGGAGAAGCTTTTTATGATTTTTGCTATTTCTTCCCTTCATCTTTATTTTCAAGCACAGCAGAAAATTAATGAAAAACTATAATTTTTTGTATAAAATATAATCTATTATAATAATAAACCATAATTGATTTATCAAAATCTATTAATGTATTTTTAATTTTAGAGGAGATTATGTTCGTGAAGGGAAAAAGACACTACAGCCATTTAGTAGTAAGAAATTTCAGATACGTGAAGCATCGAAGCAGCGGAACCGCGACATACTGGAAATGTAGATTTTACGATTTGGGCACGTGCAAAGCGCGGTGCATTTTGGGCCACGACAATCACATTTTAATAAATGGAGAACACACGCATCTTCCGGAAGCCGACGCGGTCTTGAAAGGCACTATTTTAGCCAGGGAGACCAGATGGATAAAAAATGGATGGCATTGAAAATGTTTTCGTTTTCGAAAAGAATTGCAGAAATATATACAAAATTTGAATTCTTACGTATTTAACATTCATTATTTGTAATTCATAAAATAAAGATTTTTTTTAAATATTGAATTATTATTAATTAATGAATTAATGTTATTTATCCATTTACTTGCTTGTTATTGTATAATACTTATTCTGAATCCTATGTAAATTTATATATTTAATTATCTAATATCTCTTTTTTAAAGATAATAATAGACAATAATAGATGTGATTAATATATTATAGTTATCACCTTTTTTTAGGTATAAATGAAAGTTTACTAATGTTACAACATAGCCAAGATATCAAATATGAAACTGAAATTAGACTTGATAAAAGTTTACATATTCCTCGCTCTGGAAACAGAAACGATTGTCGTGTGTGTTCCGACAGAAAAATTAAAGGCGGTCGCAAACGAACTATGACGTACTGTTCAACGTGTACCGGATATCCACCACTACACATTGGCGATTGCTTTGAAAAATATCATACCTTGGAGAATTACAAACGTTAATCTTATTTACAAAAATTTTTTTATATTTGTATAAATAAATAACTCAGTTTTATTAGTACTGTTTTTATTTTTTATCACTCATGCACAATAGTACTATATTGGTGCACGTTTTTTAGTGCGATAAATTGTCAATATTAGTTTCAATCAAGACCTCGGTATTAAAAAAGTTACGTGAAGTGTCAGAATTTTTTTTCATAACAAAATAAAAATTAAAGAAAATGTGGTACTTACGTACTGACGCCACCAGAGCTACAGATTTGAACAAAATGGATGGTTAGATTAGGTTATAACGGAGCAGATAAATGTAGATTACATATCGCCCGGTAGCGCGACCTCGCGATCCGAAATCCAAAAAAATATTGGATAAGGGTTAGATTAGGTTATATTAGAGCAGATAAATGCATACCACATATCGCGCGGTAGCGCGACCTCTCGCTGTGGTGGCGTTAATACGTAAGTACTGAAAACGTTTTAAAGTGAGTGTAAATTCTTTGGTGATACTGGAGACTGAGGAGAGTTCTTATGACGAATCCACACCACCGGAGACACAATTTTGTTTTTTTTTATGACACCTGTATCCCGAACTTGTAAGATATCTCCCCTCGCATGAGTGATAAAAAATATTGTTTGTAACGGGCGAAATTGTCAATTTCAATCTCGAGCGAATGCGCGTCTTCGTTCGTGTGCACATTTTCGCTCTCGAGTAATATTAACAACCTTTCGCCCTAGTTACAAAATCTACTATTCTTTCATCATAAATATTCTGTAATATTTATTCGATTTGTTTATGTTAGATGGCGCAAAAATTATCAACTGTTTTTCGTAGCTTATACTTTTACAAGTGATTTTTTATTACATTGTGACAATTTTATGACATTATGTTTCAAATATTATGTGCGACAAATGGTGATTGCAACTTTAGCATTTTTTTTTGCTCTTGTTATATTTTCCGTGATATTGTTTTGAATTTTAAGGTTTAGATTTTCGATTTTGTATTGAATACTATCGATTAGTTGTTACAAAGTGACTTGTTTATTGACTTTACTGATTCATTTAAACTGATACCACCAAATAACCAGTTTTAAATAGCACCAAAGAATAAATTATGTCTGAGTTTTGTCTGAATTAAGCCATTTGCAATTAATGCAAATTTTGGGCATTTTGTGGCTTTAGATTTTTGATTTCGTGTTGTTGTTTACCTTCTAATTGGGGATTTCGTCAGCAACAAATCATCAAAATGGGAAAATAATTTGCTCGAAAGTTAAACGGCAAAGGAGCTATTTTTTCGCTCTCTGTGTGTACTCTGGCTATTTTTGTTGGAACCACAATCAAAATGCTAAACATTGCGACTTTACAGTCTTTGCCATCGACTATATTCTTCACCTTGAATTTTATTCACATGAAATCTAAATTTGGATGAGAAGATGTTATCTTTGAAACCAATAAAAGTTAACAACAAATAAACCGATTCCGATTTATTGGGCCAACGTTTAATTGGGGCTTTGGGGTTATTTTATGGCTTACATTTTGTTGATCATTACAGTTTGTCCAATTTGATCAGCATGTTTTTCCCAGATAAAAATTATTTTTTGACTGGTAAAAAAAATATGATATGATATGTAGAAATACTATTTGATCAGTTATTTTGTTCAGGAATAAATTGCATATTGATTCTTAAAAAAACTTAAGTTTAAAACAACTTTAAGATATGTATTTTTTTCAATAGGATCAGGTATAATAGTGAAATTGAAATGCAATTGAAAATTTAATGATTTGAGGGCGGAGCTTACTGATATACCATAATATACCCAAAGAAGATGTACGGCATAGGCCATGTGGCCGGTTTTTTAATTTCCTGCACTAATCTCTAAACGAAGGAATTTTAAATAAATAACATTAGGACAAGTCCAGTTATGGTATAATTTATTTGAAAATGTTAACGACAAAATAAACATTGAAAAAATAATTTTCAAACTTAAAAAGCAGCCCTATAAAACTAAGAAAATATTGTCTGAAGTAGATATAAGTCCTAGCCTATGTATTATTACTATTGCACAATAAGAGTTTTTTTGCCTTAGACGGACGCCCTCTCTAACGATTGCCTTGAATATTTATATTTTGCGCTTCTGGTGGTGGTTTGACGTATTTAAGTATAATGGCTATGCCAGTAATTTTCCACACTGTGTTTTATTATGTTTTTTGTTTTAAAATGTACAACTTAAATTTTCCTTAATCCATTCACCCGAAGAAGTTGACATGGTAGTTATCCAGGATGAAAATACCTTAGTTATAAACTCTTCAATGTCGACCCAATTGGGTTGTTGAATAAAAAAAAATATCATCAAAAATATAATTTTTTTTTGTATATTAAAACCTTATTATAAATAATTCGGAGGTGTGATACGAAAAAATAATAAAAAAATTCAATTAACTATAAACAATTTAAAAGTGATAAAATTTTCAGGTGAAAATAATCACGTGACTCCAAACGCGCCATAATTTGTTTGTAACGTCGCAAGTGAGAAACTTCATTCAAACAAACATTCTTTATAAAATCGTCGTTTTAAGATTTTTTCGGCGCACTGTTTAAAACCATGACGTTTAACAATGTGGGACATTGACTTTAATATTTGACATGTCTGCTACAACTACTGTATCAACAAAGTCATGCACGGGTAGAAATTACACATTTTACGTCACACGGGTAACCGGCCTGTTTTCGGTACCGAGTTCAAAAATATATTTTCAATTTGTTTGTATTTGAACTACGGGTTTTTTGGCGGTGGAGGTACCTTTCTGCAATTCGGGAATTACCTGGAGACGCTTGTGGATTAAAAACCCTATTGTCGATTTTGAATGAACTGTCGAACAAAATTAACTTAAAAAACGAAAGAGGAATTTCACTTAAAATTAATGATACATTGATTGAGGATCCACAAAGCGTAGCCACTATCTTTGATCATTATTTTAAAAATACAGCAGAATTGGTTACTCTACAGGTGACAGGAACAGATGCCACATATCAACACATTCCTCTCCACCCGCACACTATTTATTTAGCGGATTACTGCGAAAGAGATTATAGGAAAATTAAAAACTAAACAAACCTCAGGCAACGATGAACTGTTATCACCAATAACACATATAATAAGCCACTCATTCGATACGGAAGAAGTTCCGACTGTACTGAAAACATCATTAATAATTCCTATATACAAATCTGGTGATAAAACGAACATCAAAAACTGTAGAGCATTATCACTGCTATCTGTATTATTAAAGATATTTGGATATAGTATATTGAATAGGCAACACCATTTGTAAATAAATACAAGGTAATCCCTGAACAGCAGATGGATAAAAAAAAACTACGGAGACTCCCATAGTACATTTAATTTAATTTATTTTACACGGACATTAATAAACATGCACAATATTTACGTTTCTGAGAATACGACTAAGTTTGTGATAATGAATGAGACAAGTAGTGACAGGAAAATGTTGACACGTCTCGGCGGATCAACAACAAACATCTCTTCATATACTACGTATAAACATTCGTATTCTTGCTTGCGCTCTTCTTTTAAATTGATAGACTTCATTTCATTATCTTCGTTTAATTGAATTCAATTACAATAAAAAAAATACAATTAATTTAACAAGTAACAGATTGTAATTACAATATTACAATCTGTTACATGGCCTACAAACACAGCTTCATAATAATCAGCTTAAAAATTACATCAATCAGCAAAAAATACGTTTCCTTTGACTATATCATCAAATTCAGATTTTAGAAATTGCCATACGACCTTAAAGGTATTTTCTTTAAATTTCTTTACTTCCTCATATTATTAAATCGTAGTTTTATCAATGAACTGGCTAATTTTTGTAATTATTTTCTAATATCTTGTAGGACGTCCATCCTATTTTGAATATCTTCTTCATAATCCTCTATCTTGAATTATCGGATTAGAATATACTTAAGCTTCTCTTGGACACACAAAACATTTATAAAATTAACATTACTTCAATCTACGGAGTTGTTGTGCTTCCATTATTTTAACCAAGTGTTTTCCATTGCTAAACTCGCTCGGTCCACATGTGGGCGGTATAGTTAGACATTCTGGCGATCCATGGCAGCCAGTCCTTCTGCAGTCGTCTTGCAGTCCATTCACATAATATTAAATCCCAGCACGTAATTCCCTTGAATTGGCACGTTGTATAATCTTTTTCCTCCGTATGGACATGGAGGAGGGCAACATAGATAACAACACTGAGGGGGGCAAAATGGAGGGGAGAAACATTTTGAACATGGAGTGGGACATTGAGGAGGACAACATGGAGGGGGGAAACATGGCGAGGGACAATATGCATGAGGACAACACCATGGGGAAGGCGGTGGTTCACAATAAAGTGGTGCGTTTAGAAAAATACACCGCCCACATTTTCGCGGTGCTGATATTAACGACGAATCAATCTCCAAAGGTGCCGGAGGTTTGCATGAAATACAGCAAGGATTGCACTTCTCGGGGCAACACAACATCCCTGTGGGCAAGGTTTAATTGTTTTACTGGGCGGAGGTGGGAGAGGAGGTCCACAAGGGCTGAAGCAACAAGGTGGCAAAGGTCCACAAAACGGCATTGGCGATCCACAGACTGGTGGAAACGGGCTCTACACAGCCAGGTTTTCGGGTTTCATTGTTGCATTCCAGATAATCCACTAAGAATTTACCACAAAAATTTAAAATGTGTTAGGAAAAATTTCTAGTGTGAACGCTTGAAGCGTCGAAAAATGAAAAGTCGTACACATCTATAACAAAATACTGGAAGTTGATTGTGGGAAATGTCCCATATGCATTTTCTGCGACCTCACCAAGGCATTTGACTATGTCTCGCATCTTCAATTGATTAGCAAACTAAACAAAAGATTCGTGGTATTAGGGGGAAGGTTTTTTAGGTAGGAAGGACAGAACACAAATAGTAAAGGTATCAAAGGTTTTTTATTCAAAAGTGCACAATACCATCCGCCAAATTACTAGTTAATTTTTTATACCATCTTACTTTCATGGTTAGGGTGAATAGAGATAAGGATAGAATTTACTTCCCTTGGGAGAGAAAAACGAATAATGTAATTACGCAGTTAAATTAATTAATTTACTCCAATTTAATGAAGCATGAATCTACAATAGTCAGTAATGATCTTCTGTACGAGAGGATCATCGCTTCATGATGGTTCATGATTGGTAAAGATTACTCTGGCACTGAGAGTTAGTTCAGCTTGGAACTTGCAAGTTGTCTGTTCTTTTTGCTTACCTCTGCTTGTCCTAGGCCTGGCGCATGCTTAATAGTCTTTTTAATAGAAATATGTTTAAACATAAAACAAAGACACAAATCGCTCTCGCAAAAACTTGGAGAATAGAGACAGAGATGAATAACCTGCGGCTTGCGAGTTCACTTTCTTCACTTTCTCGAGAGGCCCTTCAAAGATTTTACATTACAAAATTTTTCATTAAATAATCTTCCACATATTTCTTTCAATAGTATTTCTATTACTGATTGTTTAATAAAGAGATAATTTGAGTTCATAATTCAGTGTTTGTATTACCATTCGTTTCTTAATTTCGTCTCGTACAACATTAATAAATTTGAAAGTGACCCGTTGTAAAAATGTTGCTCGCCAACTACGTTTCTACGTTCAAATTTTATCAGCCATATTTCAACTAACTTAGTAATTAGCGAACCATAAATAAGGATTTTGTCCAATTAATTAATTATCAATCATATCTATAATTGAACCAGAATGCAGTTTATATATTACTTGCGATTTAGTTAAGTTATCCATGTCGTAGATATGCAGTAATCTTGAACATGGCAGAAATTTTTGAATTCGAGACTTAAGTATCTTTTTAAATTTTCGCACTACGGAACATCTAAAATATAGTGGAAGTGGGCTAAACTGTTACTAGAGGATCTCTAACTCAGAACTGACTAAAGCGCCACTTGTAAACATTAAATGTGCTATGTTTGGCGCATGCGCCACCCCTGACGTTGAAGATACTTGGGGTGGTTAAATCACATAGATTGCACCATAAAAAAAATATTATCAAGAAAGCTTATTTAATAAGATCCATACTAAAAATTGTTAACTAGCTATTTTAACGATATATTATGCAGAAATCTGCAGAAATTTCAATCAATCTTAAAGAATGGAATTTTAGTATGGGGCTCATCAACATATACTAAACAACTATTTATTACCCAGAAACCAGTAATAAGGCATTAGCATCAGAGAGTCCTGCAAATCCCACTTCCAAACATTAAAAATCTTAACATTACCGACACTCTATGCCAGTGGTTCTCAAACTTTTTTTGCCGCGGCACCCTTATTGAGCTAAAAAAATCTCGCGGCACCCTTATCGAGATACAGAAATTTCGCGACACAGCTACCCAAAAAACGGTTTGAAAACTTAAAAACAATACAAATTTAATGCTCAATTAACTGTCTTCAATGGGATGAATGAAATTGTTTGGAAGATTGTTTAAGTTTATCTAAAGTTTGGTTAATTTCACCCTCAAACCATTTAATACAGAGAGTTTGCTCCTGTACCTGGTTTTAATGTAAGCGTATGTTGATAACTCAACATTGAGAGAAGTGGCGGTTTCATTTAGTTTTTCAAAGATGTCGTATGGGTATCCTAATTTAAGCAGCCAATCGACCTCAGTGAATTGTTGAATAAAAGCTTTTCGGTAAATGTTAATAGAAATGTTAGTAATAGTGCACCTTTTAGTTCAAATAGTACTAGTACAAATAGTAATAATAGGCTAAAAAAAGAGGTGGAAGTGATCCATATCCAGATCTTCCAGGTAACGGACGGCTCTTAACATGATTAATTATCTTCACAGCACTATCCAATACGACTTTTAAATCTTGCGGCATCCTTCTACTTGCCAGAGAATGTCGATGGATGGCACAGTGGCTGCTGGTGACATTGTCTGCCACTTCATTCTAGAAACAGCTTCATTCTAGAAACGGTTTACTTTTCTAACCATTCCATCGCTGCAAATATCAACACACTTGTTCCATTTCAAATCATTTTTCTGTATATATTTGTCGATAACTTTTAAAATTACGTCGCCAGTGGTGTAAGTTTCAAGCAATTCACGTATCAAAAGTTCGTCTATTTGCATTTCGAATGGATACCTTTCAAACACAAGAAAAACAGCCCCGCAACGTCGGTACTTTCATCAAGCTGTAAACTAAAAAAAATACAAATTTTCAACCTTCTTATAAGCTCGTTCTCCACAGACTCCAAATACAAATTTTCAACCTTCTTATAAGCTCGTTCTTCACAGACTCTGAAATTGTGTTAATTCGTTTGCTTATATGCTATTTGCCAGCTGCACAGTATCAATCTTCTTGGCCATGTCTGGACCTAAAATGCAACTTTCAACATCCTTCGCTCAAGGTTTAATCAGTGTCTCGGCAATAGTATGGGGCTTTCCAGATTTTGCTTTGTGAACTGACAATAAATGATGCTTAAGTTACGTTTTTATTTTCATTTTTTAAAATTCTCACCAACGTGGATGATCCTGCCTGAAGAGATAAAGTGTGGCGTTTGAAGGTTTCTTCACCTTTATGTAATAAATCAGATTGATTGCATTCTACATGCCTTTTTAATTTGGATGAACCAATCAGCTGTTGACAATTTTAAATTGAAACAATTTTATGATAACGCATTGCCC
The DNA here is from genome assembly GCA_944588485.1 of Phosphuga atrata. NCBI lineage: Eukaryota > Metazoa > Arthropoda > Insecta > Coleoptera > Silphidae > Phosphuga > Phosphuga atrata. The sequence goes on along the minus strand of OX155895.1, from coordinate 24,700,241 downwards.
TTCCGGCATTGCCCTTCGTTCCCAACAGAAACAAAGCCAAACAATGTGAAGTAGCTAGGATCACATTTCCTTATTTTGCTCGGATTATCTTTTGGTCGTGAGTTGCGTTTACACGAACTGAGGCAGTCGAACTTGAATGATTTAGACTCGCAGGTGTCTGCTGGGATATTTCGTCTCCTCCAACGATGCTGGTTGTCATTGAATCAGCTTCAGTGAGTTCATCACCTTTCCGTTTTAAAGACTCAGATTTTAGCCAATAGGGGATATGCAACAATTTTTCTTATTTGATTAATTCACTTTTTACTTCGTTTTAGCATAGTAAAAAATATAAATACTCAAATTAAATACCCATTTGTCGCGCGCTTTGTATGACATCGCAGATCACGTTGTCATTCGGTGTTGTTTACTATTAACATAGTTAAGGATTGAGGAAGACAGTTAAGGATTTTCAGTTTGAATTTTCTATTTCGATAATGGAAAGAGCTAAACACCCATTTTATAGATATTGTATAGTACCGGAATGGATATTATAAGTGCACCAGTAAACCTACATCTTTTGCGCATGCGATTCAAAAGAGGCTGTCATGTATCTATTTTTGGTAGATTGTCTGATTGTGCTTTAAAAAACACTTTCAGTCATTGTTCTTGATCATTTATAATGTCACTATATACCAAAATCGCACTAGGTATTGGACAACACTACATAAATATTGCACAGCAAAACAGCACAGTGAATATCAACGCCGATAAATGTCATAACGTGCACGTCACCGTACATAGTTTCGGTTCGACCAATGGTGATGTGTTTCGCAAATTTGAATTTCGCTCGCATATTTTGATTATATTTTTTTATTATAATTTTTGAAATTAAATACAAACTAAGTAAGAAAATAATGGTATAGGTGTAATGTCAAGATCATAAAGTACCGGGGGTAAAAAAATCAAGTAAATCTAAATCTCTTGCATATTTCCTACTGTCCATAATTCAGCAATAAAATTGCTGCGGCACCCCAGGCATACGCTCGCGGCACCCAGTTTGAGAACCACTGCTCTATGTACTAGGAATGGCATGTTTCATACATAGGCAAAAATATTCTAAAACTATCTAGAGACTAACACAATTACTTCACAAGGGGGCATTCAAAAAAATCTTCAAGTAAATCTCGCGATCTGCAAAGGGCCGTACCAATTGGGGATAGAGATATTCAATAGGCTACCAAAAAAAAATTAAAGAAAAATGCAAATACGAGTGTTTAAAACTAAATAAAAAAACCTTTAATAGAACAGTAAGATGCTGTAACTTTATTTTGACTTTTCCCAGAATAAGGAATATGCATGAAATTTAAATTTGGTTCAAATATTTGTTTTCCGACTCTATATTGACCGGACATTTGAACTAAACCATTATTTTTGTAATTAATATATTTTTAAATACTTAAAATTAATAAATAAAAGTGCAAATTAAGCGAGGGAAATTCAAATTTGTTAAACGCAACACCATTGGTTAAAACGAAAGAGACGTAACATACTATGTAAACCAGTTCGTATTGTTTACATTTGTATTTGTATGTCATTTGTATGTCATTTGTATGTCTTTTGGTTAGAAAACAAACGTAAAAACGTCAAGTTAAAAAGGAGAACAGCTGTAGTAAACAATGGACTGAACTGTCAGTAGTAATTGACGTCTTCAATAGACCGCGCGAAAATGGCGGCGTTTAAACAGCTCTACATTTTTCTCTATTAAATGAAAAAATTAAACTTAATTACAGCATTTTTAAGCAGTATTTATATTTTTTACTATGTTTTATTATAACGGCGTAAACAGTGAATTAAAAATATTAAAAATAACATGCATAATCCCTATTATTGTCAATTTTTATATATTTTTTTTATATAATGGATGAATAAAGTTTTGATTTTTTGAACATAAGTTGCGAGAAGATTAAGTTTAAATTTTTTAAATTTAAGTTAATAATTTAAGTTAAAATTAAGATTAAATTTCTAATGACTTCAGAAGATTGAGATTGTCCATTTACGGAAATTTATGATTACATTCGAGACTGATTTGAAAAACACATGTTGTCTTTTTTAAGACGAAAAGCGGGAGATTGTTCTCAAAACCGAGTTGAGACACTTCGTCCTGATTGACCTACGTACACGCTATTACATCCTGAACAATGAATTTCATACGTCGGATTTTTTTCGATTTTGTCTTTAGCATTAAACAATATATGGGACAACTTTGAGCAGGGTTTAAATGCTACTTGAAGATTTTGCTTTCGAAGGACATTTTGGATCGAAGGACCTTGTTTTGCCAAAATATGTCAGGGAAAAGATTTTTTTTGAATTTGGGGTTTTGGGATATATTTGAGCAATTTTTATTTGAGTAGGTTTGATATTGATTAAATTTTGTATGAGTTTTGTTGGGAAACCATTTTCTGTATCAATTGAAATGCTTGTATTTAACTCTTTGATTCTTTTTTCCGGGGTATAGGGGATTGAAAAGGCTCTATCTGTCATGGAATTATAGACAGCAAATTTGTGTGTTATCGGATGAAATGATGAGAAAGGGATTGTAGAGATAACATTCGTAGGTTAGGTTTTCTGTATATAGTTATCAAATTCTATTTTGTTGTTTTTATGAATTTGAGTAAAGTTTAAAAAGTTCATTTTGTTGTTTGTTTCTACCTCGATGGTGCATTTAATTTTAGGAATTTTAGGAAATTGGTCTAATTGACGTGCTGTACCACTGAATCACGCATTACGTCATCTACATATCTGTACCAAAATGAAATATGTCTTTTTGTGAAAAGTATTTAGAATTTTTTTCCTTCGATACGTTGACATGAATTGATCGGCTAAAACGGGACTTAAAGGAGATCCCATTGCTGTTGTTTGCTAATTATTAGTGTGTGTTATTAAATTTGAAATGACACATGTTTCAAGAGCCACCTAGAGTTCGGATTTTATCAGATGGTCGCAATTTGCTTAATCAATTAAATTTCTTATAATTTAGAGGCACTCTATATTTTGGGGTAAATTTGGTGTATTCGGTATTCAGTTTTACTGCTAAAACTCTTGCTTCACTATTAATCTAAGGGGCAACTGGTCTAATGGGAGAATCTAATGGGGGTTATGAGTTTTTATGAAACCATAGACCCTGGGAGCTGTGGGATTCTGATTGATAATTTTATATTTTTCAAAATCCGAGAACAAAGTTGTAATATTTAAAAAAAACTTCTAATTTGGGTTTGGAATTTTGGCGAGGGATCCTTATTCAAGAGAGTTAGATTTTCTGTTGAAAAGAGAGAGTTCATTTTATTAATAGACTGTTCTCTTTCCAGAACGACAACCGAATTGGATTTATCGGCTTTTGTAAGGACTAAAGAATAGGACTCTATTTTTGCTTTTATTGATTTGACCACTGCAAAGTGATAATAACTGCAAGTCTATGGAAAAAATACAGGATTAAGATTTTATAAGTTCTGGTATTTTGGCTCGATGTATAAAAGGTTCCGGCACCTTTTTGAGCGTGTTCGATTGGGATTGAATGGGACTGAAAGTAACTTTTGAGAAATTTATGAATTTAGAAACTAGATTCGGTTTTGAAATTACATTTTGAGGTTCTGAGTTTTGGTTCTTTACGAGAACGGATAATTTATTTTTTAGTTTTAAATATTTGCTATGGTTGACCTTACGAACATTTTCACGAACAAAATCACCAAAGATGGTTAATTTTACTGGATGTAGAATTTATCAATTCATTGATATTAAAAAACAAACTTTTATTAACTTTGGATTTTCAGAATTGCGTTTTGTACCTAGTCGCAAAGGATATCCAAATTTACTGATCAGAAATTATAGATTCTATTCCGATCGAAGAAGAGAAGAAACTACGTTTTGGAAATGTTGTAAATACAAATCTCACTGCAGAGCTCGCTGTGTTACCAGGAACGGCAGATTGAGGACGGCCAAACTTCACCACAATCATCCTCCAACTATCATCGATATTTAGCTGCGATAGTTTGTCGGAATACAAGTAAAAATTTGTGAAAATTGTAAAATATTCACAAATTCAGTATTTTGTTTGCTGTGTGATGTAGGATTACTTTTTAGAAATTAAAATATTATTTGAAGGATATTTAGAATTTTGACGTCCACAAGTACCATACCTTGTAAAATTACATACCTTAATCCTATTTAGAAAAATATATTTTAAATTTGCATAAATTAATAACCCTTGTTTTTCTTCTTCTTTTATTATCATAAATATTTTCTAATATTTAACCAACTTTTTTATATTGGATATATAACTTAACTGGTTGTAAATGAATAAATGTTGTATGTTAAACTTTTATTGATACATAGGTATAAATTGTATGCCACCAAGTTTCAAAGATTGTGGAATAAATGAGCATCATTTGTAATTAATGCAAATTGTCTTTTTTATTGAATTTTCCATGGTATTTGAAGAACGCTAGTTCTTAAGTTGTTACAAAGCGGCTTATTAATGTAAACTAATATCGTTAAATAGCCAGTTTTAGATACAGTCATACTTCGACTTCGTCATAATCAGTGTTCCCTCCAATTTGTGTTAGTGCTGAGCGGTCCAAAGTCGAGTGTGAGCAAAAAAATAAATTAAATTAAAAATGAATTGCGCAATTTTTTTATACTTTTATTTATTCAAACCATATTATAAGTAAAAGTAATTAGCAAAGTAATAGTTTTGAATATTTTTTTTAAACTCGGTTTAAATTATTTGGCCGTTTGATAAATGCAATTTTATTATCATTAGATCACCTAGATGTTTATATTGCTGTCTGTTGCGATCTTTCTTTTAATGGAATTCATGACTGAAAATCCCCGTCCGTAATCCGCACTGGACCCTTGAAAGGTACCCATAATATAAATGTAAAGCATAGCAACATTAGAAAATTATGAATGTTAGTAAGAAAGTTAACGTATAGTCGAATGTTTTGAACAATCCAAGTCTACTCTTCTTTGTATTCTATGCTAATATTGTAATTTTCATTTCAGAATATTCATCTCATATTTTATCAATGTTAATATTGTAATTTATCATAAATATAGAATAGAATTGGTCAAATCATCCTACGTTATAGATAATCATACAAACTTAAAACAAACGGAACGCAGCCTGAATATATGAATATATTCAACCTTTCCGGAGTTCTATAACAATTACTGAGTCTTTTTAGGACTACCAAAACAAATCTCATATGAAATTTGTAAGTTAATTTATAGCTTTCAGTCCATAAAGACTCAGTAATTGTTATAGAGCTCCTTCTAAATTTTCAAATTTTTGCTTTTATACTCGATCGGTGAAACATTGTGTAAACAGTTCTGAGTAATTTTTTTATGTTCTGCATAACAGGTACATTTTGCAGCTACCCCATTTTTCTTTCCAATCATAACATTATCTCCAGTACACATTATATTATTTTTATTACTCATGCGTTAAAAGTACTATCTTGGCGCACGTTTTTTAGTGCGATAAATGCAACTTTTGGATGTATTACCACATAACTTGGGTAACGCACAAAAATATTCAATATCGCTAAGTTACATTAAAAAAAACAATTAAATAAATAAAATAAACAGAATCAAGACCTCAATATTAAACAAGTGACTTGAAAGGGACAGAAAATTTTATTCATTATAAAATACAAATTAAAGAAAACGTTTTAAAATGAGTGTAGATTATATGGTGATACCGGAGACTGATGGCAGTACTTATGACGAATCCACATCATCGGAGACTATTGAAAAAGCAAATTCTTCATTTTTTATTCTATTTTTTTGGTTGGCCCCTGGATCCCAAACTTGTAAGATACGTCCCCTCGCATGAGTAATAAAAAATATTATTTGCAACGCAGGCGGTATTGTCAATTGACCTCTCGAGCGAATGTGCGCACTTCGTTCGTGCCCCCATTTTCGCTCTCGTGACCTATTGACAACTTACCGCCCTAGTTGCAAAATATACTGTTTGATTTTTAAGTTATGTACATCATAATTATTTTAATTTTTTGTTACAATTGACTTGCTGTCACAATGTTAGACTTTCAAAATACCAACAAATACAGTTTTGTAATTTATATCATTATCACGATATTTAAAATAAAAAATTAGTACTTTTTGTACTGAAATATCGGTGCTGTCGTCTACAATTAGTGCATAGAAGGTTGAATTTTCATTTCGTTAAAAACATGTGTTTCCAGGATTTCTTTATACATTGGGTGAATTCAAAAGTATAATTTTGACTTCGCCAATTTTGTGGAAACTTATTTTTTCCATATGCTTATGGATTTTCGGAACGGAATTCATTGATACGTATTCGTTATTCGTTAATATTCCATTTTCGATTGATTCATTAACTTTCTCAAAATCAAATTTTGACCGTTATTGTTTTTCCCTTTTTTGTGACGTTCTTTAGGTGTTTCCATTACCATTTTCACATTGTTAAAATTATCATTTTTTCAATGTTTGTGGTTTATTATCAGCTTCTCTATGTGGTTTTTGAAATTGTTTTTTTAAATAATTTCGCCAATTTCGAAGACAAAATCAATGTCTAGTAATTTAAGTGCGCGGAAACTAAATTAATCTGAGCAGATTTTAAAATGTCACAAAAACTACTGCGCATCCGCGCACCCGCGCAGCTTATAGGGAACATTGGTCATAATTCGTTCCGTGACGGAGCTCGTAACTTGAATTACTCGCTTGACAAATCAATTTTCTTCACTGAAATGAATTGAAATGCCTTTAATCCGTTCTAGTATACCGCCTCCTTTCCCCCAAAACAATTATTTATTGTCATACATTTTTAAATAAAAAAAAACGTACTTATAAATAAGAAATATTGTATGAAGCATAATACAATAGAATTACTGCAATAAACTGGTTATTTTTATTGTCTCAAAAACAATCCAAAACCAAAAGTTTAGATTAGTTAGCTTAAAATATTTTGTAAATCTGAAAGTATTTTTTTTGTGTTAATACTTTGAAAAACTGTGATTAATTTTGAATTTTCAGTATATCGATTTATACCTAGTCGCCAAGGACATCCGAATTTGTTAATTGGATGTGAGAGATTCTACGTGGATCGAAGAAGAGAAGAAACGACATTTTGGAAATGCTCCAAATACAAAACTGGTTGCAGAGCTCGCTGTGTTACAAAGAATGGCACATTAAGTCTGGCCAAACTTCAACATAATCATTACCCATCAATGACCGATAAGCAGTTATGATAGTTCAACGGAATATGTATAGACAGACCTTTGTGGAAATTGTAAAATAATTCAGTGAATTTGCTTTTTGTTAATTTTAATACTATTGAATAATATTGCAAAGTTTGATAGTCATTTGTTACATTTTGTGGCAATAAAGATTATTATAATTATTATTAATATTGCGAAATTTGTCATCAAAAATGGAAAATCAATTTTTATTTATTAATTTTTATTTTAAATCTTAGAACATTATCATTATTTTTAGAATTCTTTATAATAATAATTTTAATACTATCTTTAAAATTCGTAGACTTTCATATTTTTTAATGTAATATGATAAAATAAATAATTATAATTTATTACTTTTTTATTACAACCCATTCATTTTGCTCTGAATTGAAAAATTCACTATGTTTTTACCACTAATTTTGTGAAAATATAACTTGTGAAGTTATATAAATCTACACTCTTCTAGTCGGGCTCGAGTTTCAACTGTGGAAGGTCATTTTCAACTTGTCTTTTCACTTGTCATTTTTTCAAGTCATTACAACAGTCGAAACTCGAATCGGGTTAATTGTGTAGATTGATTAACATGTAGTAACGCCCGCAACCAGCCTTTTCATTTATTTTGAGTTTTCTAGGAATTTCTTGTGCAAACATTTCACTAAATAATCTATTTTGTAGATAAAAGTTTGTTAGTTTTTGAAAATTCATGTTGAGATTCCATATATTCTTCAAAATATATTTTCTATTTGTTTTCTTTGTTAATATTTTACGAAAATTCTATTTATGTTGAGATCCCCATAAATTTTGTTTCAAATATTCTTTTCTATTTATTTTCCTTATGAACATTTTTTATTGATTTTCAGATGTGATGTATACAGTGAATAGTCGCGGTCAAATGGCTTTGATTTACAAGAATAATATTTTTCACGCAAACCGAAGTTACGAGGGCACGACGTTTTGGAAATGCATGGAGTATAAGAGGATCAAATGCAAAGCCAGGGTTAACATTAAAGACGGCGTCATTACGAAATGTAACTTATCGCACATTCATCCAGAAAACATCGACAAAATAAAAGACAGAACGGTGAAAATGGATCTAAGGATGCCCAACAGATCCAATTTAGAAACGAAAAGGAAAAGTTTCGATCATTAAAAATTTATTTGTATTAGAAACTATATTTTTATAATACAAAAAAATATAAATATAAATTCTTGATTTATGGAATTTAAAAAATAAATTAAAAAACGTGGACCACCGTCAAGAACGAAGTTCACGCATTTTTCAACTCTGAATGTAATTCGAAATAAAGTCTGTATATAATTAATTGATTGTGGGGTTATTTGTTGAAACTTCATTTCAATATGAAAGAAAAAAAAAATAGCAAACACTCTAATCACATGTAAGATAAATCTATGTAAACAGTAAGCAATGGCTTCAAATTATAAAATTTTAAGAAACTGCTTTTCTAAATCTGTTGTTTGTATAATTCCTTTTTTTCTTTTCCCTTTTTTCTCTGTCGATACTCTTTTTGATGCTGGACTTGTGATTTCACTTTTGTCTCTCTATAAATTATATATCCTTGTCATATTGTGAAATCCGTCAGATTGTGTAAAACTGAGTTATTGCATGATCTGCCGACAGTTCATGTATTCTATTTGAAATAATCGATATGAGTAGCTAGTTCGTGAAACCATCTCAAATATGTTTCTTTATTTATCTCTTTATCAATAGGACTGCTAATTAAGACAAGTTGCTTTATACTGTCAGATGACAGCACTTTTTTGAAAAGGCATTTTTTTAAACATCGAAACGGTAAGTAGGTAAGATAGTGAGTGTAAATCCCAGTTAAACAAGCGCCTCATAAAATTGGCGATTTCATGAGCTACACGAATTATATGAACTACTCATCTGCCGACAGATCATGCAATTTCTCAGTTTTATATAATCTGACTTATTTTTCACTAACGCGACGTATAACGAATGAGAGAGCGCGCGGTATAGAAATATACACTGAGAGAAAGAGAAAGAAACTAACGTTTTCTGCCGAATCACTCATACCGAGACCTCCCTAAAGGAACTTCGTTACAATATTTTCAAAAAGTTTTTTGTAGTTATGTAACGGTATAGGTGATGTATATCGCCTTTGTTAACTCGAATAAAAATAGTTTGTCAATACTGACATATAATAAAATATATAATGTATAACATAACTATAACATAAATAATATATAATGTTAAGAATAACATAATCGAATCAGCTGTGTTCGCATTATTAAATTTTTCATTCAAATCCTTTTAAATCGTATTACAACCACAACGGCCTATTATATAAATTTATTGAACAGTTGATACAATATAAAAAAGCATTTAATTTTCGATTCTTCTTTTAGATGGCAGATTAGTTTGGATTAAAATTTGTGAAAACATACTTTTACTTAAATATATATAGATTTTATAATTTTCACTTGAAATAGATGTATTTAATGTATAAACAATGCATATTTGCTAAATATGGTGATAACAATATACATTTGCAGGAAAATGTACACTCTATCCCGACAATGCATTTAAAGCTCGTTTACACGTGTAGAGTTGTGGGTGGAGTAGAGTAGCGGGTAGAGCGCACTTGCCTCGCTACTCTGCACATTTTCGGTTCCGTCGCGTTTAGACAGAGGATAGTTTACACAGAGGACGCTGTGCGGTGAGTTTTTAAAAATGATTATTTAAAAAATAAGTTTTTACAAAATCACTTAGGTAGAGTATACGATGGTCCCATCAGTGAATTCGCTGAAGCTATTAAAGAGGGAATAAAGAGAGATAGAAATGAGTGTATGGGAGAATGGCTTGGAAACAGGGATTCTCTGGGTGGAACATCACTTCTGCTCAAAGAATTAGCTATAGATCAGTTGGAATATACAATATGTCTTAGAATGACATCAGACAAATTTGAAGAGATGTTGACCATGGTGAATGGCAAAATGGACAGTTACATGATGAGAGATGCGATAGAAGCAATAATGAAACTTCAAGTTATAGTCAATCTCAGTAAACTTCATTTTTAAATTGATTGATTGCGCTGCGTATTGTAAACAAAACAAAACCGACTTTCCTCTACGCAAACATGTGTGTTTACATGGGTAGAGTGGAGAGTAGATTACATTAGTAGGTTTTCTGTATATATCAAATTCTATTTTGATGTTTTTTATGAATTTTAGTAGAGTCTATAAATTTATTTTGTAGTTTGTTCCTATCTCGATGGTGAATTTAATTTATGGCTATGGTGGGGGTCAGTAGAGTGGAGTTACTTTCCCACCGTGGTAAAATAGTTTACTCTACCGGCTACTAGCTACTCTACGCGCTGCTCTACTTACTTAACTTTTTTGCGGGTTTCTACGGATAGAGTTACTATACTCTACCCAGTACTTGCCTGGCTACTCTACCCGTGTAAAGAGTCCTTATGCCGCAATGCACAGGGTGTTTACGGTCTTGTGATATTATTTTTATGGGGTGATTAAACATCTTAAAAGAAGGCCATTTGTATTAAAATGTTGCATAAAAACAAAAGTTGCATATTACTGTTTCAACTGCATTTACTGTTTTTTTGTTATTTTATGGCGATTGAGAATCGCCATGAAAATCATCTAAATCAATTATTTTGTTGGTCCATCTACTATGGACTTCATAACGCCCCATCAAGGGGTTATGGTCAGGTGACCGACATATTTGTCGACGAACCTTTAATGGAACCTCTTCCAATAGTTCTATCAACTGATTTTGCAAAAATAAGAAATAATCATTTCCTGTCAATCGATTCGGCAGGGAAATGATTAAAGGATGATCTTCAAGTTGTAAAGCCTTTACTTTTTGTACATGGAAAGGATATAATTGACTCGCGCATTTGTTTTGTACTACTAGAAGGATCTACTTCGACAAGATTTTAGATTTCTTCTTTGGCATCCAAAATCCGTCGGTGTCGACCAAGTCCACCATCCCGACTTTGACGTGTTTGGCTTGTAGCAGTTACTCGTGAACGGATTATTAGAACGGTAAATTTTTTTGGAATAGGTGTTTGGTCTGTTAGGAAACCGCTCTGCGTACAATCGACTTGCAGCAGCAGATTTCCGGAGTACTTCCTAATAAAGTAACAACATGTCAACGTATTCACTGTTGGTGCGATGAACCATTTTTACTTTCTCAGTGCAGTATGAATTGATGAAACAGCTTGACTAATGGGACAAGTTTGGACATTTTTAGTAAATTTAAAATACATAATAATTCCTAGTAATAGCAATAAACGTTATTCGGAAAAATGTTTTTTTCTCTAGCGTTTTATCCGGCCCCTGGATATTATTAATATAAATGATATAAATCAGATATGCATATTTCCCAATAGGGGAAAGTTACGTAACCACAGATTTATATGAAATGCCGCTCACGCCAAGGAATGCCCAAATTACTATAACGTGTTAATTTTAAATATCTCATAATCCTGTGATGTACTTGTCACAGATGTTAGTGTAAGATTTATAACTAGAACTGATAGATCTTCAAACTACTGATGAATTGCAATCATTGTATGAAAACCAAAAGTTAGATTTTTACTCTTTATAACAGAGTGATTTTCGACAAATAAAATGTTTTAACATTGAAAAACAAAATGAATTATATAAAATCAAAAATTCGATCTCGTTTAACAGATCAACAGTTTTATAACTATTTACGATTCTCTCTCTCCAATGGATGTACAGATCATTGTCGTTATTCATGACCTACTAAAATTTTTGCCTCCAAATTTCTTTGCTCGTGGTCTCCCTTTTCTAATTTCTGGACCTGACTATTTCCTTACCATCCGTGTCTGTCTCATCCAGCCATCTTGTTCTTGTCCTTGCCGTATGGTGGTCATACACGATACTGCCTATCACCCAATTGGCATGAGACTGCCGATTGGATCAAGTAGAACTGACCGTGTGTGGGCGTGAATTGGCATGGCAGTTATACTTGACGAAAGAATCGAAATTAAGTTCGTTTGGCATGATCAAGCTGATTGGACCGCGTATGGCTGTCGCGATCGTTAGATTAGTTGAGTAGATTTTTGTCCGTGAAAAACGTGCTGCACGCTCGCGCTCAACGTGTCGCAAAATACAGCCGGGTGCCGTGAAGTGCTATTGGAGTTTATTTTAATAAATCTAACCGTGTTTATGGAAAGTGAAAAGCAAGCTATATAATAGCTGGTAGGTACGTATATGTTTATGGTTATGTTTTTACAAGGTTTTATTTAACTTTCAATGTTTTTATGTATGTATGTATGTTCGGTTTAAATCTGCAACTGAATTTTAAATAACTAAAAAATAAATTAATAGTAAAAAACATTTTTAAAAACAAGCTTTTATTTAAATGCTCCAAAAAGAGAAAATAAACTTTAAATAAAATTTCAATTAAATCAAATCCATTAATTTAGAGATTTACCTGTATAGATAAACAAGAATACTAATTATGTAACTTCATCTTGACATGAGTGATTCTATGAAAAAAAATTTTTTTTTTATAAAATAGTAAATCTCGCGATTCCAATAGACTATCAACAATAATTATATTGTAAATTGTGTAATGTAATAAATTGATGGATTTGATTTAAATAAAGTTTATTTTCTTCTTTTTAAAGCATTCAAATAAAAGCTTGTTCTTAAAAATGTTTTTTTACTATTAATTTATTAGGTAGATAGGTACCTAAAACCAGAGAACGTGTTGTAAATTTCAGAATTCGTTTTTAACACGCGTTTATTACCCTCTCCTGTAACTAACTACAAACAAACAAACAATGTAAGGAAACATCAAATCTTGACGTATCTCAAGTAGAGGATAAGACAAACCGCGATATTGTTAAAAAATCAATTCATTAAGGACGGCGTACAAAAAAGAAAAAAGGAACTATTGATGACGAAGTGGAGGACGCGAATGAAGAACAGCAGATAAAGCAAAACCATGTAATATGTGCGCAAAATGAAGAATATCGAAGAATGCAGATACTTAAAATCCAATAGTAAATCTGTATAAAAAAATGTTTTTTATTACCCAGGTTACATTTAAAAAAATGAATAAAGACAAACAAGACCTCCATATTCAAAAAATAACGTGAAAGTGTCAGAAATTTGTTTCATTACAAAATAATAATAAAAATTAAAGAAACGTTTAAAACGACGACGTTTTAAAATGAGTTTAAATTCTATGGTGATACCGGAGAAGCAAATTCTTCATTTTTGATTTCATTTTTTTGGATGGCCTCGGGATCCCAAACTTGGAAGATACCTCGCCTCGCATGAGCAATAAAAAAAATTGTTTGTAACACGGGCGGTATTGTCAATTGCCCTCTCGAGCGAATGTGCACGACTTCGTTCGTGCGCCTAATTCACCGTCGCGTCAAATTTACAACTTACCGCCCTAGTTACAAAATATACTATCTGTTTGTTTTCTATTTGTCTATGAAAAAAAAAATCTTTATTGTTAATCAATTTTTGAATTCATAATTTAAATATTTCGACATGAGTGTTGATAAAGTCATATTTTTTATCCTTGGAAACCTCTGAATAAAAGTCATTGAAAATCAAACGTAGCCTTAAATCAATCGAATTGTTTTGTTTCGGGATTCTGAGAACAACTCACAACCAAATGAACAATCGGATAATGATACATTTACAGCATGCTACTCAACAATTAGGCACACCTTAAAGAAAAAATAATGACAATCTTATCAACAGTGTTCTTCATTCTGTTAATGACCATTGTCAAATTTAACATTTTCAAATTATTTTACGCACTCATATGCAATCACCTTCTTCAACTTCTACAAACATGCAGCATCAACAACCAACCAACTCGCCCTCATATCACATTAAATATCCCAGTCGTTCGTCGTATCAAACTTTCTCAACTTTTTTACGTTCTTCACAAAACGTAATGAACGTAATGATAAGAGTTTCTCGCAAAGCGAAGTAGCCCGGAAAATTTATTGTCATACCTGAAAATTCTGCAGCAAATTCAATTTTGTACCACTAATTAATATAATAATAAGATAAATAATTAATGAATATAATAATAAGATAAATAATATAGGTATATTTCTTTAATAATAAAAACTTACAAAGCAACTTGTATTTTAAATTAAATTAGTTTGCCACGACACCGTCATTGACAAAGTAATTTAATATTCTTGCCTGATAATTTTAGTATTATTAAATAAATTTCCTGGATTTTGTCGTTCTAAATTTTCCATATTTGACCTTGAAATATCATACTCACTGTTGTTAACAGTTCCGTTGTTGATATTTTCTTGATACACGCATCTTGGGGTGCATATGAATATGGAGCATGCTCAATTAAAAAGTTGTGTAAAGCTATGGTAGCCATTACTACTTTTTCTGTATTATCTGGTTATATCTTAATTTGAGTATGGTAAATGCGAAATCGTGAAGATAATATGCCAAATGCCGTTTCTACGATACGTCTTGCGCGAGATAATCTGTAGTTAGTCAACCCTTTCGCGGCTGTCCAAATCAGATCGGCGATATGGCTTTAGCATATCGGTTCTCAACGGGAACGCATCGCCAGCAACAAAAACGCACGGCAGACATCTTGAGTTATTTCCAAGATTTGGAATATTTAATGTTTTATTCTGCAATTTTTCGAAAAACTGGGTAATTTGTAATACCACTCCATCGGAAACTCTTCTATTTGTTCCAAAATTAGCCAGTAAAAACAAGTATTTTGCATTAACTATTACCATGAGAACCATCCTGTGTCCTTTGTAGTTGTAATAACGCTGTTAGCGCGCGGGATTATATTAATGTGTTTTCCATATATTGCTCCAAACCAATGAGGAAAATTCCACCTTTTTCAAAGTGGTTCGCAATTTCTTTCCATTTATCGGAAGTATGGGGAAACTGAATAATACAACTTTAATCAAAAATATTTACGCCGGGATATGGAGTGATCACGTAAACCGGGATATCACGTTTTGTTTATTAAGTCATGGGCAGTAACTAGCTTCTAAATTAAAGTGACCACACGTTCCTATTTTGGCGGGACAGTCCCGCTTCTTAGAGGACAGTCCGCTTCCCGCCGATTTTTAAAAATGTCCCGGTTTTTAGAAAATATCTGCATTTCTTATTTTAAATGCATGTAAATACATTTTTGTATATTCATAGACAAGTATATACAAGTATACAATAATAGTAGTTTATGATACAAGTGTGTGAAGAAGGACTTTTGTGCATGAGTTGCCATGAGTTTAAAGCACGGGCCGAAGGCGAGTGACTTAATCGCAATGAGTAGATTTAATCTAGATTAGGTTATCGTTAGGTTAAGTTATATTAGAGCCAGATAAATCCAGATTGAGTCTTCTTCTATTGAATCCGAGACTTCTTGATTAAAAATAAGAAAAATTAGTTCAATTCTAATTTACAACAGAAAATTTATTTTGCACTACGTCGATGATTTTTGTTTAGTTATGCAAGTTGTTGCCATAGTAACAACAGAAATCGTTTAATAATGAATAATATTCATTCGACTCCATCAATTTACATTGGACTTTTACGCACGATTTGGATACTTTAACACATGATTATAATAATGGCATCCTTCACATACAATAATGTATTCACATACAAGAATGTGTTCATTTTGGTGAGTGAGTAGATAAAATATTTTTTTTGAATTATTGGTCTGCTTTCATAACAAAATTATAATTCTCATTTCATCCCAATTGTCCCGCTTTGTCACAATGAAAATGTGGTCACTTTATTCTAAATACATTTAAAAAATAAAAAGCATCTTTACCGGTATATAATCCTTTTTGAGAACTTTGTGAATAGCTATGATTTCCTTGTTGCTAGAAATTGTAAAGTAACCGTTATGCTAAGCGTACACCAAAACCGATTTTGTCGGCCGATGGCGGACAGAACTACCCGGACGAGTACTCGGACGTGTATGTGCTTACACTGCAGCAGTGTTATTTGCCACTTGGGCCGACATTGGACGTTGCCGGTATTCTATAGTTTTATATTTATATCATTTTATATTATCCATATTATTTTATATCTAAATATCCATTTCTGATGCAACTTCATAAATAATACTTCATAAAAAAGCCCATAACCGTTTCGAAACATCTCGATTATTGTAATTTTTAGAATGTTTATCCCACAGGGTTGGTCTATTATAAACACAACTAGTTAATTTTTCAATATCCATAGTCGTTTAGGTAGATAACAACAAAATTTAACTATAAATACTCAATTTGCACTGTAGACTGGCGAGAAATCCCAAAAAGTTCGGATCATCGTGATGATCGTCCGTTTTCGGGCGTCATCGGACGATGACAGCCGTGTTTGTGTACGCGCTCTCTTTCTGTTACAAGTGTTTGATTCAGTCGCCCATGTCGCCCGAGCAAACTTCGGCCGATGACGGATTAAGTGAACGCGAGCCATTAGCCTCTCGAGTGCTGATATAGAGTGTCTCATAACAGTTATAGAAGTTTTATGCAAGTTGCTTCTTACAAAAGTTGTATCCTACTACCTACCTGTAGAATATAGTATCCCGTATTCTACATTCGTGTTTAGAAAACAAATTAAAAATATGTACTCAAAATATTTTTGAAACTGTGGCTTAAAATTAAATGAATTTGTAAGAAATTGGGATTTCAATAAATTATATTTTTGAACAAATAGGTTTTATTATAAATTAAATTATTGTTAGCCGTAAAGAATTCTTCTTTCATTATATCAATAAAACATCAAAATTATTAATTATTTTCATAAAATTTCCATAAAATCTATTTTCTTAAAAACCATTAGGTGAGTATAACTTGAACATTTGATACACAAAATAGGTCAAACATCCAGCAATTTTTGTTTAAACAAAATTCTCTTCCTGCATCCTAATTCTTCTGCATCTGTTGCAGGTGTTTCCTACATGCTGAGCAGAAAGGGATACAGAGTTTTAATATATAGTGGAAACATGTTCAACATAAACAGACAACTCAACAACTCGATATTTTGGAAATGTAGCGAATATAAACGAATGCACTGCAAAAGCCGAGCGATTACGACCATCGATGGGGGAACCATTCGAACTTCGGGGGTCGCGCATAATCACCCACCTACCGTTCCTCCAGGCTTTAAAAAAACCTACAAAGAATGCAACTTACGCCCTTATTAATAAGAGAAAATAATTACGTAAACGGTTTAATTATTTAATAAAAAATGTAATTAATAGAGATTAAAATTGGCTTAACCCCCTAACTTGTACGCACGTGTTAATTCGTGCGAGCTATACAGGCCAAACTGTGCACACTCGAGATAATTCGAGCGGCGTTGTATTTTATATTGATATAATTTCTCATACTCGAATATAATCGAAAATTGAAAATAACATTGTGTAAGCAAAGAAAAAAATCGTTTTATTGATATTTATAATTTACATGGGATTGTAAGCTATAACACTTATTTATTCAAGAATAAAATATAGCCTTTTTTCCATGGAACAAAAGTATATCGAAATTCACCACCAAAAGAAAAGTTGAATCAGGGGCGGAAACAAATGGAAACTTTTGAGGACATGGATTTGGTATTATTGCTTATCTATCAATTGCTTCCAATCAACGGCTATATCTTCTTCTGAACTATCGGCAGAATCACAACTAACTATACTTATCACTTTCTTCTGAGCCGCTTTCCGACACCGCGACCGCTTTCATATTCAGATTCTGATTCGCTCGATTTTCAATATATATTTAATAAACAATTCTTTTTGGCGGTTTTTTTTTCAAAAAAGCTGTGCTTTGAAATATTAACTAGGTATTTAGACTTAAACTTAAAGCTAAAATCTATTTGGAATAATTAAACATTTGCAATTTTAATCTAACATTCTAACATTAGTATGCGACGGTTTCTAATTTATCGTAGACAGAAGAAGAAACAGAAGATTTTTCTGGAAATGTCGCAGATATAAGAAGAGGTGTAAAGCCAGACTTGTGGCAAATCACATTGAAATTTACAAGTTCAGTGGCATTAATTCACATCCGCCCGAGGTTATCCACTTGGCATTTTAGAATTTAGACAAATTCACTCTGAATTGATTGGATAGAATTCGATAAATTATATGAAAATTGGGTTTCGAAACAAAGATTATTAAAATTTTATCTAACGTTCTATATTTTCTATAACCATTTTGTACATTATTGATTGTATTTATATTATATTAAATATTCTATTATGGCAGGAGGAAAAACTACTTTCTTTATACGTCTACACCGGAATTGCTTGACCTCTGGTCTAGGCAAACAAAATGCTTTTACTCCAAATAACATGTTGAAACCTAGTAAAATGACAATTTTCGAATGACAACATGCATTGTTGTCACATTTGTTTAAATAATAGTTCTGTTAGATTATTAAGAAAACTGAGATAAGTACGTTCTTCTCCCCAGCATAAAAGTGATTTTTGTAATTTTGGCATCATTATTAGCGGAAATTTTTGAAAAATTGAAAAATTATTGTTAAAACATTTTATAAAGACTGTATTGATTTTGAGGGTTTTATTTTTGATTCCGACTTATTTGGACTTTTGATTCTCGACTTAACTTGCTGTTCTTCTTCCTTATGGCGTTACAGCCCTAATTGGGCTTTGGGCAGTGCTTGCTCCATACGGTATGCAGAGAATGGGTTGCATTGGCGCGCCATTCTCGATGGGCGCCGAAGTTGCTTAGCGGAACACGTTAATAATTTAATAAGGTGGTGCCACACCAAGAATTTAATATTAGCAAATGGAGAGGATAGGATGTTATTTAATATAGAAAAAAACCTACATAATTTGGAGATTGCTTGAGCGAGTGGAACACATGTAAATTAAAAAAAAAGCGCTAAGTTGGCGGCGTTTCTTTGTAACCATGTTCTTGTAGGGGTGGTGAGGATCATAAAATTCAACAGATATTGCGACCTTTTACGTTTTTATTATAAAAATTGACGAATACATAAATTATTTTATATAATACATAAGTGTGTTGAGGCATTGTCAAATCATTCTGAGCAAATTACACTGATTTTTACATAAGGAGAATAAGGGAAATATATTAGTTGCACAACATTTTTTAGGATTGCAGATTCTGACTGAAGACTGAAGTATTCAGATTCCACCATTAAGGTTTATCGCAATATCTTTTAGTAAAAAAAAATAATTAGACTTCAATAAATTGCGAGGACAGGGCTGCGACAATGAAGCGAATATGCGAGGCAAGCAGAACGGTGTTCAAGTCCTGTGAAGTTAGCAAATAGAACTTACAAAAATATAATATTTCATCAGAGTTCCTTGTAGATATGAAATAGTTCTAGAGTACTTTGTGCGAAATTTCAATAACCATGCAGAATCATGCAAGAACCATCGCGGAAAAAATGAAAAATACCAAAAATGAGCTAGAAACTCATTTTTTGAGATAAACGGTGCGTTGTCGACGAATTTATACAATTCGACCATAGTTATGTTTATATTATGTTTTTTTTTCATGTTATGGGTATTTTTGACCAATTTTGCAGAAAGTTCTATAAAATCTGAGATTTTCAAAAGAAAAATGAAAACTGCAATGCAGTTAATAAATTAAAAAAAAAAACGCGCAATAGCTGTTTGTAGTTATAACATTTTCAAGCAAACTTCAAATCAAAATTACAAAAGAATTGAATATTATCAATTTTAACGATACTACATTATGAAGAAGATCAAAAATAAGTTTTGATTATGAATGTGAAGACGAAATACCAACTAATCTAGAGTTAAATACAAAATTGGTTTTTATTTAGTCTAAGTCTAAACATATGTATTTGCTAGGTTTTATGACAATTTATTGTTGTTTAGTTTCATTGTATCATTGAAATATAGCATTTAATTGAAAATGTCATTTTTCAGTTGTTATGTAACTTAACCCTTTAACTACGGCTGTCGTAAATAAACGACGGTGCGAAACTTTCGTGAGATCCTGCTGTCGTAAATAAACGATTTGATGAATTTTGCTTACCCCCCCCCATAATTTTGCAATTCTTATGTACATATCATCACATATAGATAAGAAATGGAGAGCCTTTGTACCACACTTTCTGTTTTTTTTTTAAGTTTGGATAGACAGATTTGTGAAAATATACCAGTAGTTAAAGGCTTAAAAGAAACTTTATCTCCAGTAAGCGTAGCAGTAACAACATTAAGCCGCGATGTTTCTAACATATTTACGGCACAAGGTGTAATAGGATTCTTGGAAAAGAAATTAATTGTTGGTGATATAAGCAAAGCTTTAATGAAAAATATCATGGACCGTTTGAAGACCCTTGAAAATCTGGAATTAACAGAATAAACCTTTTAATAGTTGACATTTTTTGTGCGCACTGGTTATACGTCAAAAAGTTTGACGGCACTTTTGGCGTATAAACAGTGGAAATAACAAAATTTGCCCGAAACTTTCATAGTCCCGATTTTTAAACTTGGCGGATGCGCATTAAGGATTGCAATTCGGAAAACCGGATCTGGTAATCCTGCCGATCCGTCATCATTAAACGTTTAAACCGGTACCAATATGCCGGATGCGGTGATCCAGCTAATTTTTGGTAAAATAATCGCGCTATTGCATGAGTAGGTACTTTAAATGAATGGTGCGCATGGCGCCACATGTTTTTTTCAAAACCAAAATAATTTTGTGATAAATAATGTATACTTAAAATAATTAACGTATTTGCTGGTGTATAACGCGCACTTTGTTTCCAAAAAAATGCAACTAAAACATAGGTCCGCGTTTAGCGTTACAGGTGCACAAAAAGTTGAATTTTAGGATGCGCCTTATGCACCGGCAAATACGGTATTTATAGTAACTTTAATATACTAAAAATTTTATATTGCATTAGACAGAATCATCAATATGTCTGTTATAAATATAAGAATAAGACTTGTTAGCATGCTCAAATACCTAATTGTTGTGATCTCAGTAGATTAAGTAAAGAGATTAAGTAGATATAGCAGTAACAAGGATAGAGTATTATGTTAGATTTAATTCCATCGATCCGAACGGATCGGTGGAAATTCGTGTGGATCCGGGCGGATTGAAAATGACACCGGATTACAATCCCTAATGCACATGCGTTTAACTAACCGGAAAAAGAGTATATTGCCTAGATCAGTGATTAAAAAACCTTTTTTTTGCGGCACACTTTTAACGATTTCAAAATTTGGTGGCTCACAAAGAAAAAGATAAGTTTAAAAATTATGTAGTTAATACACTGCGTAAAATAGTTTATCTACGACCACCATTGTAAATGCCTATTGTCGTACAGTTCGTGGATTATGTAAATACATCATACTACACCCGTATGCAACAGTCCGCGATTATTGTTATGTAATGATTGACAACACACATGAGCGTTTGGTTTACGATTCGTTGATTGGTCGAGAGCTGCACGTTGATACTATTTTTAAATATAGTACTCCGTGATTTTCAAACAATCATTACACGTCACATCATTCACATATAAGCTGCCATTCATTTCGTTTTTTGCGTTTAAATCTAACGAAAACTACAAATAAGTACTAAATAAAAGGTATGTAACCATTATGAATGTATGAATAGGATGGTTGCGACTGTTACTACGTGTAACTCATACTTACATTGAATTGAAAAATTTAATATGTTTTAACCACACTTATAATATGTTAAAATGTTATATAACTTATTATTCACAGTTATATAAATTTGTACATTTAATTTCACAACTTAAGTTTCGACGTTTGGCGTCATATTCAAGTGACTTACCAAATTGATAAGTTGAATATATAACCCTATAATTTTGGTGGGGAGGGGCGTTGTTTGTCTGTAATTGGGGACTTATCTGCCGGAGATTGGGTGAGATTAAAAACTTTCGAAATGATTAGGTCAGTTTAGGTCGTAATCCCTCAGATAATCTCCTAAACGAGCATAGGAGATTATCTGAGGGATTACGGACTGAGGGATTATTTTTTAGTTTTAATGTTGGTTAATGCTGAAAATCCGAATTCACACAAATAAGATGTGGAAAATTGTAATAATATGTTTAAACATATAATGTTAATCCAAAATGAATTAATTGATTCTTCTGAATGTTTTAAAATTAAATCTCGATTATTGGAAAGCAAAATGAGTTCTTTCACTTCATTCAAAGTTAAGTCAAATGCAGAAGTATCTGTTATGAGAAATGGATTACGAATCCAATAAAATTTCTTTATATCAAATTTTGGGAAATAATGAATAATTCTCTCCTCTAATATTGTCAAATAGTCAATAACAATTATTTTAATAGTTTTATAACAGTCTTTTGGGACTGACTCAAACTTTTCCTGAGATTTATTTTTCCATGATTATTTGTTATTTGTTTTTGGTATCCCAGCAGGTTATCGGTTGAGTTTAAGATATTTTCATTAGGCCCTTGTATACTTGAATTTATGTTATTAAAAGTAACAAAAATGTCTATAAGTAGGCCAGTTCAGTACACCATATTTAGTCTTCCAACAAATGAACAAATTCATAATTTTTATCTTGTTCAAAAACTTTATCTTGTTCATTTCGTCTTTTAATTCCAGCACACGAGATAAAACTTTTCCTCTGCACAACCAACTTACTTCCGTATGCAGTAACAAGGATTCGTACTTGGCTTCCATAGCTTGTTATAATTTACTAAATAAGCGAATTTTTAATGGTCTTGATTTAATTATCCATTTTAACAAATTGTTCCAGAACTGTTTTCAATTTGGATGGCAAATAGTTTGTAACAAGTGGTTCTCGATGCAAAAAACAATGGGTAACTAATATATCCCCTCTTCAAAGATTATAATTTCTAGGAAATCATTGTATACATATCGTAAACAAAGCTGACATCATTAGTATAACTGATCTTTCTATAGAAAACATTTCTTAAATACAACAAATTCACTGGTACTTCATTGGTAACACCACGACTGACATTGAATTGCATTAAGAAAGTTTTTGGGTTCTATATAACCCTGTAATTTTCAATTTAAAAACAAAAACAATATCCTGATCAAATACAAAAGATAATTATAATTTTGGGGGGGGGAGGGGGTTGGCTATGGGGTGAAATTACCGGGTTATATAGAACCCAAAAACTTTCTTGATGTAATTCAATGTCAGTCGTGGTGTTGCCAGTGAAGTACCAGTGCCAATGAAGTTGTTAAATGTAATTCAATGTCAGTCGAGGTATTTGCCAGGGAAGTAGTTGTTTTTAAGAAATGTTTTTTGTAGAAAGATTAGTTATACTAATGATTTCCTAGAAATTTATATCAAAATCTTCAAACTCAACAATATATAAATAATAATATATCTCCATTCAGTTCTTTAATATGTTCTACAAATTCTTTTAGATGTCCAGTCATAGCTAGAGCATCTGTACAAAGGCCAATACATGACTTCCACGAAACTATAATTTCTTCTAAATATGAACTAATTACATTAAAAATATCTTTGCCAGCTGTAAAATCAGGTAACTCCCGACAACATAAAAAATTGATTAATTATGTATATCATTTTCATGAATAAATCTAACGAATGCAATTAATTGAGCTTTTCGTGTAATATCTGTTGTTTCGTCGATTTGTAGAGCAAAATTTGAATTCGCAAGAGTTTTTGTAGTATTTTGTGATAATTATATTGAGTATTGTATTTTGTAATTCTACGATGGATTGTGTCATTCGAAAGTGGTATTTTACAAATATAAATATCTGCTGATCTACCAATCATTATTTTTACAATTTTGCGACAAGCTGGTAATATAAGTTTTAATTTAACAGCAATCAATTCAGCTATTTCGTAATAAGCTACTTGAGCCTTTTTAGACACACCAATTTGTTTTTCAAAAACTTTTACTTGCTTGAATTTTGAAGATAAGACTTTTGAAAGTAGCTTTTATCTTTTGTTGAAAGCGAAGGATGATTAGTGACCAAGTGACGTTGGAATTTGCTCGGAACCATAGCACTATTTGATAATTTACAACTACATACACACTCGGGAACAACTTTGTCATTTTCCATTGTAGAGATAAATCCAAATTTCAAAAAATCATAGCAAGAAGTATTTTTACTTGCACTTGCCGTGGGTTCATTAACTTGATCGCTAACGTTATCAGTTATCATTATCACTATTTTCATCGTTAAGCTTTCTTCTTTTTAACCATTTATCCATTTTCAGAAGGTTCTGTTAAAATAAAAATACTATAGTCGAAACATTGAAAATTCATAATAAAAAAGACGAATCAAATATTACCTTTAAATACGATTTATTCAAGTTTGAGAATACAATACTGCAAAGCCAATATATGTACATAATTTTATAAATTGACACTACAAGCAAATAAATTAATATGGTGATATGGTGTATATAAAGTGAATCACATACATTTGCCAATTTTAACGAAAGGAAATGTGCAGTAACTACTATGACTTACTACGCGTACTACGCGTTGGGAATCCCACTATCATTAAAACAACCTGTTTTTGTACCTACTAGTGACAAGTGTGAGCCGACTTGATGCATAAAAATCAGTTTATGGTTCTAAGGCCAGGATTATAGTGATGCGGCGAGCAGAGCGGTGAGCAAACTCTGTTTATACAGTGAATAAATAGCTCGCCCGCGTATTAAAACGCGCTGGTCACCGCTTCTGAAACAAACATTTGAATAAAACGCTATGCTTTCCTCCGGACACAGACGAGTCGGCCATTCCAAATCGGCACCGGACAACTCGGCACCGGATAAGTTGGCACCGGGAAAAGTCGGCACCGGATAAGTCGGCACCGGGCAAATCGGCACCGAGACATTTCGGCACTCGTATTTTCAATTTTCTTTTAACCTCTTATCTATACACTTTTTTATGATATTGAAGAAAATTAAATTTTTTATTTCTCAATAAATCAGAGATATAAATTCATATAACAGGGACAACATGTTGGAGGACCTGAGAGGATTATCTCACAATTATGAAATGTAATATCTAAACTTCTAATAAAGTTATTGATGTTTTATTATTAGTTTTTAATTTAAAGCTGTTTTCACATGAATTCTACTGTTGGCTAGAAGGTGACTAAATAAATAGCTTACAATTTCCTTCATCTTTCAAGGGGCGTGCGTTACTTTTTTTAATTCTAAAAAGATTTCTTTTATTTTTCATATTACCAAAACCTATGTTATACTAGAAAATTTATATATTGATGACTCGTTCCGATCAGCCCGGTGCCGACTTATCCGGTGCCGAGTTTTCCCGGTGCCGAGTTGGAAATGCCGAGTCGTCCGGTGCCGACTTATCATGTACCGCTTTCCTCTACGCTCTCCGCAATGCTCACCGCTTCACTATAATACGGCACTAACAATAAGAAAGAACGCGATGCAAAACAAATATTTAAAATGTAGATAAGTAGATCCATAATTTAAAAAAAATTATGGATTTTCTTCTTAAAAAGAAGAAGTATTTTTCTTTTTAAATCATATTGTTTATTGGTATTAACATTATTATATATTTATCAAAAATTTAGCAGCAGACTTTTAGAATTTCGTGGCACACAAAAGTGCCGCGGCACAGTCGTTGAGAATGACTGGGCTAGATGCTTATTAGATTCTTCGAAAGTTGCAACAAAGTCTGTTTTAATATTTTCCGTAAATATATTGCCGAACGACTTTATCCAGACAACAATAAGGTTGAAGTTGAAGGTGAATTTTCGGCAAATTCATAAGAATTAGAAGAAATGACCAATCCAAACTATTCCTCGCAAGACGATGTTCAAAAGTTATTCAAGTCAAGTATTAAACAAAAATACTTATATGCAAACAAGTCGCTCTCCTAATTCTGAGAAACAGGAGTTTGCTAAATATAAAAGAACTTCTTAGAGAGCAAAAACATTAAATATTTTGTTTCAAGCAATCTCTACAATTAAAGCTACATACACCTACGCCGAAACATCATTTTCCCTAAGCTCCAACTTTTGTACAAAATTAATATCTAGTTTAAACGACAAACATTTAAATAGCTTGGTGTTTTTAAAATATTATTATTTAAATTTAAAATAAATTTAGTTTTATTTTAAATTTTATTTTGTATTTTTTTTACTTTTTTAATTAAACAAACATTAATATATAAACAACTTTATATTCATAAATATAATATTTCAGCTTTTACTTACAATTAGTTGCACCTCTATTTAAACACTAATCTATTTAAGTTTCAATATGTATTCTATATTTTTCATTATTTACCACATTAGTTATAAAATTGAATTACGTTTACAGCGTTCTCTAAGAAAGTCATAGTCAAGAAACTAGACTAGATCTTTTATGAAGGAAGTAAAATAATTTCAAATGTTTAGATATTTTGAAATAAAAAAAAAACTGTTTAATTATGTTAATTAATATATATATATATATATATATATATATATATATATATATATATATATATATATATATTCAAAATATCTAGTTCCATCACCCTTCAAATATACATAAGACACTACTACCAAAAATTCTTAAAAACCGAACCCGAAACCGCGGTTTTTATTTTTCAAAAGTGCGGATATTCAGAAACCCTAATTATCATCTATTATCCGATAAAAAAATTATTGTTGTCTGATTTTAAAGAAATTATGATATGGATGAAAGAGGAAATATTAAGAAAATATAGTTTTGACCTTGAAATATTTCGCTCTGACGATGAAAACAGAGTTGTTGGTGCAATAAATAGAATTGGTTAATGAAATCAATATATTCAAAGAAAAGCGTAAGAAAGATAATAATTCTAAACATCATTCAATTCATATTTCTTCTGAATTTCTAAACATTATTCAAATCATATAATAATTTGGAAACAGTTTTTGTAAATTTAATGGTTGCATTAAAAATTCTACTGAGCTTCCCAGTGTCGGTTGCAACTGGAGAAGGATCTTTCGAAATGAAAATTAATTAAGGTTCACTTAAGATCATCTATGTCTCAATAAAGATTGGTTGGGTCATATTGGTTTATGATTGGTCAGATTGGTTTCATCCCTGAAAGCAAGAAAAATATTTTTTTTATAATCACCCTTTGTTATTTTCACCAGTTATATAAATTTAAACATCTAACAGGACTCGAGTTTCGACGGGTGAAGATAATTTTCAAGTTAATTACCAATTGATGATTTACACTACGGGTACTACGGGTACGGCTACGTATACTAAGGATTTTGCTCCGGAGTGAGGTGCTTTTCTGAAATTAGGGAATTATCTGGAGACGATTGTGCAAGATTAAATTTTTTTAAAGATTAGGTCGATTTGCTCGTTCAGGTTATTAACGGATGGGTTACGGCTCTGTTTGAAAATTTCTAATGACTCCAGAAGATAAAGTTCCGGTCCTTTCCAACCTGTTGGTCTTTTTTCGCATCAGACTACCTATTGTTCTATTTGACAGCCTCTTGTTATCCACTTGACTTGTTATTACAGTTTATTGTTGGCCGTTTTAAAAGTGTTTACATGGAAACAGTACACTTTAAAAATTACAGTTTCAAATAGTAGCAGCGGCCTCGCGAATTTGAAACTGTAAAAACTACAAATTGCTTTTGTTAAAATTACAGTTTCCGATATGATTAGTAAATAAGTTTTAAAAATTACAGTGTGCGACTGCAATCTTTACAAATTTGTATTCGTAAGGCCGCTGCTACTATTTAAACTGTAATTTTTAAGGTGTACTTTTTTCCGTGTACTTTTATGGGTTATGAAGAATGTATTATGATTGCTTATTACAAGTTGAAAAAATTATATAATTCTATGACTAGACTGGAAATGTACGCATTTGGTTTTTGACAATAAATCATAACAAATATTATTTAATTCACTATTTTTTTTAATATAATCTTCTTTTCTTCTTCAGAATTATATAATTCCTTTACAAATTCAACGTCGCTTGAAGACCACCTGTTTGTGCGAAGTGGAAAAGGAAGACCAACGTTAATATACGGCAATTATCCATTCCTCTTAAACTACAGGAACAAAAGAAGGATTTTTTGGAGATGCAAATTCTTTCATCGGTGTAAAGCCAAGCTTCGCACGGACGATACAAATATATTGGAATTCATCGGAATTCATATGCATCCGCCTCAAAAGATTGATCCTATTAAAACTTTGGAATTTCATCAGATTGAGGATGAATTGTTTGACCCCAAGGAAACTAAAAAAAATTAATCGTTAGAAAAGTTGCACTCTGTATCCATAAATTGTAGTTATTTTTCATTTTATTATATTTCAGATATTTTTCATCCAAATTATAGATTAAAAGTAAAAAAAAAAACCAAATCCTATCTTTAAATTAAGTTTATTTATAGGAATTTGTTTGTTTTAAAAGTAAAAAATTTACTTTAAATGTAACTTTTTATTGAATAAAATTGAATAAACCGTTAAACTAATTTAAACATTTGCATTTTTACTATTTTATTTAATAT
Source organism: Phosphuga atrata (assembly GCA_944588485.1). Classification (NCBI taxonomy): domain Eukaryota; kingdom Metazoa; phylum Arthropoda; class Insecta; order Coleoptera; family Silphidae; genus Phosphuga; species Phosphuga atrata. The sequence continues at coordinate 24,671,460 of OX155895.1, read as the reverse complement.
TCTCCAAGGCGTAACATAATTACAATATTCCTCACCGACCTAATACTGAAATTGCGCTTTTAAAGCATTTTCTATTAATATAACTTTTAATATTTTACTATGCCGATCGGTCCATAGTTTGGACAGATTGGTCCATACTTTGAGCAGATTGGTCCATAATTTGGGCAGATCTGATCAGAGTTTGTTGGACTGATCGGTCTGCAGTTTTGGCCCGACGCGTCGGGCCAAAACTTCGACGTCAGGCCGTCGCGAATGCTCATTATTATAGGTCGATCGGTCCTTAGTCTAGGCTGCTCAGCTCATAGTTGAACCGATTGGAATTTAGTTTGGGCCTGCCAACTCTTGGTTTGGTCCAGTCGGTTAATAGTTAGATTGAAGTAGTCCGTAGACTGAAAATATAATATTTTAACAAACGTCTGAATTAATAAGATTAGACAAATTGCTTATTCTTATATTTTATATATTATTATTATTTTTTGTTTAATAACCTCTTGAAATAATTTTCAAAAGAATTCGTAAGATTTTTACAATTGTTTTCAAAAGTTTCAAATAATCTGTAACACGTGTTATAAAAGGTGTTGTTTTAGTAGGTTTGTTTACATTAGTTTACAAATTTTCCAACGACAGTTTATGTTAAAGCTGACGGCTGATTTGCGCTCACGGAGTATCTTAAGTTAACTTACTTAAAGTTACTGTGCTTACGTTATTATCCCCTTTAAGATGATGTGTAGCTTTAGACTTTTATTTCTCCATGCAAAAAAACTTGCATCGGTACGTCGCATGCAAATTGTGGAATTTTATTTCGTAAATCAATGTTACTCTGTTTACTACTCGATCTTCTTGCCTATTGTTGAGGATTTTTCTCTAGAATTTTATGCTGGTATCAGCAGGGCAATTATATTGGCACCCTTTTGTTATTATGCGACATTTCCAGAAATGGTATGGAGTGAGTGAGAATGAATGGAGGTCGTTATAGACGAATGATTTTGCAAAAAATATGTAACATTGATCCAATAGATATTTGAGCCGTTTATTTTGAAAGTGGTCTAACTCCATTTATGTTCGAATCGAGATATTGAAGGGTTTGCGTTGGATAAAATTGAAAAATATGGGTAACAGATAACATAGTTGAATAATGTTTTGGTGTTTCTAAGGGTGTCAAATTTATCATCCTTATTAGCATAATTAACGTTATTTAAGAAATTAATATTGTTGATGGCTTTAAATGGACTTGGGCCACTTTCAAAATCAATTAAATCACGTTTCCAATTCTTAAGAAAACTACAAACTAAATTTTCCTTGAAATCAAAATAAATGTAAGTACACACTTTTATGTTATAACATCAAAAAAGTTAAATAACGGTTGTTAAATAATTTTTACATTACAATTAATAGTGTTTTATTAAATATTATTCAGTCTTCTCCAGTTTGTGTATGCGGGAGGCATTTAAAATAATTATATGACTATTAATTATTTGACGTGTGTGAGTGGTCTCGTTTTTTTTTTTTAATTTTTTTTTTATTTACATATTGAAATTCATATTCGAAGATTCATAAGTTTCCTCTTGGGATATTTTAATATACTCATATTTTTTATGTTATAAACAATATATTTTTTATGTTATAAACAAATTGTTAACGAATTGCTGAAAATAACAATGTTATATCCGGAGATCAGTATGAATGCATTAACGGAACGGTTTATAAAAAAAATCATTGCACATTGATAATTCAACCGCTGCTTTGTTAATTAAACATAAAGCTCTTACGAGATCACATAACATTTTATTGCATATTTCCATATCGAGTTGAAACTCTTACAATGGGACCTACGCCACTTCCAAAATAAACTTTGCATCACTTCATTAATCCAGCAAATTTTTGTGTAACAAAATCTTAAAAATTTTAGATATATTAGTAATATGTTACTTCAGAATAAAAAGATCAAGTAAAAATCTAACTATTAAGGTAGCTAACTCGATATTTTTGAAAAGTTGACTTTCCCACCACCAGGCCACTTTCAAAGAAACGGCTCATTTAGTTTCCACATTTGTTAAACGTTTGTTTGGAAACGATCGATTTATTGAGGCAGGAGTTTGACCACGATGTTCTAGAAACGGACCAACGTATTCTTTAGAAATTGACCATTTTCCCGAAATCGTTTTTCATCATTAATGAAAAAAATTATCTACCGAATTAAAAAAAGAATTGACTCATTCGGATATTTTTTGTGTGTTTTATTGCAATTTAAATCCTTAACTTCCTAAAGAAACACCCTTTATAAGAGAACATCTAGAAACGGGAAAGATTAATTTAACTGATCAAATAATTTGTGAAATGAAATAAGTGTTATATCCTAATTGTGTTTCAAAACCAGTCTAAAAATGGTTTGAATTTAAATTTATAACTGATATAAATATAAAATATATTTCTTATATATGTTACGGTAAAAGTACAAAATCGGCAAACATTTACAGGTATAATACATCTACCAATTTGATAGGTAAATGTGAGTTTAAATTTGATATCCGCTTCATATATCTACTTTTACCGGTAAAAGTTCACATTTTCCAACGTATATAGGTAAAAGTTAAAACTAATAAACAGAAATAAAATATACTTGTATATTAAGGTTATAATGTATTTGAAATAATTTATATTTTTTTATTATACATAATAACAAGTAATACGTTTTGAACATAATTTATTTAAAAGAAGATTGTAAGAATACCTTATGTATACCTTATTCGTTATATTTATTTTATTGTAATTCAAAATTCATTATTTATGAAAACTAATCACGTCCAAAAAAGTAAATATTAGGTGTTTTTAAAAACCTCTATACATTATATATATATAATACATATATGTACACTTTTTGCGGGAAATAGTTGGTAAATGTAAGTTGAACTTTCATTTACCAACCAAGAAGGTATATGTCTACATATGCCGGTACATGTGTACATTTTCCAAACTACGTACTTTTACCGTAACATGTAGGTACAATAAAAGATGACAAACGTCTGTTTACAGTTGGCGACAAGAAATACATCAAATCTCGATAATAACAAGGATCAACTATGGGAAACTATGTTTCTCTTAGTTGGCGACAAGAAATGCACAAAATGTGTTATAACATGTGTCGAAGGACGAATAGGAACTAATAGCGTAATTTTCAATTTGTTATTAATTTTTATAAGCAATTAAATTATAACAAACAATTAAACATTTGCATAACATTTACAAACACTTAATTCAATTTTCTTTTGGTGGAATGTGATTTTTTGATAATATTTTGCATAAATATATTTTGTAAGGGTAAGTATTGAATTAAAATTAAGGGTGAGTATTAAGTCTTGCGTGAATTTAATACTTTTTATATAGGTTCTCCTCACTTCTCCTCACCGAGTTTCGTTCTTACGACTAGGTCGTTAAGCGAATTGGTCTACAAAACGAATTACGTAACATACAAATCCAATCTAATTGCAAAGTGATTACCGATTCAATCGGACTTATTTTTATTATCAGAATTATAAGTTTTGCTTTTTTCGTTTTTCGTAAATGCTTTATTTTATTCCTAAATGTGATCGGTTTATAAAGAGATTGCTACAGAACATTTGCCCATAGCTAGTCGTAAATCTGTTCGCAAAGCCTGTATATCAAATTTACTGTTTTACAGGTTTTACACTATCAATGATCAAATTGAGATTGCAAAATTGTTTTTTAAACATTTTTTTGCATTTGATAATTGAATGTAAATATTTCATATTTTATAAGTTACTGAAAATACAAATAATAAAGAATGAATTAAAATTTTAAAATCTGACTAGATTATTCTTTTTCAACTACGAAACCAATATTTAATATTAAGTACCTAATTAGCACTCAGAATGTATTATTAATAAAAACGTAAATTCTTATTAATCCATATTATTTCAGATTATGGTGGATTTGAAATTAAGTCGTTTAAGCTGGACGATTATTTGTTCGTCCTCACTGACCAAGGAAACCCAACATTAGTATGCGGCAGTTATCGCTTCGTCATGGACAAAAGGGAGAAAAAGAGGAAAATATTTTGGAAATGTCGCAAATATAACAAGCGATGCAAAGCCAGAATTGTGACAAAGTTCAAAGATATTTATAGAATTAGCGGAACACACTCGCATCCGCCCGAGATAATCAATCCATTTGCAACTTTAAAATATAAACAGGTCGAATATGATCTATTTAAAAAAAACGGATAATTTATATGTTACCACTTAGCCAACCGAATGAAGAAGATCTATCTCCCCGCTGGAGTCGCTGGTTCGCCGTTCAGGGAGATCTCACATTTACCTTTTTTTCTGTTTACTTCTGTTGTTATAAATCAGTCTTGACCTGGGATTGAATACTTTTTCTGTTAATGAAATCTGAATCGTAAAACAGTTTTGTTTAGTTGAAGTTAAATTTTCTGATAAAAGGGAAATTGAATTGAAACTATATAAAGTTTTATAAGTTATAAAGAAATACCGTTAAAATATCCGGCTGTAACAAATAAAAGCTTGAGTGTTATTGAAATGTTCATAGATACAGTGTCGGACTGTTCTGAAGACTGTATTGTTCACATACGTAATAATGAGTTGAAATGAGCGAAAATTATTATTATTACTGTACGCCAAAGTAACGTCGAATTGATAATATGTATAGTTATTTCCGACTGATTTTCGCTAGTAGAATTTTAAATTTTTTAGAGTTTAGATTCGATATTTTCTAAATGTTGTATTGTTCGGGAAGTTATTGCGATTTTTTTGTCCTTAGTTGTTTTCTAAATGTTGAGTTATTCGGAAAGTATTTTCGTTTTTTTCTCTCCTTAGTTGTACTTTTAACCAGCCAACATTCTTCTAGATCAGGATGAGCAACCATTTGGAAAACGGGGTAGCTAAAAATAAATAAATCTTGTGCGAGCCGCAAGAAACTTATGGTGAACTCAAATTATCTCTTTATTAATAAAATAACTTATTAAAATATCTGAAATAAAACACTTATTAATAGAAATATTAATAAAAATACGGCGAAAGATATATGTGGAAAAAGATTATTTAATGAGAAATTTGGCATCAATAATAATAATATTTATTTCTACTGAATTGATAAATTCACTATCTTTTAACAATACTTAATATGTAATTGTAGTTTATGATACTAGTGTGTGAAGAAGGGCTTTTGTGCATGAGTTGCGAAGTTTAAAGCGTCGAAGGCGAGTGGTTTAATCGCAATAAGTGCACAAAAACCTTTCACACAAGTGTGTCATACATTATTTTATCTACGAAGCATATTAAAATACTGTTGAATCTACAAAAAAATAATTGTTTCTTACCGATAATATTTTAAAAATTGTAATTTTCACAGACAACATACTTCAAATAACTGACACAATATGGTTAGAACGTTCAGCGCCTCCGTGGAGAAAATTGCTAACTAGTGTAACGCACAGTAACGTGAACACTATTTGATCGTTGTCGATGAGTAGGGAAAGATGGTTCTTTCTAGACCCTCCACTTCCACTGACCTCGACACTTCCGGTTTCGACTTCCGGTTTCGATTTTGAATTTTCCCGCCTGAGTCAAATTTAGAATTTTCCCACCCGCACCGAATTTTGATTCGCTCACAGTGATTTTTCCGCGCACAGTGCGCGAACAGGAAATGGGGCGGCTGAATGTGTGAAACCGGATGTGCAAACCGGAAACAGTAGCAGGAAATGGAAGTCGAAAACGGACCTCACACCCAACGTGGGGTTACATAGACCTCACACGTGGGAGTACATAGACCTCACACCCAACCTGGGGTTACATAGACCTCGCACGTGGGGCTCTACATAGACCGCACACTCACATCTGTGGAAAACCGGGAGTAAGGAACCGGAAACGGAAGTCGAAACCCGAAGTTGAAACGGAAAACGAAGCCGGAAGTAGAAACCGGTATTGTCAAGATCAATGGAGGTGGAGGGTCTACAAGGCCCCCTTACCCTACTTCGATGTAATCTAGGTTAGCCTAGATTTAATCTAGATTACATTATAGTTAGGTTTTCTTATATTAGAGCCAGATAAATCCAGGCTGAGAGGCCGAGACTTCTTGATTAAAAATAAGAAAAATTAATTTTATAAATCAATTTTAATATACGTTAGAAAATATATTTTCACTACGTCTATTTTTTTCTATTTTGTTTACTGACGCGAGTTGTTGCCATAGTAACAATAAACAGAAATCGTTTAATATTTATATTAATTCCATTTGATTTACATTGGACTTTTACGCACGATTTGGATACGTTAACACACGATTCTAATAATGGCATCTTTCACATACAATAATGTATTTATTAATGTGATCATTTTGGTGTGTCAGTAGATAAAAATATTATATAACTTGTTATTCACTGTTATATAAATTTAAACATTTGACACGATTCAAGTTATAATATTTTTACATATTAAGTGTGGTTATAACATAGTGAATTTATCAATTTAGTGTAAGTATGGATTACGACATAGTAGCGGTCGCAACTATCTTATTCAAATTTATTTGGTACTATGTACATTTTTCATAGAATGGATCGTCGTTAAAAAAGAAATGATCAAAAGTTACATACAATACGAAAAATATTAGAAATATGATAAACTAACTCTATCACGACTAAAGAATAGTTCACGATTTCTTTCATGCTATAAAAAGCACATGCTATTAATAATTCATATTATTAATAATTTTCTTTTTAAACTCCCTTACTGACGACGAATTTGTATTAGTTGTACATTCCGATATCTTATAATATACTATATCAGGGGTGGGCGCACATGAGGCCTAAGGGAGCGGTAATTCTGTTTTAAATATTCTATTAAGAGCCATACGAACACAGACTGCTGCTGTAAGACTCGAGGACGTCACTACCAGCGCATACCTATTAAACGTGGAGTACTTCAGCGCTGTGTACTATCACCATTGTTGTTCATATCATATCTACTCGGAACAAATATTCCTAAAAGCCTTGGAAAACTCTATGGATGGAATCAAGATCAATGGTGAACTATTGAACAACATCAGGTACGCGGACGATACGGCTATATTTGCAGACAGTGCTGCTGGCCTACAACGTTTAATGAACCAAATAATAGCAGAAGGTGATGCGCTTAGGCTGAAAGTAAATACGGCCAAAACGAAAACAATGGTTAGCAGTAGAAGCCCATTTGCAAGTATACAATAAGAAAATAGAGCAGGTCGCTAAATTTAAATACTTGGGCAGCTGGATCACCGAAGACCTGGATCCAGATCTGAAGGTAAGAACACGCATCGAAATAACCAGAACATCTTTCCTATAGATGAGAAAAGTATTATGCGAGAGAAGCCTAAACCTTAAATTAAGATACGTTTAAGGTTAGTTAAGTGCTACATTCACTCGGTACTGTTGTATGGTATTGAGGCTTGGACGTTGAAGATTAATACTATGAACAAAATAGAGGCGTTTGAGATGTGGATCTTTTGAAGAACGCAAGAATATCCTGGGCGGAACATATCACAAATAATGAGGTTCTTAGACGCATGGACAGAGACAGAGAGATATTGGTTATTGTGAAGAAAAGTAAGACATCGACCTAGGACATATCCTCAGAAATACAAAATATAGCCTTCTAAAATTAATAATGGAGGGCAAGATAGAGGGGCACCGTGGTCCAGGGCGAAGGAAGTGCTCCTGGTTAAAGGACATAAGGGACTGGACTAGTCTGGATTCATTGTTCAGAGCGCCACAAGATCGTGCAGAATTTGCCATGATTGTTGCCAACCTTCAGTAATGGAGAAGGCACCTAAAGAAGAAGATAAAGAGCCATACACAATTTTTTAATTTTTTATTTAATACAATTGCATATTTTCAGAAGTCACAATATAAAAACATAGGAACAATATGGCACTTGTTATAACATATAAACATAAAAATAGAACTATGAAAAAGAAAATAATTATTTCAAAATTTTAGCAATAGAATTGAAATATAACAAAAATTATATATAACAGACATCTGTATCATAGAAATATATTTACTAATAAAATCTAACAATCTCGTCAAATTTTTAAAATGTGTTGTGAAATTAGTTAAAGCTGTGTATTAGCAGAAATTCTCTAAGATGTTGATTGGTCAACTGTGAACGATGTTTTGACTTCACAACTTCATTGTTCTCTAATTTACTCATGACTTATAAAATAAATAAATATAATTACAAATACAATTTGGTTTCCTGCACGTTTGTGCTACGAGAGACCATGTGGGTTGCTAAAAAATACTATAACCTGATAAATAATAATAATGTAATAAATAAAAATATCTTGGAGAATGGACATTTCAATTCGAGGATATTAAAAATTTCCATTGGTTGACATTAAAAAACAAGATTTTATGGGAATATGTGGAAAAATATTATATTATATATTACAGTACATTTAAAATAAGAAATGTAGATATTTTCTAAAAAGCGGGACATTTTTAAAAATCGGCGGGACGCGAGACAGTTTTCCAAAAAGTGGGACTGTCCCGCCAAAATCGGGACGTGTGGTCACTTGACCATCAGCAGCTTTCTTTAACGTGAGGACTGGCTAATACGGTTCGCGCGCAAGTGCATTAAAAGCAGTTTGGTTTCCTGAACTTACGTGCTATGTGGGACCATGTGGGTCGCTAAAAATGACTATATTGCTTTTTTAACAACCCACATGGTCTCTCATGGCACGAAAGTGCAGGAAACGAAATCGTACTTGTAATTATATTTATTTATATTGTAAGTAATGGGTGAATTTGAGAACAGTGATTTCTTAATTCTTTGCTTGTAATATGGAAGTTCACATGGTAATTTTGTCTCAATTTTATAATAAAACTATGTGTCGTAAATAAGACACGGAGCCTCTAAAACTTTGATGGAAGCCGCACTTGACTCAGTGAAGATCAGCATTTGCCCATATGTGTACTATACCAATATGGAAGGCATTTTGTTTAGCGATTTCTAATCTTGAAAATAATACTCTGAGTTTGTGTTGCATAAGTCATAAACTTATGAATATGCAGTTATAATGGGCCGTTCATAAATTACGTAAGGCATTTTTTATGATAATTTAGTTTAAATCGTGGATTATGATTGGGTCCTCTAGTACCTCACACGAATATCATCGGTTTTGGCTAAAGATTGAAATTGCTTCAACTCCACGAGGCGCTCAAAATCTATACGAGTGCGTGCAGATGATGAAGAATGTTTCCCTGATCTGATTGCAATGTACGTAGGTCCACTTTATATTAGTCCACAGTATATTACTGCTTTCGCTTCGCCCATTCATTCAGGAGTAATTTTAATACCTGCAAACGGAAGGTATTAATTTATGTTTTTCCGCTACAACCCAGTCGTGATCTGGCAAGCGGACTCTATACTCCATATGCATCAGAAAGGGTGCTTGTTTTTCTACAGCAGTTTTACCAATCGGTATACATGCTTCGTCGTCTTGCGACAAAAAGAAAACTTGAGCTGGGTCAAGAATTGAGGTGAGACCCTCGATATCACGAATAGATGCAGTACAAAATTTAGCATCTGGAGGACTTGTGTGTTCATCATTCATTGCTCTAGATAACTTGACCGGTACTGTAACTACGTGTTTTTTCCTTGAGTTGTAGATGAGCACCTAGGTAAAAGACGAAGATAGATGGCACTCCTTGATAGATTAAAACCTAATGTATGTAGTTATTTAACTAAATCATAGAATGTTCTACAGCTTCTTATCATTTGACTTCGTCGTTTTTCATCTGCACCACCTCCGAAACTTGCAATATTAACTATAACTTTTTAAAGTTCAGATTGAGCTATTTTCATTTTTTTTTAGAATTTTGCAATTCAAAAAACTTACATAAGATCAGATTCTCTATAAATAACTTATGTACAAACTTGGAACAGATAATTATTAAAAATAACTGAAAAACTATTATACAAAATAATTTTGCTTTTTGTTTCTTTGCCTTAAACATTTTATGAAAAAACCCAATCTTACAACCTTTTCCGCATTATGGCCTAGGTCGCACTACGGCTAAAACGCCGCGGTTCTTAATCGCGTGATTTTTTGACTCAAGTAAGCTAATACAAGCGGCCTCACTTGCGCTTTTTTCCCGCGAGTCATTCTTTCTCGAGCGGTTTCGCGGTTATAGCGGTTACCGCTCGCAGGAAGAAACCGTAGTGCGGTCTCGGCCTAATTCATCACTTGCGGTGGCGTTTTCTTCTGCCCATACAAACATTGAGTGCGTTGAACGCGGCACCGTTTGTTACAGTTAGCCGAGTTCAAACAATCAAGTCATCGTTAGCTTCATGGTCATCCGTGGAGCAAGTTAGGCTGAAGATTTCTTCGTCAGAAAAGAAATGAAAATTTTCCTTGAAGCCAAGCTATGTCATCGTTTGTCAGCGTAATATCTACTTCACGTTTGTTGGAAAGCTCTTGTAAAAATCCGAAGACAAGAGGAGTTAGCTTTGTCAGTTGACCAGACTTTTTTCCAAGAATACGGGATGGTGTCTTTTTTTGACTTTTTTCAGCTACGCGCTAGCTGCAGCCGGCGCGGAGCAGCGGAAAAAAAGACACGTGTATCCTCAGAGCGCAGGATTACTAAACGTGCCGGATTATCAAAATTTTACTGTACATGCACATACACAAACGCACACATAGGCAGATAGATTGAAGATTCGATGGTGACTTGTACTGCGACTTTTATAGATCTATTGTACTCCACGCTCTTCCTCTAATCGTTGGTATACTTATCCTTTTAGAGCGCCTCTTCTAGTCTTGATTCCTTTAGGAATTTCAGTATCTCTATGGGATTCATCGATGGCAACTCCTCTTCGTTCAAGCAGTGGGCCCCATGGTACATTAGACTCAAGGCTTTGCACTGAGCAGATGTATAGGGATTTCCTTTGCTGAGCTGCAGAATCTGCAACTGTCATCTTCCTCTAGGCTTCGGGACTTAAACTATTTTCCACGTCTGCAGTGTCCCGTCAAAACCCCTGTCAAAATTCTAAGTTTGTTCCTGTTTAGTTTCAGGCAGGTTTTGTTCTTTTCTGGTCAAAAGATCCCAGCATACTTTGGATTGTCTTAGCCCTGGAAGTTCTTTCCAGGTCAAGGAAAACAAATTGAAGGTAAATACACTTCTTGGACTTTTTTTCAGAACTTTTCCGCGTTCTTTTAAAAAGTAAAAAAACAGGAGCGTAAATTTTTCATTTTATTTTTAACCTCGGTCATGGTCATTTTAATTTTTATATTTAATCCTTAAAAAAAATCCTTTTTAAATAATCCTTTCTAAGAATGTCCCACAATACTTCTTGCTCATGATAATATTCTATATGTTCTATATTCTATGCCTTCTGGCAAGCCTCTTGTTCAAGAAGGTATGCATGTAACTTGTCAATACACGCATGCCTCTTAACGACCAAAACTTGAACGTCTGGAAATGTAGTTTACATGTTAAATATTCAGTTAATTCAATTAGCTTTTAAATTAAAAAATACTGCTTAACTTTTGTAGTAATGGTAATGGTAGTAATATGGCAATAATTCCCAAAAATACAAAACAAATTGCACACAAAAAAGTTCCATGATTTGTGAAAATAGTTGAAAATAAACTTTCTCGAAACAAGCAATTCGTGAAATTGAGCAGAAAATAATAACAAGAACAAATACAACAAGATTAGACGTAGAGATCCCGGGGAGATTGGCATCATTGGTCTATCTATGATGTCGACATCATCTCCAAAAATGGTAGTTGCAAGTTAACACTCCTAGGGTACAATGAGGACACTGTATCGCTTGTTTATTTGCTTGTTGGTCGTATATGTGTCTATGGTGTCTGGGATTGCATTTTGAGGGTGGATATAATCGGTCGCCATGCTGTGGGGAGTCGCAAGGAATCATTTATCGTGTTCAGGCAGTAGTCTCGTTTTTCTATCTCTATGGCTAATCTGTATACCCGTGACATTTTGTGCCTAATCTGTACAAGAGTCCTTGAGTTTCCGAAATCCATCCAATGGCCGGTGTTGTGTTGGACAAGTGCGGATGAAACTTTCTCTTTGTGTCTGACTGAAACTGAAAATTGATCAAATGGAACACTCACAACTACATCATGGTTAAGAGGAACACTGGATAGGAAGGTACTACAAGTGTAGGCCAAAGTACACCCATCCATATCAAAGCAGGTACTCTGCTGCAATCATAAATGACACTGCCTCATTCTAGGGTTAAATGAAATATTGATATACTAAAAATTGTACATTTTCATGAAAAACCAAACACACTAAAAAATAATTATTTTTCGAACACACCAATATTTTAATAATATTAAATATTACTAAAAAATAAAAAATATTACTTAAAATTGTAAATTTTAGATAGATTTACAGCAACATCAAAGGTAAATTGTTCTAGATTTAAGATTTAAAATTTAAGCAAATTTAATGGAATATACACTGGTAATAAAACTTAATTTGGTTTACAGATTCTTCAACATAGGGTGACTTTATTAAACATTTACTAAATATTAATCAAAAAAGTATTTTGCAAAAAAAAGTTTTGAAATTACCTTTGATAATTATTATTTAATTATTTTTTAAATTTTTAGAATTTGATCATTCTTTTGTTTCTTAATTCTCTTAGAAAGATTTTTCAAATTTAGCTAAAAATAATAAAATTATGCGATTATTTGCTTAGTTTTATTTTTCTAATTAGTTTCATTATATATTTTTGTGTTACAAAACCAAATTGTATACTCAAATAAATGACACATTAACACTCAATATTCCAAAAAAAAACATTAATCTACAAGCACTGATTGTTTATTTTGTTCTCTTCTTCAGGGTCTTATATTACCTATCTATCTTCGCCAGTGATTGATGACTATCTATTTGTGCGAAGCTGGAGAGGAAGACCGACGTTAGTATGCAGCAATTATCGATATATTATGGAAAAACGGAACAAAAATAAGATATTTTGGAAATGTCGCAAATTCTTTTATCAGTGTAAAGCTAGATTCGTGACGGAAGATAAGAAAATATTGAGATTCCACGGACTTCACACACATCCTCCCGAGATCATTGATACTACCGAAACTTTGGAATTTCCCCAGGTTGAAAGAGAACTGTTCGGTGACGTAAAAAAAACTAAATCTTAGTCATAACGAGCACCATTGGATCGACAGCACTTCTTTATTATAACCGTTTCATTTGCTATATCCGCAAAAATTATTTCCATTTTCTTTTCTTATTACATAGTAGAACAAATCAGTTTCATGCTATGAATTAATATAAAGTAATTAATAGTATATTGTGCAACAAGTGCGGTAAGTTGTCAATTGCTCACGAGAGCGAAATTGTCTCGAGAAGGCAATTGACAATACCGAGTTGCAGATAATATTTTTTGTTACTCATACGAGGGTACGTATCTTACAAGTTTGGGGTCCAGGGGCTATCCAAAAATTTAGAATAAAAAATGAAGAATTTTCTTTCTCAATTTGACTCTGGTGGTGTGGATTCGTCATAAGAACTCTCCGGTATCACCATTTACACTAATTTTAAAACGTTTTCTTTAATTTTTATTTTGTAATGAAAAAAAAAAATTCTGTCACTTTCACGTCACTTTTTAAATATTGAGGTTTTGAATTTATTTGTTCAAATGTTTTTCTTAATGTAACTTTATATTTATTGCGAACTTATATATCGCTTAATATTTTATCGCGATATTTATTAAATATTTGCGCTCGTTACCCAAGTTATGTGGTAATAATTGAATTGACAATTATCTATTTATCGCACTAAAAAAACGGGCGCCAAGACAGTACTTATCCCGCATGAGTAATAAAAAAAACATGTTGTATAAGAACAAGTGCTAATACATATTTTTTTACGAAAAATATGTAAATTAATTATTACATAACATTAGATTTATATAGCTGAGTTTACTTAATTGTAAACAGAGTTGATATTTTTAGTTAATGCTAATTTAGTTTTATCGAATACAATATAGTTTTATACAAATAAATATATTGGGTCGTCATGTATGGAATTTGACGAAAAAAAGTCAAAGTTGTTTGATAGCTTACAAATAGCAGGCATTATTTTATTCATCGAAGTTTGCAACCATACTATCTACACACTTCTGCCATTTGAGCTGCAGGTTGTTCAGGCCGGTGGTATAAAACCCTGGTGGACGAGATTCAACGAATTCTTGGAAAGCCAGTTTTGCAGAATTGTCGGAGTTAAATTGTTTTCAAATTGTCCAGGTTGCGAAAGAAGTGTGTTTAGTCAGTGGGTGCTAGGTCTGGTGAGTATGGAGGATGATGAAGAAGCTTAAATTCCAATTGTTGTAATTTAGGCACAGTCATATGTGCAGTGTGGGGTCTGGCGTTATCATGAATTTGTTATGCAATTGGAATTGGAGCTTTTTCATCATCCTTCAAACTCACCAGACCAAGCCCATTTTTCTACAAATTTCATACTTGACGACCCAATAATAGTTTTAATTAAAATATCAATTATTTTAAAAATATTTTTTAATAAAAGTATCTAAATTTGTGTTTGTTTATTGTTTTGTTGTCGTCGCAAAATTTTTCACTATAATTTTCAAAAATGTAACGTGTTAAGGTTAGTGATGGGCAAAATAGTTCTTTTGTCCAACGGGTCTTATAAGGATCGTACAACTTTAGGATTCGTTCTTTCAGAGGATTTTGTCTTTATTAATCCGTCGGACCCCAGTCTCTTCCAATTGTTTGTGTACTTTCCATTCAAAGCGCCTCTACCACTTTCTGAGTGCTTTAGGAATGCAATGATTTGTGTGGGATTAATTTGAATTAATCAAAGTTCCTCTCTTTCGGACCAATGCTTGATGGTCTTTGAGAAGATGTATGGGTGTTTCCTCTGTTGAGCTGCAGAATGTCCATTCATCAGTTTCCCCCAAGCCTAAAGTTTTTAGATAATTTTTAAGTCTGCAGTGACCCGTTAGGATTCCAGTCAAAATCCTAAGCTTCTTTCTGTTTAGTTTCAGGCAAGCTCTGAATCAAAAAATCTCTAATAAATACTAATACAAAAAAGTATTATCATTAAAAGAGTGCGCATTCGCTCGATAGGAAAATTGACAATTTCGCCTGTGTTACAGGCTGCTAAGTCTGCAGTGACCCGTTAGGATTCCAGTCAAAATCCTAAGCTTCTTTCTGTTTAGTTTCAGGCAAGCTCTGAATCAAAAAATCTCTAATAAATACTAATACAAAAAAGTATTATCATTAAAAGAGTGCGCATTCGCTCGATAGGAAAATTGACAATTTCGCCTGTGTTACAAACAATTTTGTAACCACTCATGCCAGGGAATGTATCTTACAAGTTTGGGATCCATGTATATAAATGGATAACCATCAAAAAAAAAGTTAATCAAAAATGAAGAATTTGCTTATTCAATTGTCTCCGATGGTGTGGATTCGTCATAAGAACTCTCCTCAGTTTCCGGTATCACCATAGAATTTACACTCATTTTAAAATGTTTTATTTAATTTTTAAAGCGACAGTTTCACGACACTTTTTTAATATTGGGTTTTTCGTGGTTAGGGGTCCAGGGGCTATGCACAAAAAAAATTAAAAATATTGAAAATCCAAAGAAAAAAACTATTAAAAATACATCTTTATTTTTAACAATAATTAGGAAACTAAAAGTGGTAATTAACTATTTTTCTTTTCATTAATGATAATTTTAAGATTTGTTTAATTAGTGAAATTAAAATTTATTTTGTTTGTGTTTGTCGATCAAATTTAATTTGAAGCTTCAAAGTTAATATTGTCTTTGTCCTTGTCTTCAATAGGTTCAGAAGTTGTTTCTACATTCATTTGTTGATTTGGTGTTGTTAGTAAATTTATTAACCTTCACAGCCAGAAATTTGTTCAGTACGTAGTACTTAAGCTTTCTTGCTTGTATACCCTTTATTTTTTTCTTTTAAAAAGCAATTAAACTTGAATAATTAGAAATATTAAATTTGTGCTTGATGTCATTCATGTGTCGCAGCGTCGAATAAGTTGTCCACAAAGTTGACGGCTTACGATTTTCGGACAGTTCACTGAAGTACTATGAGAAAATCGATTCCGAAAAGCTTTTTTTTTTCTCTGATCGTCATTCCATACATTTTTTTAAAGCGGCTTGATATTGTGGTCTTGATTTTTGAGGAGTTACATTATTAAATACATAATTTGCTTTTTCTATTATCTCCAGTGGTATCAGTATCCTTTACAATCTGCGCTCATTATACAACTTTTTTTATAAATTAAATTTTTTATTGACAAAAATCTGACTCTTCACGTCACTTTCTTAATATTAATTTTCATTGTGTTTTTTTTCAATGCTACTTACAATTAGCGATATTGAATATTTGCGTGCGTTATCCAAGTTATGTGGTAATACAACTAATAGTAACAATGTATCGCACCAAAACATGTGCACCAAGATAGTACTATTATAGCATGAGTGATAAAAAAATAAAAACTAATATTCGGTGTAGTATTTACACACCTGACTTGAGTACTTTTAAATTACTGAAATCGAATTTAATGTAAAATTATAAGACGGGCTGTATTTATATATATATATATATATATATATATATATATATATATATATATATATATATATATAGATATATATATATATATATATATATATATATATATATATATATATATATATATATATATATATATATATACTATAATCTCGATAATCCGACACATATGGAAACAGACAACCGCCGGGTTATCGGGAGTTAAACGAAAATATAACAATTTAAAATATTTCTTATACCATTGTATTTCAAAAAGAATAAAATATTTACCTATATAGGTAAATAAGTACATATAAAAAATAAGTATATATGGTAGTTGTATCATTTATTGGCAGGGAACCAATTATTGACAGTTTTCATTTCTAAATGTAATTATTAAGATTTTGAATATTAAATCTCGTGTAGGTCTTGAAGGGTATTGACATCTGTATATTTACATTTTGTATACGAATAATACCACATGCGATACAGAGAAATTGGATTTTATAATATTTTAATAATAATTTTATAATATAACCACTTCAATTCAACCGTCAATGTGATAACGTGTGGCTTGTGGAAATCTTAGCAAGTAAGTTAAGGAAGGGAGTGAAATCGAAAAATATTTTCTTTGAGAAATGGTGTTATTAGAAACTCTTTTGACAACTTAGTTCTTTCATTATATAATAAATTTGGTGGTTGAAAAGAGTTCTTAACGATTTTATAACCGTTGCTTGATAAATTTTGGTGTCAATAATTGGTACAGCCGACTGACCAACTTGTACCAACTACTAACACAAGTGTCAATAACTGCGTTCTTGTATTAATAATATATTCATCTTTATTGTACTGCGTCTTTAGTAGATATGTAAAATTAGAATCGTAACAGTTATTGACCATACGTTTTTGCACAAGAAAATATTTTACGAATCAACTTAAAATATCACTCAATAATAGTCCTCTCATGTGTCAATAAATGGTACATATCACTTGATTACAGTAACACCATGGCCAAAAGATTCCAATAGAGCGAGACTGATATGGCACGAGCACTAGAGGCCGCCAGGAAAACAACGCCACCCTAAAGAGCTAAATGCTAAATTATTCCTTTTAAGTAAAGTTAAAGTAAATTATTCCGTGTTCTTAAAACCACTCTTCTGTATAAATCTAAAGGCAAGACACCAATTGAAAGAAAAATTGGGACTGATGCAATATTAACAAGAAATGAGGAAAAACTATTAAAAACTTGGATGTTTCATGCTGCAGACTTGCTGATATCCTATTACAAAAATTCAACTACAGGATAGTGTCCAATTTATCATTAAAAATTTAAATAGAACAACTCCTTTTACCAACGGAAGACCAGGGAGCCAATGGTATGTCCAAGTCCAATGCCTTTATGAGAAGATTTAGATAGACTGGTTTATGTCGTTTCAATGCAAATAATGTAAATTGTACGAAAATATGTAAAGATAATACCACTCTAGATGTAGCATCCAGTCACTTTTAACTTTTTTGAACAGGAAATGCAAAATAAATTACATAATTTCAAATCATCGTCAGATATTGGGGTAGTACATAAGGAGGATGAAAATATATTTTTTTGGATTATCGATTATAAAATTTGTTTGTTTTGTATTACCACATAACTTGGATAACGCACGCGAAGTGGTTATTATAAAATCCAATTTATCACAGTTCTCAGATCTTTTAGGAATTTGAAAATGACACTTTTGTGGACAATGATGATATACATGCCGAAATTGCATTTGCTTTAGATTTTCCTTGCGATTTTCAGTTAGAGCATTTTGAAAATAATGAAGTTAACGCTGAAATAGAACAGACCATTTTCGTTGTGGTTCCTCCCAGAGATTGTGAAAACTTGGTTATTGAAAACATACATTTTAACGAAGACTGTGATGCTGATCAAAGAATAAATATTACTGTACCTGAACAAGAAAACGTAGGCGTAAGTAGTGATATTCAAGAATATCGTGATATAGTGATATTCAGAGAAAAACTAGGTTTTTCTATAGATAGTATCTTAAAACAGAAGACTGATTTAGCAGCGATCACAAACAGTAAAGAAGGCGTAGCAGACAAAACAGCTCATTCCAATATTTGAACTAGTAGAATCTCCAGGACATACTACACCTCAATACCTCAACACGATTCTGATCAAATAGATGCTGGAACGCTAGAACAAAAATCCAATAATATATACGATCACGTTATATACGTGCCTTCTCCTTTCAAGAAATCACTGTTTTGGCCAACACTATCAAGTAATGAGAAAAAAAACGAAAATTAGGAAAACAAGCGAAAAAGTTCCCGCCGTGGCTTAGGAAAGCAAGAGTAAAAGTCCCCGCCATGAAAGAATGGCAAGAATTTTATAAGAAGAAAGAAGACAAGAAAACTAAATTAATAGAAGAAAAAGAACAGCGAAAAGCCAATCGACCAAAATTGCTTGAGTAACGATTTGACACAATCAAAGCGAGAATCATTTCCTGAAAACTATGAGGAAGAAGAAGAAGCCATAGATGTCACTACTTTAATAGAAGTTGATTACGTGATTATCAAATACAATGAGGATTTTTTTCCTGACGAAAATGTTAAAATTGAGAACAGAAATGAAAAAAAAGAATTAAAAAAATATGTAGTCTGATTTACGAGAAATGTATACTTAAGTACTAAAAACTTTAATTTTCGGCGAGAAGTTTTCATTTCTCGCGAGAGCGAAATTGTGCGAAACGAAGTGAGTGAGTGCGCACATTTGCTCAAAAGGAAAATTGACAATTTCGCCCGTGTCACAAACAATATTTTTTATTACTCATGCGAGGGGATGTATCTTACAAGTTTAGGATCCAGTGGCCATCCAAAAAAAAGGAAACAAAAATGAAGAAATTGCTTTTCTTCAATTGTCTTCGATGGTGTGGATTCGTCATAAGAACTCTCCTCAGTCTCCGGTATCATCATAGTATCATAATTTACACTCATTTTAAAACGTTTTCTTTAATTTTTGTTGTTATTTTGTAATAAAAATTTCTGACATTTCAGTTCACTTTTTTAATGTCGCGGTAATATTTATTTATATTAAATTCATATATTGAATATTTGCGTGCGTTACCCAGGTTATGTGGAAATACAACGAGATGTAACATTTTTCGTATTAAATATTCTACGAAGTACTTTTCGCGAATAAGTAATAAAAAATTATATTTAATTACCTTTCTATTATCTATTGAAATAAAAAATACAAATCATTATATTGTATATTCACTATATATATATATATATATATATATATATATATATATATATATATATATATATATATATATATATATATATATATATATATATATATATATACATATATATATATATATATATATATATATATATATATATATATATATATATATATATATATATATATATAATTTTTATGTTTAATTATTTTTTTATCACTCCTTACAAATGAACACTAGGTGTCAACAAAGAATATACTAACGTGTCAATAATTGGATTCTAATTAAATTTTTGATGTCAATAGCTGGTGTACGATGAATTTATTTATTTTTAATAAATTAGAAAACTCAAGAAAGGCAGTAATATTGAAACTAAACAGCAATCCTATATAAAAATGTCTAAAAGAATAATCCATTCTATTCTGTTTTTAACATACCAAAAACAGTATGTAAATAAATAAGGAGAATAGCATTAATGTGTCAATAATTGGCAGACTTACCTTACTAAGAACACATAGTTTGTATTAAATATATATAACTAAAAATATATTATGCAAAATAATCATTTATTGTTTTTTGTTTCTTTACCTTAAACATTTTATCAAAAACGCACTCTTCAGTCATCGTTAGCTTCGTCGTCATCCGTGGAAAAAAATTGCCGGAGGATTTCTTGCAAATTTTCCTCGCTTGTGTCTTGAAGCCAATCTTTTATGTCATCGTTTGTCAGGGTAACATCCACTTCACATTTGCTGGTAAGCTCTTGTAAAAAAATTGAAGACAATTATTTAGGGCATTTAGCTTGCTCAGAGTTGTTGATCAGGCTTTCAGAGTTAAAATCAGGGTTTGTTGGCCAGACCTTTTTCCAAGAGATTAAAAACAACTTTAATGTTTGTTTTTTTTTCCAAAAATTATCAGTTGATTATATCTGAAAGCAGAGATTTTTGTAATTTATTTTTATTTGCTGAGTTACTTTTTGATCCATGGGCTGCATTATTTGTGTCATGTCTGTGTCTTGTGTGGTGTCATATTTGGAGGCATGTAGAGGACTTGAATTTGTTGGTCTTTCGAGTGACGTTCCTTTTCTTTAGGATGCCCAGGAGCGTTATCCAGAAGAAGCAAAGCTTTAGCAGGCAAGTTGTGAACTTTTGAAAAAACTTTTACCGCCGGAATAAAATCTTGCTTGAACCATTCTTTAAACACATCTCGGGTAACCCATCCTCTGGCTTGATTTTATATGTGACCGGTAAGTGAGTTAAGTTTTTGAAAGTCCGCGGATGCTTAGATTTTCCTACAACCAATAAGGAAAGTTTGTGTGTGCCCGTGGAATTTGCACAGGGCATGAATGTCAGAGTGTCCTTTGACATTTTTCTTCCTGGGGCACTTTCTTCGGAAGAGTGTATAAAGGTCTTATACGAAAGCTTCCTCCAGAAAATACCACTTTCATCTGCGTTGTAAAACTGTTCTGGTAAGAGACCTAATTCTTGGATTTTTAATTCCAATTTCCTCTGAAAATGATCAACGTCCGAAACTACACTTGATAACGTTTCTCCTGTGACAGTTAAGAAACGAATCACAAGCCTTTTTTTAATTCATTAAGCCAGCCATCGCTAGCTCGAAATCGAAAAGCTCGAAAAATGGTTATTTTTTCGTAAAATTGTTTTGCCTTTTCACGGCGGATATCTCCCGATATTGGCGTATAGCGGGTATGTTCTTGTATAAACTAAGTAAATAAAGCATTTTCCATTTTAGGACAATCACCTGTTTTTACTGTATTTCTTTCCTTCAAGTCCCCCTCAGCAGTCCTGACGAATTGGAGGATTTTCTCTCGATTGACTTTGATGCGGCAGATCGTGAATCTTCCAATGCCATAAGTGCGTGCGAAGTTTGTCGTGGTTTCTCCTATATGAAGATTATTGATGATCTCCTGTTTTTGATACAAACTGAAAGTGACGTGTTTCCGTTTGGTTGACATTGTACACTAAATAACTACATACACTAAATACACTCGATAAACGACAAACCAGTCACAAAACAAAATGTAATTGAGCGGCGAACGGAATGAGTAGATAGAGAAAGAGTGTTGGGATTGGGAGGGAAGAGCGCGAGCGGGCATAATTACTTATATGTATCCGGTGCGGCGTGCCGACAATAAAAAACACGTGTTTCTCCAGACCGCCGGATTACTGAACGTGTCCGATTGACCAACGGCCGAATTAATATGTATATATTGAACCCAAGGTTATATCCTCAAAATAAAACAAAACTAGGGCAAACATTGATCAAATGGAACACTCACAACTACATCAAGGTTAAGAGGAACCCTGGATTGAAAGGTACTGCACGTTTAGGCCAAATACCACCCATTCCCTGGCGCATGGTGTTAATAAGGCAATAGGTACACTGCCTCAATCATAACTGACAGTGCCTCATTATAGGGCAAAATGAAATATTTATATACTTACTAAAAATTGTACATTTTCTTGAAAAACGAAACGAAATTATTTTTCAAACACACCAATATTTTTTTAAATAGATTTATTGTAATATTAATGGTAAGTTGTTTTAGATTTAAGATTTGAAATTTAAGCAAATGTAATAGAATTGATAATATTTTCATAAAACCCAATTTGGTTTACAGATTCTACAACATGGAGTGTTGATTTTATTAAACATTACTAAATATTAATCCAAAAAGAATTTAAAAAAAGGTTTTGAAATTACCTTTGATTATTATTATTTAATTTTGTTTGAAAGGTTAAGAATTTGATAATTATTTTGTTTTATAATTCCCTTTGAAAATTTTTTCAAATTTAGCTAAAAATAATAAAATTATGCGATTATTTGGTTAGTTTTATTTTTCTAAAATGTTTCATTACATTTTTTTGTTACCAAACCAAATTTTATACTCAAATAAATGACACAATAACACTCCCTATTACAAGAAAACACATTAATCTACAACCACTAATTGTTTATTTTGTTCTCTTCTTCAGAATCTTATAATACCTATCTATCTTCGCCAGTGATTGATGACTATCTATTTGTGCGAAGCGGGAGAGGAAGACCGACGTTAGTGTGCAGCAATTATCGATTTGTTTTGGAGAAACGGAACAAAAAAAAGATATTTTGGAAGTGTCGCAAATTCTTTTATCAGTGTAAAGCAAGACTCGTGACGGACCATAAGAAAATGTTGAGATTCCACGGAGTTCACTCACACCCTCCCGAGACTATTGATCCTATTGAAACTTTGGAATTTCATCAGGTTGAAAAAGAACTGTTTGGTGACGTAAAAAAACCAAAATCTTAGTCATAATGAGCACCAATGGATCGACAGCGCTTCTTTGTTATAACCGTTTCATTCGCTATATCCGTAAAAATTATTTCCATTTTCTTTTTTTATTACATAGTAGAACTACAAGTAGAATTACAAGTAGTTAATTCATAGTATGAAACTGATTTTCATACTATGAATTAATATAATATAATTAAAATAGAAACATATGTTTTAGACAACAAGTTCTAATACATATTTTTTACGAAAAATACGTAAATTAATTATTACTTAACATTAAGATTTACATTTCTGATTTTACTTAATTGGAAACGAAGTTAGATATATATATTTTTAGTTAATGCTAATTTAGTTTTATCAATATCAATCAATAAATATCATAATTAGTAAAATATTAATTATTTGCAAAATATTTTTTAATAAAAGTATCCAAATCTGTGTTTATGTATTGTTTTTTTTTTCGACGAAAAATGTTTCACTATAATTTTAAAAAATATAACTTGTTAAGGTTAGTGATGGGTAAAAATAGTTCTTTTCGATAAAAAAAAATGGATCTTTTAACCCCTTGACATGCAATGACGTCTCTAAGAAGTCATGTATATGTGATAAGATCACATGTATATGGACACGTCAACGCGTATTTTATTCGCATATCAAGGGGTTAAAGATCGTACAACTTTTGGACTCGTTCTTTCAGAGGATTTTGGTGTTTTGGTTTTAATAACTTTGCAGATTGTATTCTGAGGTTGTATTGCGACTTTTATGGATCTATTGGACGCCTCCCCCACTTTCTGATTGCTTTAGGAATGTAAGGATTTGGGTGGGAATTAATATTAATTGTCCTCTCTTTCAGATTAATGCTTAACGGTCTTTGAGAAGATATATGGGTGTTCCCTCTGTTGAGCTGCAGAATCTTATTCAGAAGAGCCATATTAATTTTTAAATTTTGGTTTTAGATTTTACGTAATTTTTTGGTAGAATCTTATTCAGAATACGCATATTAATTTTTAATAATTTTGGTTTTAGATTTTACGTAATCTTGTTGGTTAAATCCTGTTCATATCTAATCTATTTAGAGATTTACATAATATATTAATAAATTCTTGATTTTAACTTTAAACTTTAATATTAAAGTTTTAGATCGTTTAGCTCTTAGATCGTGTTTTCGGCATTTGGTAAAACAGCCGATTTAATTTTGTATAAATTGAAATCGGTTCGTGTTTTGAACTTTAAAATGGCTGAAGCAAATCTGGAAATCTCTGTGATTATGTTAGAACATAAAAGAGAATTATTATTTAAACGAATTAATCATTTGTATAATTTAACAAAAAATATAACTTTGTTTCGAGTCAAGATCGAATGAGAGCTTCATGACTGAATCGGAAACTGTTGATGACATACGCAATGAGTTTAAGTCTATTGTAGATAAGATTATTTAAATAAAGTTAGCTTTGAAACCAACTTCAACTCCCGACTACGCTTGTTTAGTGTCATTCGAAGATTTATATACTCGAGTCAAACGTACTCGGAATAGGATGAATAATGACGTATTAAGTTTACCATCGCGACATAACTTCGATGAATCAAAAGATGTTTCTACGCATAGAATTAAATTGCCACCAATTTCACTGCCGAGTTTCGACGGGAAAATGGAGAATTGGCCTGCCTTCTACGAGTCATTTAAATCAAATATACATAACAACAAGGTACGCATGCAGAAGCCTCCACTACACGTATGCTCATTTCGCTAGCTCACTGTCCGTGTTGTAAGGATGGTGGGTACACACTGAACAACTGCTCGAAATTTAAAAACTTGTTTAATTCAAGGGCGCGTTTTGAATTTATAAAATCTAAACGTGGTTGTATTAATTGTCGAAGTTTCTCTCATAGCATATCAGGATGTAATTCGCTGTCTGTTTGCGAGTTGTGCAAGAAACGTACTCTTACATTTCGATTATAAAGCTCTAAACACATATACATACCACTGAAATAATTGATTGCTTACCGTCGGTCTTATCTCAGCCGCCGTCCAGCTCGTCCGCCGTCCTAGCCGTTCCCCTCGCAACACAGTTGGCCTCACATGCGAATACTTCGTTGTCTCAATCATCCATCTATGGACATAAGGGCGATAATGGCGTACATTGCGTACATGCCCAGTCTCTTAATATTCCAAGCGGAATATTGGCGTTGTCGCATGATGCTGCGGTGCTTTTTGTTGCCGATACTTAGTCTACCTCGAAGGTGTTACACCGCATAAGTATATGTGCGTCCGAAAGGTAGTACCGTGCAGAAGACGGTTATAAGGTGCCTGATTGATAATGGCTTGTATAATAATTTAATTACGACTGATTGTTGTCGGATGCTGAATTTGTCAATAATACCTTTAAATAATGCCTTCGTCAAAGGTGTTGGTTCGACATCTCGACGGATTATCGGCTACGTATACTTAGATTCAGAATCTCGTGTATATTCGGAGCATAAGTACAGTATACATGCCTTAGTGGTAGAATGGATTACCGATCAATTGCCATCGCATTTCATAGGATGGGATAGTACTTCACAGTATCTGCAGGGCTTACCACTTGCAGATTTAACTTGGAATATTCCTGGAGATATAGATGTTGTGTTGGCTGCTCAGCTCTTCCCATATATTTATTTAGAGAATAGGGTTGATTCTGGATCAAGAGCGCCACTCTCATTATTGACCACGTTCGATTATATTTTGATGGGAGATTAACCACGCATTGACGTTATACCCACTGCAACTTATACTGCGTTAGTCTTGAAGGAATTAGTGCAGAAGTTTTGGGAACAAGAGGAATTACCTCAGACTTGTTTAGCACGATTAGTAGTAGTAGCACGATTATTTGGCGTGTTAGGGTTAGTCTTGCCAGTAATTCATTATGCAAAACTTCTAATTAAGGAATTGTGGTTAAGCCGTAGTAGCTGGGATGATCCTGCACCTGGAAATATAGTAAGACACTTTTCCGCGCTCGCACAAGAGTTGACTTTGCAGTGTACGTCTAGTCGCCTTTTGTAATGCGAGTATGAATGGATATGGGAGTGTAGTTTTCGTACACTGTAGCTACCCTTCAGGTATCAAGCTCAGACTATTGTGTGCTAAGTCAAAGGTATCGCCGACTAAAATCTCTACACTTGCCCGCTTGGAGTTATGCGCCATCCTACTCATTGCTAAATTAGTAAAGTCTATCAGAGACACTTACACAGCCCGTATCTCTATTGCAGGGATATACGCTTTCTCAAACTCAACGATTGCTTTATCATGGATTCATTCTTCACCGCATCGTTGGTCGGTTTTCGTTAGCAATCGCGTCGCTCAATGCCAGGAAAATTTGTCTTCTCAACATTTCTATCATGTCGCCGAAAAGTTGAAAACCCTAGCGACTGCCTCTCTCGTGGTATGCTACCGTCACAGTTAGTCTCACATAATCTATGGTGGAATGGCCCTTCATTGCTTCGTAGCCCGCCAAAAGACTGGCCGATCTAGCTTTTCTCACCCACTAACTGCGGCGAGCTTCCTGAGCATAAGGCAAATATATTAACTGTGAATTCTCAACTTGAACAACCTTTATTGTATGAACTTGCTCAGCGCACCTCATCATGGGATAAATTATTGCGCATAGTTAGATTTATACTTAAATTTGCACGACCGAAAGCTCCTTTAGAGCCTATTCCGGGTTTGTTAGCTGCGGAACGAATTATGATCCAAACTGTACAAGCTGTGCATTTCAGCAAAGACTTTGACCTTATTAAAGCAAATAAATTACCGGCAAAGAAGCTTCGATGTCTGGCTGTCTTTTTAGACGAAGAAGAAATATTGAGGATTGGCGGAAGACTTTCTAAATATGTCCTTCCCTTTGATGCCAAATACCTAGCTCTTCTTCCTAAACGTGACGATGTTGTGGATTTCATTATTCAATATTATCATGTTATGAATTGTCATCTCTGAAGCGAAAGCAGGTTCATACAGGGATAGATTATGCAGGTCCGATCCGTATAACTCTAGCTCGGCGTAGAGGCCAACATGCACAAAAGGCGTATATTTATCTGTTCGTGTGCCTTGTGACAAAGGCTCTACACATTGAGTTGGTCTCTAACTTAACATCCGATTGTTTTTTTGGCGGCATTCAAGCGCTTTATCTCTCGTCGTGGCTCAGTTTCATGTCTCTATTCAGATAACGGTACCACTTTCGTTGGAGCTAAGGCTAAGCTAGACGAGCTTTATAGCTTCTTATTGAACTCTAGCTTCACGTCAACTCTCTTGAATGAGCTAGAAACTCGTCGAATCGAGTGGAAAATGATTCCACCAAGGGCTCCTCATTTTGGCTCTATGTGGAAGTCAAATATTAAAAGCCTGAAATCATATTTATATCGTGTGATTGGCAGTCAACTTCTCACATATGAGGAATTGCAGACCGTAATATCCCAAGTAGAGTGCATTTTGAATTGCAGGCCCCTTAGTGTGCTTTCGTCAGATCCTTATCCCGAAATAATTACGCCGGCGCATTTCCCAATGTCAACTCCATTACAATACTTACCGGCTGCTGACTTCTAATGAACGCATCAATTTGATGCAACGTAAACAATTATTGGATTGTATGGTCCAGTTATTTTGGAAGAAATGGCGTTTGGAGTATTTGCATACTCTGCAATTTAGGCAGAAATGGGCTACTCCTGATAAACCATTTGAAATCGGTACAGTAATACTCGTGGGACAGGACGATTCGCCACCTTTAAATTTGCCATTAGGAATTATAACCGATGACTACTCGGGTGTAGATAACCAAGTCCAAGTGGTGATGGTAAAAACTATATCCGGTAGCTACAAACGTCCAGTAGTCAAAGTATATCCTATTCTGACGCAATAAAATTACAATTAAAATGCTCATAAATAAATATATTCATAATTTTTAGAATAAGATATAGTAACGTAACTTAATTTAATAGTGTATATTAAACATTCATCAACCGTTCTTGACCAGACATGAATCTTTTATTTAGTTACAAATTTTCTTTCATAATTTAATTATAATAATCCTTTTGTTTAGAAATTTTCGTGACCTTCCATGGCGGGGTGCATGGCGAAGCGTCATTACTATTTTTTATAAATTTTGATTAATATTCAAATAATATTTTAATTATGAACACACCGGTAATACAAGTGCCCGCTTTCATGGATTCTTTGGTTGTACTGAAGCCTAAGAGATGGCCAATACCACCCGTATTGTGATTTTATTTGAATACGAACTTATTTCTTACTGAATTTTTTGTTCCCGGTTTAATCGAAATTTAGTACTGATGTAGATATTTGAATACTCTTTGACGTAAGACATTCATTCGAAGCAGTCAATATAAAATATATTCGTGTGTGAATTCGGCATGGCAATTTACGACCGATTATTCCAGAATTTTAAATAGAGATATCTGTGACTTCTGGACGCTATATAAGTGTCATACACCGCGGTGTTTAAGGACGAATTTTCCTCTGGGAAATCCCTGAATTCAACATTCACCATCTTGTTTAAGAAATCCAGCTGGCTCAACCACGTGGTAGAACCTCCGAACTCTGCAGGTCTAGGTATACACCGGATTCTTGAAGTGGTGAGTGGATCTTTTGTACACTGGTGTTTTCATTTGTTTGATTTCCGGATATAATTTCCAAATATTTTTTTCTCATAATAGTAGGCCAGTACATGGATAATGACTATTTACACGTCACAACAAACACAAACATTTTGAAAAAGCCATGTCAAGCAGTGACACAAACAAATGGATGGTAGCCATGCAGGAGGAGATTTCACTCAAATAAAAGCAACACATGGAAACTGACAGATCTACCTGAAACAGGAGAAGTAATTGGATGTAAATGGGTATTTAAGATTAAAAAAGAACGACAAGGGAATAGTTCAGCGTTACAAGGCCAGTCTTGTAGCTCAAGGAAGGATTTTGAGAAAAAATTGGAACAGATTCAACGATGTTTTTGCACCAGTTAGTCATCAATTGACGTTTTGAAATTTGCTGACTGTTTCAGATAAAAAAGGGTTGGTAATCCATAATTTTGACGCTACAAATGCTTTTCGTAATGGAACTGTGGAGGAAACCATTTATACGAAACAGCCACCAGGTTTCAATTTTTAAAATCCCGGGAGAGTTTGTCTTCTGCAAAAAGTCTATATGGTTTGAAATAAGTAGCAAGAGCTTGGCATGAGAAGGTAAATGTGGTTTTATTCAACGGGAAATTCATCCAAGGGAAAGGGACCCATGCCTGTACACGAAAAGGATTGTAGATGATTGGTGTTACGTTTTGATCTACGTTGATGACATGTTGGTTGCTTGGAAGATGAAAGACCAGATTGAAAAGATAATAAGGCTGACAGAAGAAATTGAAATAATGGACCTTGAATTATCTCGACATTGAAGTGACGAGGGACACATAAAGAAATTGTGTCAATCAAAATAAATTGATCAAATAGAAAGTTGCACATTTGGTTTACAGAATGCGAAAGAAGCGAAGACTCCGATGGAAATATAATACTATAAATCGCATTCAGTGGTACAGTATCTCAAGAGAACTTCAGAATTCAAACTGAAACTCAGCGGCGAGGATGAAGGTAATAAGGAGATATTTGGTTATTCAGATGCAAATTGGGCAGAAGATAGACAAACTCGAAAATCAAACAGTGGTTATGTTTTCTTTTTAAATGGAGGAATCATGAACAGGTCATGCATAAACAAACTTTTGTGTCACTTTCATCAACAGAAGTAGAATGCATGCCTTATGCATGCCATTGCGAAGATTGCTGGAAGATGTACGAAGAATTGAATAGTCCGAAACTAATATAACTAATACTTACGAGAACAATCAAAGTTGTACAAAAATGACCAAAGATGAGAAATTGCAGTAATCAAACGAGGCATATCGATACTAAAGTACATTTCGTAAAGGATCATGTTGAGGAAGAATATATTTGCTGCAAATTTTGCAATACAGAAGCAGTTACAGTAGATCTTTTTAGGAAGCCTTTGTAACCAACCAGGAATGTCATGTTGAGAGAAACGTGTAAAGATATTTAATTGTGTGAACGGGGAGGAGTGTTGAAATATAAAGCATTCAATTTTTTTTTTATTACTAATGCGCGAAAATTACTTCTTGACACACGTTTTTTAATACGAGTTGTATTTTCACATAACCTAGGTAACACAAGCAAATATTCAATATCGCTAGGTTTCTTAAAACAAATAAATAAATAGAATGACCACAATCAGGACCTCAATATTAAAAACGTGACCTGAAAGTGAAATTTTTTTCCTTGCAAAATGATAATCAAAATTAAAGAAAACGTTTAAAAATTAGTGATAAAATTTATAAATAAGTGGTACCGTAGAATGAGGAGAGTTCTTATGACGAATACACACCACCCCACCGAAGACAATTGAAAAAGCAAATTCTTCATTTTTTCTTCCATTTTTTTATGGCGAGTAGATCCCAACCTTGTAAGATACATCCCCTTGCATGAGTAAAAAAATATTTTTTGTAACACGGGCGGTATTGTCAATTACCCTCTATAGCGAATGTGCGCACTCACTTCATTCACGAGCCCAATTTCGCTCTCGCGTCGAATTGACAACTTACCGCCCTAGTTACAAAATATATTATTTTGCCGTTGCGTCATCTGCGTATGAGCAGTATATGTAATCAATAATCTTAGTGTTTTTTTTTTTAGTGTTTCTTGTCGAGGTTGAATTGTGCACATCTTTCGATTATATGTACCTCTGCTTGAAAGATTCTTGGGTTTGTCCCCATGGATTTGAAGTCTCCTGCGCCTTCCTTCCTTCGTCTTCGAGCCATTTGTATACTTGATAGTACTTTGCTCAGTATGGTATTTCGACGGTTCATCTCTCCATTCGGCCTTACTGCTGCACATTGACAGTACACATTAGTTTTTTTCAAAGTGGTATTTGCATACCATTGCGTGGAGTCAGTCTCAGTAGCAGCTCTATTGCTGCTGTTGGGCAGGACATCGTCGCTCCTGTGATGCCTTTAGATCTTCTTAAGTTGCTTTTTCAAAGAGACCACCGTGTTACCACTTCGCCATGCAACTGCCCCATAAATGATCGAAGATCTTAGAATCAACGTGTACATGAATCCCAGGTTTCTGGATTTGCAACCTCACGATTTTCATGCAAGCGTTTTGTACACCATTTGAGCGCGTTTGGCATTACTTATGACTACTTTAGCGTATCTATTCCATAGGGTTTACTATCTAGTGTTCTTGTTAGGTTAGGTTAGGTTATATTTTATCTTGTGTTTATATTATACTACCTTACCAGTTACCATTATTGGCTGCAGGTAGTTTAATTGCCTCATCTTTGTAAAGAGTATCACAGTGGTCTTGATCAGGTTGAGTTTTAATCGTACTGTTTGACACATCTATTGGTTACTTTGAGGCTGTTCTATAGAATATCACTTTATAATCTTGCTACATTTAATACTTACACGAATTTGAAAAGCGCGAGAGTACTTTCCTAAATAGTTCTTCCGCTGCTATAAAAATTAGACAAGCGGAGGGGTTACATTTTTCCTATAAAAAGATTCTTATTAGTTTAAAAATTTTGATTTCACGATTTCCAAAAAAATAAATACATACACCGTTCATTTCAAATTATGTCATAAACGAATTGTACTCCCTGGCAGAAAAACCTTGTGGTTAATGGCCATTTGTTACTGTTGGCGGCAATAATGATTATTATTTAACCGTTTACGGACACGTTCATCCTGTTCATTTACACAGCCATATGATCAATCGGTCCGTAGCGTTCTTTTTAATCCGTTCGTTCACGAACTAAAAATCACTAGTTATGGTAAGTATTAAGCTTTAATTTTTGTTTTCATAATTAGACTTTTTAAAATTTGATTTTACATTTTTTCATAATTTTACGAACAATTTACTGTTTTCAGGTTTTATATTATCCATAAATGTATCTTGAATTATTTAATGTTTAGGGCCCAGCCGAGCAGCTGCCAGGGACCAACATGAAAATTGGTATAAATGGTTGTTATTTTCATATATGCAATAATATCGATATTATTTCATTCGTAGCAGACACCAAATGCTGTAAAACATATCCTTTGCCCAACATTGGAATATAAACAAGACCATTGCGTATCTATACGAGGGTAGCTGCAACCCTGATAGCAAAGCTATTCTGATCCTCGGGCCACAGTAGCCACAAAGAACTAGAGGCACTGGAATTTGCAAAGGGAAATGAAGTCATATTGCACCGAAAATTACCACTAGTCTAGAAATACACCCTGGTAGAACTGTAGGGCTTCACCAAGTCGCCGAGAGCGTACGGATGTGCTGCTTCCGTCGGAAATATAACGAGTGGCTTTGAAAAACACACATGTTTTTCCGGATAACTCGTTTTTGCCCAGCGAAGTCACCGAAAATGTTATTGAGACGGATAATGGAGAACTCGAGTAGGGAAATGATGAATAATTCCCTGGACCAGCAACTGGTTTTACACAACTTTTTCAAGATGATCTTGCATCAGAAGACCCATTTCGGCCCAATCTTGATAATGTCTTTGGACCTTATTCGTCGAGCACAGCCCAGCATATGATGGATCCTGCAACAGTCGATCCAGTCCAGTATGCTAGCCACGTCAATAGTGGATCTTCATTCTCAAAGAGCACCATGCGCCCTGTACCTGTCGCTCCAGTTCAGTGTGATTACCAAGTCATTGCTGGATCGTCCACTACCCAGGAGATACTAAATGAGAGCAAGTGAAGCGTGCTATCCTTCAGGATGACACCCATGCAGCATGCCTTTATTCCAACGAATTATATAGCAAATCAAA
Organism: Phosphuga atrata; assembly: GCA_944588485.1. Lineage (NCBI taxonomy): Eukaryota > Metazoa > Arthropoda > Insecta > Coleoptera > Silphidae > Phosphuga > Phosphuga atrata. Next base: position 24,638,427 of record OX155895.1, on the reverse strand, counting down.
ACCAGGAAGATTGGGTATATTGCCAGTTATGTAAGAGTGGTACCTCACTCTATGTGATGGCGTTGTAGCCAGAACTAAGCTGTTCAAATGTGAATTGTTCAAATGTGAAATGTCAAATTGTTGGTTTGTCAACTTGGACTCACGTGTGTCAACTTACCGATTTGTACATGGTTGGTGTTTTTGTAATTTAATTTTAATTCTTTAATTTTTCACAAAATCTGTTAGTAGATTGAAATGTTGTTGTAGTGAATTGTGGAGGGTAAGGGTATGATACTGGATTTAATATAAAGGGGAAAAACAAAGATGTACAGGCGTGAATTTGTGAAAATAATCTGAGATCGTTATTATATTTGTCGTTATATTTATATTGTTGTTAGAGAAAATCATTCTTAGAAGTGTTCCTCGACTTTGTTAGAGATATTTTTAGAAAATAGCAGCCTAGAAAGAATTACGAAGAATTTTTAGATTAAACTGTGTTCTTTTTTGGAGAATTCTCATCTCTTGGAGTATCTTTCCGTAATGTGTCCATCATGCACGGTGGAAAAGACGAAAGCTATTTCCGTATTCGAATCTCAGGGTTCTTTCAAAGCTTCATAACTATCCGGTTATTGATCCTGATATATTATTATTATTAGCATTTATTGTTCATTATAAATATAATACAATAGACATATTCCTATGTCCTAGCCTTCCACGAGCCCAGATTTACTGAAAAAAAAAAGTTTTTTGTTTGTGTTCCATTCATTTACTATATTTAGCTTTTGGTGAGAGATACTTACGAGATACTTAGAGATATATCACGTGTGAATTTACAAATGTTGTGAATTTTATCAAAGATACCATTTTCAATTTTGGTTTAATGTTTTGAATCCCGAGAGAAATACATTAAAAGAAAATATTAAAAGGGCACATGTAGGAATTGATCAACAAATACCGGAAATGTTTGAAACGACAATGGGATTGAGCATGGGAACGATCCGACTGAAAGAGATATCAAGCTCATGGAGGATTGCAATCTACTAAAAATAAAATAAATAATAAAATATACTAATAATATAATAGAAACAGAATCTGTATGTGCTTCAGGTTCTATCTGAGTATCGTAATAAATTTCCATTGCATAAAAAGAAACTTTAACTAAGAATATGGATTTTTAAAATAGAAACTAATTTTCTCGTTATATTTGTCTAACGCACTTTGTATTTATTAATAGTGTTATAAACTGTATTATTAGTAGGGTAACCAAAAATATGCTCTAAACCAAATGGTAACCAAAAATATGCTAAAAACCACTTTAAGCGCTTAAAATGTGCTCTATAAAAATGAAAATTTGCTCTATGAAAATAAAAATATGGATTTAAAAAAATATACCTATGCTCTTAAATCTGAAATAAAATATATGAAACAATGTTAAATTCTGGATACGAAAACATAAATACAAAAGAAAAATACAGCTACAAAATAACTTTATATACAAAATAATTTATCATATAAGTTATTTATTCATAACTTCAAAATAATTTATTTTAAATTTTTATTACAATAAATGACAAACGTCTCATTTAAATTCTCAAAAAGAAAACTATTCCTGTTTGATTGTAGGACATTTTTTAACATTGAAAAACTTCCTTCCACATCAGCCGAAGTTAAAGGCGCAAATTTAAATTGCCTCAATAAAACAATATTTATTGTCTATTGTTGTAGAACCTCTAGTCCTAGACAAGTTTATTGAAATTTCCTTCATTATGGAAAAACCATGATTTTTTTAAATAACCGTTGCAAGTTTTTTTTCTTCACAAAGTTAGCTACTTCACCGTTAACGCCATTAATTACATCCTGAGCATGTTCTATTACCTCAATCTATTTAGCAAGCAGTGCTCAGACGTTTCAAGCGAATTTATTGATGCGCCTTAGCGCAAGTGTTTCTCAAACTCATTTGTCTCATCGCCCACCTGTGATATGCTAAAGTTAATAACGCCCCCCCCCCCCAAAAAGTAAAATTTATATATCAAGAATACACGCGCTAGTAAAAGGACAAGCCGCAATTTCTTAACTTAAGTAACATCATCACTTAGAATCAATTAAAAAATATATAATGCAAAATGAATTAATTGTAAGTTAATTGTAAATTAATAATAAATGAATTCTTAAATAATAAGCAACAATAATTGTGATAGTTTTTGAAATATTTCAAATAAAAATTTACATGCGGGGATCCCTGTAGAAAGAAAAATTCGTAAAAAGAAAGTGAAGGCATCATAATTTTTACAGGAACAAAATTATAATTTTTTTTTTCAGAAACTTGAAAAGTTGGTAGCTTTTTTCAAGGTAGTAGATTTGGGCCAGACACTAAAAGGTGGTAGATCTACCGAAAAGTTGGTAGAGTAAAGGTACGTTGCGTACGTGGGACCAGTGTGTCTCTGGTCCCACGTACGCAACGTATGCGATGGCACGTGGGAGAATTGGTGTGCACACTCGTCCCGCGTATGCAACGTAAATTTTGCAAAGTAAATTTAAAATCAGACGCTGTTGTAATATCTCAGAAGGTGCACTATTGCGTCTATAAGTCATGTTTTCTGATTCTGATAGCGAGTTTAAGGATGTTTTATTGAGTTTACTCTTTTTAAATGAATATTTCCGCGCCACAAAAATAAAAACTAAAGTTAAGAAGAGAAGATATTGGATTGGGTTCATGAGATAATTAAACAAAGAGAAAAAGTTGGAAAATACTATACATTAATGCAGAAACTGAAATTTCATGAAGAATGGTTCTTTATTACTTTCCCATATCTAAAATGCAGTTTGAGGAGAACACTTGCATCAAAGGTCTATTTGTTTCTGACGTGCTAGGCATGAGTTCTAGAAACACACTGATCACACGCGTGGATAGCGTACGAACATCCCCTCCACAATCCCACGCCGATCTGGACATCCCAGATCGACGTTGCGTGTGAGGCGTGTGATTGCGTTGCATACGATAAGTGTGTTTCTATGGCATAGTTTTTCAGGGTCCAGATATCGTAATGCGTTATATACGTTTCGTACTTGGGACCAGTGTGTAATTTTACTTGTGCAGTAAATACTTGTGCAGTGTGTAATTACTTGTGCAGTAATTTTCTCACCTGAGACGTATGGCAAGTGGTTAAGGGTTAACGCTGGCTGTGTGTGTGCGTGCGATTATCGATACTCGACCAGCAGCGAATAGCAGACGAGCGTGGCCGCATGTATAATACTAAACACGGAACAATTTATGTTTGTTTTAAATTAGCAGAAATGCATTGTATAGCTCGTGATACCTACCGCCCCCTATGTCGCACCCCTGGCTACCTGCCGCCCCCTATATCGCCCTCTGGCTACCTAGCGACCCCCAAAACGACGTCATCGCCCACTGGGGGGCGATATCGCCCACTTTGAGACAATGATTTGAGACAATGAAAATTAAATCAAACATTATTTCACCGTCACCTAGTAGCTCTTTTGAAGTAGTAGTCTCTTAGTAGCTTCTTCGTCCAGTACATTGAACACTTTCTAAATTATTTGGAAGTTGGTGGCATAGTACGCTGCAGCATCAATCCATGTTTCCCATCTAGTATTTATTGGTTGCAGAGGAAGTGCGACGCCAGGTCACAAATCATTAAAAATCGTTACCCTTGACGGTGATTTAAAAAATACTTTTTATAAGTTCCTCGAATTTGTTCACAAACTCGATAAACTCCATGTGCAAGACACCTCAGATGTGTCACTTTTGGATAAAATATTTGTATGGCCTGAGCTGATTTTACCATGCATGGAGCGGCATCTGATATAAAGAGTAAAATCGAATCTCGATTGAAACTTTCACCCAGAATTTTTATTGAATCATCAAAAATCTAGCAATAGTGCTATTTAACTTGTCTAGCACTGCAGTATTATTGAAAATGGGGCGAATACGTCCCTGTAGGTCTATAACGCCTTCCCTGTGCGAGCCAATGGGCTGGAGTTTAAATTCATATATCGTATAAGCAGTGTAAAAACAAATACAATCAATAAAAATCAATAACCGAATGTATAGAGTTGAAGTGTGTTCTTTTAACGATAATATTCACATTTTGGTGCCGAAACCAGGGAAGATAACGTATAAAGTGTGTGAGTGTTATAATCAGAACCATAATGAAGAAAATGGATTTGTTATTAAGAAAAACGTACCGCAAATAACTAACGCTAATAATTAAAGAAGCAGAGGAGCTGATGAAGGAAGAAGATATTGATGTGCACAATATTCCAGTAGTTATTGCAAGGCTAAAGGCTATTCGTGATCAGCTTGGAGTTGTCAATGAAAAATTAGCGCCAATATTCGATGATGATCAACTACAGATGTAGTTGTTTATTGTGTATGTATGTATTGTAGTTTTTATAAACTACAGAATGAGTGCGAAAAAATTGTGGAGTATAACGACAATGCAGTAAAGGAAATCCCAAAATTAGAACAAAGAATGTATCGGTAGACGCAAGCAGACAGCGCCTCCACCAAAATCGGGGTTGGTGCGGCTTCGCCGCAGCAACAAGAGGATACGGCGCATGTACAAATTAGTCAGCGCCAGACTATGGTAAGATTACCTTGCATTACCTTGTAAGATTACTCGCCTTGATTTAATTAAATTTGGCGGTAATATTTCAAGTTGGGCCGGCCTTTTGGGAGCAGTACAATCTAGCAATTCATGAGAACAAAAATTTAGATGATTCGTCAAAATTTGCATATCTAAAATGTTACCTGACTGGCAAAGCATTAATAAAAATTAACGGATTGACGTCAAGTCAATCGTCTTACCATGATGCAATCGGATTGCTCAAAGACGAGTACGAAAACCAAGAGCGTATTGTGGATATTTATATTCAGAAGTTACTAGCAATAACACACGTAAAATACGAGAAGGACATAAATGGCTTGAGAAAATTGTATAATACGGCTATAACCGTAACTAAATCACTAACGACCCTTGGTATTTCTCCAAACCAATATGGACTTCTAGTAAAATCGATTATATTTAAAGCATTGCCATACAATTAGAGAATTGCTTTCAATAAGCAAAAGTTAACTGATACCGACTTATGCAATAGTAGTTCCTGTAGGGGATTTCAACAGAATAACAAGGCAGACGTCAAGTCAGATAGCAGACATGAATTAGAAACAGCAAGTAATAAACGGAATATCATTATTGATTGGAGCGGATAACTACTGAAAAATAATCACGGGCGAAACGTACCAATTAACTGAAGATTTAATGGCGGTAAATTCAAAATTTGGATGGACGTTACTTGGTTTCGTTTGTAGTAATAATACTTATGACAAATTAGTTTATGACAAATCTGAACCTAGTGACTGTTTTAAACGTACAAACCTTTGGTGAAGAATTGAATATAAAGAACTTTTGGACTCTAGAGACTATCGGTATAAACTCAAGTGAAAAAGTGAATAACGGATTTACAGAAGACTATATAAAAGAAAAAATTTAATTTAAAGACGGTCGTTACGAAGTATCGTTAACGCGTATGAAAAATTTAACCAATAAACTATTTCGAAATGGTAAGCTGCACGAATATGATTGCGCGATCCGCGAATACATAAATAACGATTGTGCGGAAATCATGTTAAATAGTTTGGTGACGCTCAAACTTATTATATGCCTCACAGACCAGTATACCGAGAAGATAAGGATACGACCAAGTTACGTGTGGTTTATGATGTTCAGCGCACGGACCTGCATTTGAGTCGTTAAACGAACAATTGTCCATGGGTGCGAATTTAGTTAAGAACTTGGTAGAAATTTTACTAAAATTTAGAATCGGCGTATCGGCTTAATGGCGGACATTGAAAAAGCGTTTCTACAAATATCGCTTGTTTATTATCACATAATAAACGAGATCGCGATTCACATAGATTTTTATGGTATAAAAATCCTATTGATAAAAACATCGAATCAACGTCAGAGTTACCAGAATTAACCACGTATCGTATGAAGAGAGTAACATTTGGAGTTACAACTAGTCCGTTCCTGTTAGCAGCCACGTTGAAGAAGCATTTTGGTGAGCAGCCTGCAGCGTTCAAAAAAACTGCAGATACTTTAGATAAATGTTTCTAGGTAGATTGTCTAGTACTTGCAGTAAATACTTTCGAGGAAGCTATTAATATCTATAGTGAGTCCAAGGAAGTACCTACTTAAAGCAGAAAATAGGAATCTAAGAAAATGGAGCTCTAACAATGTGAAATTAAATGAGCACTTTAACGAAAAGGAAGATTCCGTTGTTAAGAGTGAACCACAAAGGGTATTAAGAGTTTTATGGTATACTACGACTGATGAAATGTCTGCTGATATATCACATTTTATACGTAACGTGGATTTTGTTGAATGCCCTACAAAACGAAGTGTACTTCAAACTATTGCGAGAATTTTCGACCCGTTAGGTGTGCTTGGACCTTACACTGTGAGAATAAAAATTATACTGCAATGTATATGAAAACAAGGTCTAGACTGGGGTGCTAACTTGCCCGAAAATTTGTGAAATTTTGTGAAAAGTGAAAAGTCCGAATGGAAAAATGTTATGCAGAATTACCAGAATTGGCAAATTTACATTTTCCACGCATAGCTTTAAATAACAGTAACGAGGAAGTGGAATTACATGTATTTGCTGACGCGAGCTCGCAAGCTTATGGACAAAAACTGTAGCATAAAATGTCAATAAAATGTGAAATTTAAATGTCTAAAAACAAATACCTGTAAATTTTTGATCGCGAAAAATCGAGTTGCTCCTTTAAATAAATGGGGGGAAAAACAGTTAACATTGCCTAAACTCGAGTTAACTGCCGCATTGTGTGCAGCTAGATTTCAGAATAATGTTTTGAGAAGTTCAATGTTAAATATTAAAGGAATATTTATGTGGTCGGACTCAAAGATCACCCTTTACTGGATAAAAGGAAATACGAAGAGAAAGGAAGTATACATAACAAATAGAGTCAACGAAATAAGGGGCTTGACAAAGGGAAAATGGAGATATTGTCCTAGCAAAGACAACCCGGCTGATTTGTTAACTAGAGGTATGTCCACAAAAGTTTTACTTGCAGCAGAAATATGGTTGAGTGGACCAAGTTGGTTTCAAGAAGATCAACAAAAGTGGCCACTAAATGACATTGATAATAATGAAGAAAAACAGGTTAACGCCTTGTTTAACCTAAGTGACATAAAAGACGATTGCAATGTCAAGATTGAACATCTGTTTAATTTAGAGAAGTTTGTAAAACTAGAAAGAATGTTGGATGTTACAGCGTATATCCTAAGATTTATTCAACTGTGTAAAACTAAGAAGAAAACAACAGGTTCATTGCAAGTCAATTGTAGTAAAGAAGGCTGAAATCTATTGGCTAAAATAAGTACAACGTAGTGAATTTGACAAGGAAATGGAAGCACTATCTAAATCGGAAGAAATAAGTCATCGGTCAGCAATCCTGACAATCCATTGAGACATTGAGATCCATGAGATTTGGTGGTAGGTTACAGGAAGCTTGCTTACCATATGAGACAAGGCATCCAGTCATTTTGCCACAGAAATCACCGTACACAACAAGAGTTATCAACAGATGCCATGAAAGAGTAATGCTTTCTGGAGTAAATGCAACCTTAAATGAATTAAGAAAAGGTTTTTGGGTTATACATGGCAGACAAAGAGTAAAATCCATAATTTCCAAATGCAGAAAATGTGAACGACTGAAAAGTAAGTCAGGAAATGAACCATTCTCACCATTGCCCAAGAACAGATTAACAATGGCAAATCCATTCAAGTTTACTGCAGTAGACTTCGCAGGACCCTTGTATGTAACAAATGCTGATAAACAAGTAAAGGTCTAAGTGATGCTGCTAACCTGTGCAGTAGTTAGAGCTATCCATTTGGAAATGGTACCGGATTTAACGACCGAAAGTTGTATCAGGGCATTACGCAAGTTTATTGCGAGAAGAGAAGTCCCGAATGTAATTTATTCGGACAACGCGAAGACATTCTGAAGAACGTCCCAAGAGATTCAAAAGCTATTCCATATTTTAACAACGGAAAAGGTACAAGATTTATCGAAGGAACATCGAATAGAATTGCGCTTCATAGTGGAACGAGCAGCTTGGTGGGGCGGTTTCTTGGAGCGCCTAGTGAAGACAGTGAAAGATGCTCTAAAACTAACACTTGGAAGAGCAAGTATATGCTATGATGAATTACAGACAATTTTGATTGAAGTTGAGGATACAGTCAATTCAAGGCCTTTGACTTTCATCGATGACGACCCATCAAATTTACTAATATTAACGCCTGCGCACTTCCTCGTTGGAACTAATAAAGGAGGATTTAGTATGGACTTAACAAATCCTGAAATAAGAAGAAACAGTATTCTCCAGCAATGGAAGCATCGTGAATCGAAGACATCAAAGCTCAACTGTGTTCTTTTAACGATAATATTCACAAGTATTTAATACAATTTTTTTCTTAGTTCGATAAGTTCATCGTGGCCCAAAATTCTAATGCGACGTTTGCTACGTATCTCCCGTTATATCAGTAGTTTCATCAATTAAGATCCATAAAAAATTATTTTTGACGCAATTTTTGATGTAATCGATAATTCTTTGGTAAAGGTCTTTCACGTAATTGTTCTGAAGAGTGGTTTCCGAAGGCACTTTGTACTCTGTACCTATACTTTTCTAGAATTGACACCAAATTTTTGTTAAGCATTTTAGACAATGGAGCACTACATAAATCTTCTTCAAATTGAGTAGTTTGTGACGCCAAAGAAAGGTTGTATAATTTTCTTCTCCTTGTTCCTGTTTACAAGTTCGACATGTTTTGCAGTTGTTAAATGTTGCTTTACCATGAATATTTTTTCGGTCGATATGGACTTGTTACATAGTTTGCACAGATCATCAGTCTTGTAAACAGGATACTCTCGTACATACTAAGACAATTGTTGTGACAAAGACGCTTTTGTTTTCGGCATTATCTAAATATAATTTAAAATTATAAGTAAACATAATATTTTTCATTTTAATTGAATTGTTATACCTACTGTTACGAACTGGGATTAATTCTCGAACTGGTAATGATTCTCGAACTGGTAACTGGGATGTCGGAGACTCGATATAAAAAGGGTTATAGAAAATTGATCTTACTGATTCAAAAAACTGACTAATTCTGCCCTTAATCTACTTTACCTCCAACCAATGATCTCGGTTATGAAGTGGGGTCTCTCAAAAGTCTGTTAAAAACCAACAATGGGCTTAATTTGAATCTTCCTATTTTAATCCTATTTGACCCTATCCAAAAACTTTCAAAGAGTGCGTATGGTTAGACCCAATAACTCCGGTTAGTATTTTTAATACCAACAACCATTGTCTCTTGTCGATTTACACCATGTTGATTAGTCGGCTTATTTATAAATCTATTTAAGGTATTTTATTAAAGAAAATTAAGATAATACTTAAGATAATAATAGAGATTTCCGTCTAAAAGCAAATTAATGAATATAAATATTTTAACCAAATTGAGCATAATATGCACTAAAAATATGCAGTTATTTCGAAATATGTCTTACCATAGCCAATATGCAATTTATGCTCTAATTGGTGAAATATACAAAAATATGCCCTTACGAATAGGGCTCCAAATTCATACTTTAGTCAGAAACACATTTCTGGCTAGTCCATTCTTTTATAAGTAGAATGAGGAAATATATGCATTTGCATATTTTTGGTTGCCCTAATTATTAGTTAACATAAAAAATATCTACAATTGAGTTAAAAATAATAAACTTGTTGGTTAATCCAATACTTTTTGAAATTTTGAAATAAATCTTGTGATTTTTCGGTTTTTGTTTTCTAATATAGGGAATTGAAAAATAAGAGCCACCCTATTGTTATTTATTATATGAGCCGTTTATTTTGAAAGTGACCTAACTCCATTTATGTTCGAATCGAGATATTGAAGGGTTTGCGGTGAATAAAATTGTAAACTATGGGTAACAGATAACATAGTAGAATAATGTTTTGGTTTTTCTAAGAGTGTTAAATTTATCACCCCAATTAGCGTATATAACGTTATTTAAGAAATAATATGTTTTTTATGGCTGTAAATGGACTTGGGCCACTTTCAAAACCAATGAAATCACGTTGCCAATTCTTAAAAAAGCACAAGTCCATCCATACATAAAATAAATTTTCCTTGAAATAAAGATAAATGTATCCACTTTTATGTTATAAAATCAAGAATGATAAATAACAGTTGTTAAATAATTTTTACATTAATATTAATATTGTTTTATTAATTATTATTTAGTCTTCTCCAGTTTGCGGGATAGATATAAAATAATTATTGTAGGAAGGTGGTATACAAAGGTGGTATACCAAAATTTCTTGTATTTGAGGTTTGTGAGTGGTCTCGTATTTTTAGGTAGTTTTTTTTATTTTTACATTGAAATTCATATTCGAAGATTCATAAGTTTTCTCTTGAGATATTTTAATATATTCATATTCTCATACAGTTTTTTTGCAATTTAATTTGTTATAAACAAATTATTAACGAATTACTGAAAATTACAATGGTATATCAGGAGACCCATGTGAATCCATTAGCAAATCGAATCTGAAATTTGAAATTAAATTGTTTATAATAAATTCATTGTACATTGATAATTCAACTGCTACTTCAATAATTAAACATAAAGCTTACGAGATCACATAAACTTTAATTGCATATTTTCCATATCGGTTTGAAACTTTCTCAGTGGGACTTACGCCACTTTCAAAATAAAATTTTTCATCACTTAATTATCCCAGCAAATTTTGGTGTTACAAAATCTTAATGATTTTAAATATATTAGTAACAAGTTACTTCAGTATAAAAAGATCAAGTAAAAATCTAACTATTAATGTAAGTAACTCAATATTTTTGAAAAATGGACTTAGGCCACTTTCAAAATAAACGGCTCATATATAGTTACAGTTTTATATCATGTTAATCTAGTTAGTAAATCTATTCAATTTTTGCCGTGGACCAGATGCTTGTGTTATCAGAATTTATTCTATGCAAGATCATCATCGCACATATGCCAAGAGCTGGTTGCAATTATCAACATAAGTTTACTCATCCAGTTGTATACTTACTTTTAGTAGACTGACTTTTATGTCTTCTATTCTTTGCAGCAAAATATATTTACAATATATAAAATATATCTTGAATTCGCTATCGAATTATATCGTTCGATAAAGGAATCTGATGGATTTTATTATGTGCTTCAGAAACTAATACAGTTTTAACTATTACACTGGTCAACAAAAAAAGTAAAATTGCTTGTTTCCTCTCATTTTTTTTTATGTTTCTATCCCAAATTGACGCGTATTTTTTAAATATGGCAACAATTTTTCTCTAACAGCTTTTGTTTTTGAGTTATAGCTACAATTTTTACTTAGATTTTCGTTTTTTATTGGATACTAAAATATATTTTGTTATATTTTTCCGATATGGCTTCGTCAAGAAGATGTGGTGTGTTTAATCCTGATTGTTTTTGTTACATTTATGGTAAATATATATATTTGCAAAATATCGAAAACCTATATCAGACTTGTAAAAACTGAGTATCATCGATACTTTACTTACAACAATACTACATCAGCTAGGTATCAACATGAGCATAAAAATCCACTTCCTGTACTCGCATATAGACCGATTTCCACAAAATCAGGGTGATTTTAGTGAGGAACAGGGTGAAAGATTTCATCAGGATCTTCGGACAATGGAAGAGCGCTATCAGGGGCGGTGGGCCTTACATATGATGGCAGACTACTGCTAGAGTTTGCAACGAGTTCTACCTAAAGTCGTTCATTCAAGGAAATCTTATAAAAGATCATTTGCTAGTGTTCAATAGAAATTTTGTTATCATAATGTATTATTTTTCTGTATTTTTTGTCAATATAATAAAACTGTATATTTCAAAAAGTAAAGCTGTTAGCAGTTAGCATTAGCTGTTAGCAGCTCCCAGTATTTTTTTCATGGTCAGGGTCATAGAAATACCCAATAACGGAAAAAAATATAAAGGAAACAAAACTTGTGTTGACCAGTGTTATTAATGCATAAGGTTTTATCAATTCCTCATCGTGTGAGGTTTTTTTATTCTTTACACACAGATATGCCACTTGATATGACGCTTCTAACAAGGTCTTTTGATTTCTGGCCCGCATAATTTTAGGATGGTGCCACTGGTATCATATCGAGATTTTTTTACTTCAAGCTGTTCATGCTATGCGCACCTTCACCAACATTCAGATTGTTGAAATGCTGTCAAAAGTTTTATAGTTTGAGATTGCAGTTTGAAAATATCTGACGCATTGAGGTCGTTGCGTACCATCTTTTTCTGTCGTGCAACTGAATCCATAGAGAGCATACTTGTCGTTCCATTGGTGTTTTTTGATATAGTACTATTATAATCAATTGAATTATTTAGAAATAACGTATAAAACAATTTAACAAAATTACCACCTTAGTTGCAAAATACGCCCTACGCCCTAGTTGCGCTACTACGCCCTAGTTGCAAAATATACTATTATTTACGAGGTATGTTAAAATACACACAAATTTTTTACCAAAAATAATTGTTTCTTACCAATAATATTGAAAGATTGTAGTTGTGACAGACAATATTCTTCCAACCACTGATGCACAATAAGGTTAGAACGTTCAGCGCCTCTGTGACAAAAATTGCTAACTAGTAAAAAACGCACAGTAACAAGAAAACTATTTGGTCGTTGTCGATGTAATTATTACATCAATTGATTATAATAGTGCTATGCCAAAAAAACGACAATGGAACGACAAGTATGCTTGGCGACATGTGGGAAGGAAAAATAAAATGTTTTCACAGCAGCATATCGGCTCAAAGAACGACCTCCAATCGAATTAAAGAAGAAGAGAATAATACTTGTTGCATTAAATCTCAGACGAAGAAATTTCAAAATTTGTCTACAGTTAATAAACTATGAAAGGAAAATTAATTATTTATTAGCTAATATAATAATAATATAACCTTTTTTAATCCATTTTGAATTGAAATACAGTGTAAACTCGATGTAACGTCACTCGATTTAACGAGAAACTCCCTAAAACGTCGAAATTAGTTGACTTTGGTTGGTTTACCTTGTTGTCCATAGAATGATACACTCTATGTAGCATCATAGCAACTCTACATAACGACAACAATACGTAATTATTAAGCAATAAACAGAATTTTCTAAGTTGCCAAAATTAATAATAACTGCAGCTGTTGTACGTTCTTGTGTTTATTATTATATTGCTTTATTGTCTAGCTCGTATTTACCTCGGCATCATACGTACCGAAGATTTTAAGAAATTCGTTTGTTTGTTTATTGTAATTATCTTGCACGTGTTTACCTCGGCTGCTAGACTGTTTTTAGGTTGTTAAGCATTATATATACGTTATCGTATTCTTAGTTGGTCACAAATTTTCAAAATGTGAACATGGCGAGTAAGAGAAAATCTCTGTGTATTAACGAAAAGTTTTATTAATACGCGTAATAGAGGTGCCAGAAAAGTGATGTTGGAAGACGCTTTGGATACAGTCGCTCTACCGTGTCTACAATTTGGAAAAGCAAAGAAAAAATTCTACAAGCATAGGAGGATGGAAAATCTTCTAAGAAATTAAAGAAACCTAAATACGAAGATTTGAATCAAGCTATGCTATCATGGTTTCACAAACAGCGCCTAAATAACTTGCCTGTCTCGGGGCCGATCGTGAAAGCTAAGGCAGAGAAATTTTCTGAAGAACTTGGCTTAACGGCTTTCAAAGCATCAGAAGGATGGCTCGGAAAGTTCAAGCAATGTCACTATATCAACTATGGTAAAATTAATGGAGAGCACGAAGTTTTGATACGAATGTTATTGACGACTGCATTAATAGAGTGTGGCCAAAATTGAATGAAAAGTACGCTCCAAATTACATTTTTAATGCTGATGAAGCCGGAATTTTCTTAAGTTGACTCCAGATAAAACTTTGAAATTTTAAGGAGAAAAGTGTGTAGGAGGAAAACTCTCCAAAGAGCGTATTACAGTGTTTGTAGCTACTAATATGAATGGCACAGCAAAAAAGAAGTGATAATAGGCAAATCAAAAAATCCGCGGTGTTTTAAGAACATTAATCAATTGCCAGTCACCTATAAAGCTAATAAATCAGCCTGGATGACAAGTCAACTGTTTGAAGGAGAATTGCGAAGGTGGGATGCAGAATTAAAGGCACGAAAAATCTTGCTTCTCGTCGACATCTGCCCTGCTCACCCTCATATATCTAACCCTCAAAACATACAGTTGGCATTTTTTCCACCAAACACGACTAGTGTCTTACAACCAATGGATCAAAGCGTGATTAAAAGTCTCAAGGGTCACTACAGAAGGAATCTATTGATGGAGCTGGTCTAATCTGAGGGTAAAACTTCTATTAATATGCTACATGCAGTAAATTTTGTATCCAAAGCCTGGGAAGAAGTGACAGCAACAACTATCCACCATTCTTTTGGTTATGCTGGACTTTGTCTCAGAAAACAGGCTGCCAAAGTGGGTCTTTAAGTGTCGCTGGAGAAAACAGAATTCTTCACCAACATCAGAGAAGCAAACAGAGAGATGTTACTAGAACAGGGAAACATCAAGAGGACTGAGAAATTTAAGTATCTCGGCGAATGGATTGAACCCAACTTTTCAGAAAGAGCATCATTAACCAAGAGAGTCAACAAGTTAGAACTAGCCTATCGACTGACTTGGTTGACAGAAACCGAGAAGGATATTAAAGAACTGGGAATAACAGATCTCCAAAACAGACAGTCTGTGAGACGCACCCTGAAGGAAGTCCGTGGATTCCAGGAAGAACCCCATAGGAAAGGTACCCCATGGACAGAAGAGAGAAAGGAGTTACACCGGCAGAAGATGCGACAATACTGGGCAAAGGTCAAAGCCCATCAGTTGAACAAGCGTGGTCCGAAGTAATCCTATTCGAAAGAAGAAGAAGACAAAAATTTACAGTGGGCCGATTTCTATGCACGCAAGTTTATTTCGTGGCTTTATCTGCCTTCATTGTCTCTCTACTCGTTAACAGCTGCTTATCAATCTAGATATAGTAGAATTTGGCGAAACCATTTACAACCAGTTCTACAAGCAGCTGTTGACCTGTTGTTCAGTGCTGAAGTGGAAGCGAGACAAGAGTTTGAAAGTGAAGATGACCTTCCACTAACTGAGTGGGTTCAACAGTTCAATATGCCACAAAATTTCACTGAAAATATACAAACCTACATAGAAGGAGACGACAGTCTGGCTACAACAGCTTCACTTACAGATGAATAAATTCTGAATTCGGTGAGAGAAACTGAGGAACAGCAACGAGGGGATGAAGAGGATGAGACGGATGATCCTGAGCCTCCACCAAGCATTTAACAAGCACTCGATGCAGCTAAATTATTAGAAAAATAATTTTTGTATAACTAAGTTGATCCCATAGTATCCCAAGACATGAATAAAATACATGATCAAATTCAAATCAAATACTGGTGCAGCAAACGAAGATAACAGACTATACGCAATAAACGTTATTTTTATCAATATTAATTTGTTTGTTGTTTGTAAATTGTATACTTTATTAGTAAGTAAATAATATTATAATAGTTTTTTTTCTCTCCATTTAACGACAACTCTCTATAACGTCAGAAAATGTCACAGTCCCTTCAGTGTCGCTATATAGAGTTTACACTGTATTTCAAATAACCAATTTATATTTTTAACAAAATAATAAAACTATTCGATTTTATATAATTTTTTTCTTGCATTTTGTTTGCAAAAAAAATAATTTTTGTTTTTTTTTCTTTCTTCCTCAGAGTCTTACAATACCTATCTAAATTCACCTGTGCTAGATGACTACCTATTTGTCCGCGGTGGAAGAGGACGGCCAAGTTTGGTATGTTGCAATTATCGGTTTGTCCTGGATAAACGGTGTAAAAGCAAATTGTTTTGGAAATGTCGCAAATTCATGCAACAGTGTAAAGCCAGAGTTGTGACGGATGACAAAGCGATATTCAAATTCAGCGGAACTCACATACATCCGCCCGAAGTGATCGATCCAAACATAACTCTTAAATTTTATCAGATTAAAAGTGAATTGTTTGATGATAAAAATAAAAATTGATTTTCGTTTATTAAGTTTTTTAAACGAAAATTACTTTTTACGTATAAAAGTAATCTGTTCCTTTATTATTAATATTTTAGTTAATTATGTACTGTGTACTTTTATTATGCAAACTTTCTACAAATAATTATTGTTGTTTTGTTATTAAATAACATCGACAAATTAACAGTAACACCACCAACAATTTTGAATACAATGGTTTGTTTGTGTATAATAAATATTTTACAGTAGAATAAAAAAAATAGCTGATAATCATTTGACTAAAATTTATTTACAGAACCAAAATTAAACAAATCCTCATAACGCGGAGAACAAATAGCGATAAAAAATTGTGACAGACCTTCGTGTAACCAGGTTCTTCTATAACAGGGTGTTAATTTTTCAGAGCAGCTAAAGTTTCATATCGTATATCGCAGCCGACTGCAACTAACCACTCGGTTAATCATTGAAAGCATAATTTTGAAAAATGGGTGGTGGTAAAATATCTCCCTTTAGACTAGGGTTGCCAACCATACTTTATAATAACGTATCCTACTTTATTTTTAATAAATATGCTTTATACTTTTGCATAGAAATAAAGTATGCGATAATACTTTATTTTCAATCTTCACTGTAATGTGTAAAACTAAACACTCATATGAGCAATTACTGAACTATTTATAGATGCTTATCTCTATATCGATACTCTATCAATACTAATTGTTTTAATTAATATAAAATGTTAATATTCTCATTTAATTTACATATGTAGTTGAATACAATTAAATTTTTGTATTATTTTTCCAAATATTTTCAGTTATATGAATATATATTTTAATAATTATAATTTAAATTGAAGAATAAGAATTCGTGATTCAGTATTCCGTTCAAAATGGTGATGGTTTGGTATGGTAGTGGTAGTTTCTTTTTCTTTCTTTCTATCGATTAAGGAACACCAAGAAGCTCAGAATCACAAGATGAAAGCTGAAACGAAGAAAACATTGCGCCAGATGTATTACAAAATTTCTACAAAAGTTAAAAAAAAATTTCCTTACATCAAATACTAAGTCAAGGTCAAGGTGTATTGCGGCAGCGGAGGTAGCATTGCCTTTTCAAACGGTGAAACATAATCTATCTTATAATAGCATGGATTGTACAAATAAATTAAAATATTTATATATAAGTAAAATTTTATTCCAAGATAGCCAATAAAGATTCTAGCTTGGCTAGAACGAAAATGTAAGTTTTAGTGACAGTATTAGGTCCATATTCTGTGAAGTGTCATAAATGATTTAAATGATGAAGATTTATTTTTCTGTCTTTAGACAGATGCAACAAATAAAAAGGAATATTAAATTTTTTCCTTTGGTGCAATATTTTTCAGTAAATAATGGGATCCAAAATAAACATTTAGATTTTTACGAATATTCTAATGAATCTGTCAATGTTATATTTGAAGCTATTATGGTGGAGTCAACGGATTCTTACAACCTATAATTTCATTCATCAGGACTCATTACAGATAATTGCAATGCTAATTTTGGGGGTTCACCACTCATAGTGTACAGGTATTCAAAAAAGAAGCTCCAAATATAATAAAAGGCAGCTGTTATGCACATATTGTCCATAATACAGTGAAACTGGATATTTGTGACATAGAAAATATTTTTTTTATATACATTTGCAATCATTTTTCATTCAGTCATTTTTTGTGACTGCTTGTAGGAGAAAAGAATTTAAATAAATTGTTTCTATGGTTGATGACCCTTTTATTTAATTTGGGGCGAATATGTAAGTTTATATGTAAGGTTGTTCAATAATTATACAAAAATTATTAAAATTAAAGCCACGTGCTGCATATTTTTAATATAATAATAAAACGTCTAGAAGGAACATAACTATAGTGGATGTCTATGGTATAATATTATTGATAGTTTAAGAAAGGAATTAGAGCAAAGAAAAACTGATAAGTACTTTATGAATAGGATGGTTGCGACAGTTACTAAGTGGTAATTCATATATTCTTACAATTCTTACATTGAATTGAAAAAACACTATGTCTTTACCACACTTATAATATGTAAAAATGTTATATTACTTGATATGTGTCTAATGATATGAGTAGAAATTTATATAACTGTGAATAATAAGTTGTGAACATTTTTACATTTTATAAGTGTGGTAAAAACATAGTGAATTTTACAATTCAATGTAAGATAAGTACTTTGATTATGAATCAAAAATTATATTACAAAGAATGCGAAAAATCAACGGAAATGGTCAATACAGTTATCACCAAAAAAATTCTTAACATTTGCTAAAAGTACTCAGAAATAAATTTGTAAAGGAATACAAAAAAGTTTATTTGAAAAATACTATTTTTTTCTTCCATATACTTTATTTTTTTCTATCCAAATAATTTGATACGTTAATTTTCTCAAAAAAAGTTGGCAACCCTACTTTGGATATTCAAATTGCCATAATACTTTTTTTTCTTCTCTCTTCTTAAGGTGCCGTCACTGAAAAATATACTAACTGGAACGAGCGCTGCCTCTTGGCTTGTGCGGTGCGAGAGAGAGAACATCAAAAGGTATCTCTCGTATCGCTCTGTCTTCGTCTAGTACGAAAAAAATGATTTGTCTGTGTCCGAATTCCATTTTTCGTTGCAAATACAACACTATTTTACCATTGTCTTTTTGAAAACAACTTTCATTAAAATATATAAACTTCGGGTTATAATATGCTGCCCCAATTGAACGATCTCACTCTCTTTCTTGATACAACTCAATACAACTAGCTTTTCGCTCTGACTGTATCACCTCCTCCCGACTCTCGACTACACTGTTGGCTAGACAAGGATGAAGGGAGGACCTTTGGACCTCTCTCGCTCGGCCCGCAGAAGCCAATAGGCCAGCGCTCGTTCCAGTTAGTATATATTTCAGTGGGTGACGTACTCTCCGAGACCTTAGGCAACCTATCGGGCATACTTGTGGAACGAATAATCCACTAATATACGGGATCTAGCAGTTTATCGCCGGTTTCGAACGGCACTAGTTGAGACGATACTAGGCAGAATTAGTCGTGGTAGTTTTCCTTTGCTTTCCACGAGGTGGCCACAGCATAGTTCCGTGAAAATGTTCAGGGCTTTTTTTACAGGAAAATTACTACTCTTAAAAAAGTAGACTAAATTGTAATTTAGCAAAGCAAAATAGATCATAAAACCAAACGGATGTTTGTTCAGAAATCTATTCAAAACATTGGTTTTAAAACTCCTAAATTTAATTTATAAAGCCTCCAATTTTTTATATACTGTAGTGTATAAATTATAAATTGTAACAACTATTCCTTTTCGAGGTCTATAAAGCTGGCACCCACACCTTTTCACAATTCAAATTTGATAAGACTAGAATTATGTGCTCCTTCAATCGCGATTTTTGTGCTCGAAGCGTTCAATGAAAAAAACAAATTTGACTGGTGGGGTGCTAACTTCCTGTTAAGCTAGCACCCACCCATCTGAAAAATAGGGATACCGATACCAAAAAAGCACTACAATTATGTGCTCTTTATGTGCTTTTCAAGCACCTCGGAACAAATTTGCTAACTCAACCCTTTGTGCGAAAAACTCAATCCGAAACGAACGAGCCACAAGAGGTGAAATCCTTAATTACAAAAATTTTAACCGACGCGAAATCATTGCAATAATTATGTTCTCTCAAGATATCCTATTCCTAATTTTTGTGCTCGGATTCGTGTTTCTAAGGGTGTCAAATTTATCATCCCAATTAGCATAATTAGCATTATTTAATATCAGGTCATATCAGGTCTATCAGGTCGCACGGTGGTGCGACAAGTAATCAATAAGTGCGTTAAATGTTTTAAAGTAGCATAGATAATTGGGATATTTTGTTAATTTATATTATTACCAACAAATGTGATAGTACGACAAAGCATGAATGGGAAAAGATTTCTATTAATAAAGAAGAATTGCCAAATATTGACGAACTAATACAATTCTTGATACAGAGATGCCAAATCTTTGAAACCATTAGCGACAGCAGTAATTGTTCAAAACCGGCGGAAAAGAAATATTTTTCAAGTAACCATTTAGCAAAACCATTTGGAAAGCGTAACTAACATTAAAACTTGCTATTATTGTAAAGGTAGTCAGTTTATGTACCATTGTCCAGAATTCCTAAATTTATATATTCAAAGTAGATGGGACGAAATTAAAAGGAAAAAATTATGTACTAATTGTTTTCGCTCCAATCATTTTAGTAACGAATGCAAGGCAATGAATTGCCAGAAATGCAATAAAAACATAATATTATGCTTTATAAAGATTATGTAAAAACATCGCCGCCAATTATTAAAAACTGGATCTTATTCTTATATTCGGGATCGCAATCAAATTTTATTACGGAAAACTTATTGGATAGGTTAAAGTTAAAGGAGCCAAATATAAACGTTCCAGTAGCAGGTATAAGCCAAGCTCCAATTAAAATAAAAAAGAAAGTTAAAGCTCAAAAGTATTGATTATTAAATAACTATAATGCAACAGCATCATTTTCAGTATTAAAGGTTATTACGGGGAATATTCCCAAAAGCAGCTGGAATACATGCAATTTTAGAATTCCAAATGGTATTCATTTGGCCGATGAAGATTTCAATATACCTAGCAAAATAGATCTTTTATTAGGATCCGGTGTATTTTGGGATTTGTAATGCATGGATCAAATCAAAATTGACAATTATAGCGTTATATTACAAAGTACTAAATTAGGTTGCGTTATCTCAGGCACGATGTTACATTCATCAAAATATTTAAATTCTTTTTTTTTCCACGAACAACGATGTCCAAGCTCAATTAGAGAGGTCTTGGAAATTAGAAGAATGTTGAGCTAAATGTGAGCTAGGTAACGAAGAGTATATTGCGAGGAGAATTTTATTGAAAATTTTAAATGCGATTTAATGGACAAAGTTTTGCAATCATTTAAAGAAAACTTTGTAAAAAATTATTATTGGTGTGATTCAACAATTGTCTTAAGGTGGTTACATTTAGAGCCACAAAAATTGTAGCGAATAGAGTTACACAAATACAAGGGTTAAGCTATACATCAAATTGGCATCACGTCCGTTCAGTTGACAATCCAGCGGATATAATTTCGCCTGGTCTAAGTCCTGAAGAGCTGAGGAACAATTATTTATGGTGGAAGGGCCCGAATTGGCTTCTGATAAATTCCCACTATTTAAGTAATGTATAAGATATTTCTATTATAAGTTGTTTACCAGAAACACGTAAGTCGTGCATGATAAGTGTAATAAATAATGATTGTCTCGATTTTGAAACCAAATATTCCAGTTTTGTAAAATTACAAAGAGTTTTCGCGTATATGTTAAGGTTTATAGAAAACGTTGGTAGAGATAGGTTAAGTAAATGTGCAGACCAATTAACGTTAGTTGAATTAAATAATTCTACGACAAAGTTGATTTCATTGATTCAACATAAATACTTTCAAGGGGAAATATTGTTCTTGAAAGCTTCCAAACCTATAATGCCGAGTAGTAGAATTATTTCTTTAAATCCATTTATGGACAAACATGGTATTATGCTAGTAGGTGGTAGATTAGTAAAATCATTATTAAATTTAGACCAACACCCTATTATTTTACCATTAGGGAGTCAGTTCACCCGACTAATTGTAGAGCACTAGCATAAGAAAAATTTACATGTTGGCGTAGAAGGCACATTAGCAGCGATTCGCAGAAAATTTTGGCCAATTCATGGTCGAAGTACTGTCAAGGGGGTGATTCGTAAATGTGTAAAATGTGCTAGATTTAAATTAAATTCGTACACACCTTTAATGGGAGATTTACCACTTGAGCGAGTTCAACCATCAAATCCATTTTTACATACTGCTTGCTGTTGATTATGCAGGACCATTTTTAATCAAGGATGGCAAAACTCGCAACCGTAAAATTGTCAAATCCTATATATGTATATTTGTTTGTTTTGTCACGAAGGCAGTACATTTGGAGGTAGCAGAAGATTTATCCACATTCTGCGGTAGAAGAGGAATTTGTAAATTATTGTATTCCGATAACGGTACTAATTTTGTTGGTGCTAATAATGAACTAAAGCGAATTATTAGGTTGTTATCTGACTCGATATTTTATAATTATTTTAAGTCGAATTCCTTTGATTGGAAGTTTATACCTTCGAGGTCCCGTCATTTTAATGTATTTGTGAGGCTGCTGTAAAATCAGAAAAAAAACATTTTGAAAAAGGTAATTGGAAATTCCTACAGCAGTATTTGTGCAAATAGAGTCAATCCTCAATTCCAGACCTATTACTCCTATTTCCAATGACCGTAATGATTTACTTGCGTTGACACCTGGACATTTCCTTATTGGTGATGCTTTAAATTGTGTACCGCAAAAGGACGTAATCCACACCCCAGAAGATAGATTGAACCATTGCCAGATGTTAAACCAGATTCAACATTTCTGGATGAGATGGTCCACCGAATACATCAACACATTGCAGCAAACAAGAAATTGGCAACCAAAGTCAAGACCAAATATTGAAGTTAATACTTTAGTATTATTAAGGAAGGAAGATACACTACCGCTATTGTGGCCTTTAGGCAGAATTGTGAAAGTGCATGTTGGTCATGACAATGTAGTGCGAGTGGTAACCTTAAAGGCAGCACCTGGACTCTTTAATAGGTCCGTAGTAAACTTGGTTATATTACCAGAAACTTAGTTTATATATTAGTTATTTCATTATTTTTTTAAAGTTATTTTTTTTTGTATATTTATTATTCTTTATTCTAAGATTGTATATTTATTATTCCTTATTCTAAGATTGTATGTTTATTATGCTTAGTCTAGGGCATTGGATATTTTAGTTCTTCATGTAATGTATATATTAATCTTGTTGAAAGGGAGTTTTTCAAGGGGGGTGTATGTTCGGTATTGTAATTGTTGCGCGTGCGCCTAAATGCATCATGTAGGGGTGGAACCCTAAGACTGCTTAAGTTTCTTCGAGATTTTATTATTTTCATTCATTCACATTTTGCTCATTTTAAGTAAATCATACTGTCTACTAATTATAAAAGGTTATATTATAACATTGCATTTCATTATAATAAATATTCTAATATTAATCAACCTATTTAAAATTTATTATTGACCTAATAAACATAATCTAATATCCTTTTTGACAGTCCATTTTCTGGTAGTCTCATTAGATGTCTAAATAATTTCATTCGTGTTTAATGTCAATTTCAATGTTTTCTTTTATGTTGTTTTGATTGATTGCAGCCTGTAGCGGTCTTGGTTATATCTTGCTCCTAGGATTTTTCTGATGATCTTCCTTTTTGATTTTTTCTAGTTCTTGGTTTTTGTTAAAAGTTTTTTGTGTCAATGTTTCGCTTGCGTAAAGGACTGTTGGTTTTATGACGGTGTTTTAATGCCGAATTTTTGTCTGTCTTGACATAGTTTTTTTTGTTATAGATGTCTTGGACTAACCATAATACCTTCTTGACTTTTTGGAGCAGGTTTTGCTGAGAGATCTTCTCAAGGCCTGTCGGTTCGATGAATTCTCCGAGGTATTTAAAGTACGAGACCTTGTCGATTTTACCTTAATTTGTTCTCAGACTCGTGATATCTGTCTTTGAACAGAAAAATTTAGTTTTCTCAAAGGAGATCTGTATTCCCACATTTACTTACATTTTACGCACATTCCTTAAGTATCTCAAGCTGTTTGACGGCAGTCTCCTCATCCTTTGTTAGTATCGCCAGATCATCCGCAAAAGCAAGGTATGGTACGTAGAGGTTGTGTTTGGGAAAGCCCAGTCGGATCGGTTTCCAAGACTCACATTTCTTGAGTTCCTTCTCCCATTCTTCCATAACCTAGTATAGCACGACGTTGAACAGAAAAGGAGAGAGTCCATCATTGTTCCATTATTATAATTTTTTACTTAATTATGTACTCTGTACTTTTATTATTCCACCTTTCTACAAATAATTATTTTTGTTTTGTTGTTATTAATTAATATCGAGAAACTATCAGTTTGAGTATAATAAATATTTTATAGTAAAAATGTCGTCCATAAATTGTTAAAAAAATCATTCAAAGTTTTTAAATCACTGTTTTTATCGTTTTCACGTTTCGTTGACAAATCTTTTAATTCTTGAAAACAAAATTGTATTTGAATCACTTTCAGTACAGTAATTTCCGCTGTTTTAAGCTCTTTGAGTGATAATGGCAAGTCACTTTGCTAGCATTATTTTTGGCTTTATAAGCAAATCTTAAACAATACGGTACAAACTCGTTTAAACCTAGAATACGATCTTATTTTATCAAACATTGGTTTTAACATCTATTTTTGAACAGTATATGTTGTATTACGTTTTTCCGGTATTTCTGAATTGGCTCTAAGATTTTTATTCGGCCATTAATTACAATTCTGGGATAAAAATTCAGGATCATAAACCATAATTTATTACCTTTATTATCATGTAAATGATCAATTCCTCTAGATATGATGTCTGCAGCATTTTGTTTACCATCTACGTGACACCATTGATTTTTATCCGTTAAAGAATAAAAGGTATAGCCGGATATGTATATGGAATTTGCCCCCGCGGAGTTTTCTCTTTGTACTTTGGGGATCCTTTTGGTACCAAATAAAAATAATTCTAATAAAATTTGAGCTCGTTATCTCAAGCCGTTATCGAGATATAAAAAAAAACAAATTTTTTCGATTTTATTTGTTGCCCATATTAAAATTGAAATCTAATAAGCGCTGATTTTTTCCCAATATTTTGTAAGGGGCATGAAAAAAAAAATTGTTATGATTCCCAGATCGAAAGCCAATTTTTAAGATAAGAAATAAAAATAAAATCATTTTTTTGACAGTATTTTTGAAAAGTGTCATCACCAAATTTTGTCTGAAAATAAATGTCTTCTGTACTCCTTTAACTAAGAATTTTTTTCAATTTTTTTGATTTGGTGGAACATTATGAAAAAAACGATCTTGCATTCCAATGAACATATTTTATTATATTTAGCTAGAAGAAGAAGAAATGTTTATTGAAAACAAACTTTTACAAATGGCTATCGACCAATAGGTGTTTCCGACAATATCGTCTAATACCCGATATTTAATTCTTTCTCCAGATATTTCATTCGAGTTTTAGGGAGTAGTTCATTGTTTAGTTTATGATCTAAAAGCTTGAACTTTTGCTTGATATTACCATGAACTGCTTCAACTACCCAACGCACTTTAGTAACAAAATGGGATTCATCTAACTCAACTTTAGTAAGCTGATTACGTTTCCCTTTAAGAGCCGACATTAACACTGAATTCTAGTTGTTCTAAATATTCTGTTATATTACGAAAGCATCGATCTACTGCGATAATATAATCTTTTTTAGTAACTTAGTGAGACCATTAGGATTGTTAAGGACGATTTTTATAATTTCAGCATCGTTCATATTAGCCGTGTAAGGCACAATCTATAATCACACCATTTGTAGTGCATATTGTAAATGGTTTTGCTCAGAAGTACTTTTTTTGAGCAGAATATGATTTTCTCTGGTATTCCTTATTTGCACTTTTTTGATGGCAAATATATGTTCCTTCACAAATAAATATCAGTTGGTCATTTTTTAGTTCATATAATTTTCTAGCTTTGTCTATATTAGAAAGTAAAGTTTCTCTATTGACAGCGTCAATTCCAAAATTCAATAGCAAAACGTCATTTTCAAATGAGTTCATCACTTCATCACAGTAGTCAGAGTAGTAGTCAGAGTAGCGTTCGAATTCCCAGTTTTTAATTTGAATAAAGAAATGAATGAGCTTGAGTGACATTACAATTTTTTCAAATGTATTTTTGCATGATTTGGTCTTAATGTTTTAGGATTTCTTTTAGTTTTGGGAGGATTAAAAACATCCTTTTTAATTTTTTTCAGATTGTTCCACCATATCACAAAAATTGAAAAAATTTTGAGTATAAAAGAGTACAGAAGACATTTTTTGACAAAATTTGGAGGATGACGCTTTCAAAAATACGGTCAAAACGGTCAAATACGGTCAAATGTTTTTAGTTTAATTTCTTTACTTAAAAATCGGTTTTCGATCTTGGAATCATAAATTTTTTTTTTTATTAAAATCGGCGTTTATTAAAATTCAATTTTACTATGGAAAAAAAAATTAAATCCAAAAACCAAAAAATAAAAATCAAAAAAGTTTTTTTTAATATCTCGATAACCGCTCGAGATATAGAGCTCAAATTTTGACTGAATTATTTTTATTTGGTACCAAAACGATCGCCAAAGTGCGAAGAGAAAACTCCGCGGAGGCAAATCTTTTCACTAATTCGATGTGCTACAAAAGTTTCGCAGCGATTTTTTGACGAATCTATCTAAGAGAGAGAGATAGTGGAATCGCACTAGAAATAGCAATTGTAAAGATTAATGTCTCATTCTTTTTAAACCTTTTCATACAGTTTTTCTAATAGTAGGGCTGCACACAACTCTAATCTTGGTAGAGAAATTTGTTTACCAGGAGCAATTCTTACTTTAGAACAGTGTTTTTCAACGTGGGGGTCGCGAAGCCTTTTTAAGGGGGTCGCGAAGACTCTATAAAGGGATCGCAGTTATTTTAAAATTTAAAATAAAAAGCCCTTAATGTAGTTCACTAGTGACAGTAGTAAAGAAAAACATCGTCTTACATTGGGTGGTCTATAGTTGAATTATCAAGCAAAGCTGTTTTAGGAGAGAACTACCTTAAAGAGGCATTCAAAGTAAAAAAAAAACTAAAATCATTCTATTTCAAAATGTTATATTTATCAAGAAAAAGTTAATAGACCTTTTTCCGGTTAGTTAAGCGCATGCGTTTCTGCCAAGTTTGAAAGGCGGGCATATGAAAGTTTCGGGCACATATTTAGTTATACGTCAAAAAGTTCGGGCATGCGCACAAAAAAATTTCAACTATGCTAAGGTTACTATTAAAGGTTTAATAGGCAAACTTTAATAGGCCTTTAATAGGCACTATTAAAGGTTTGGTAGAACACAAATTAGGATAACACAAATCAACAAATACATTCGAGTCAAATGAATAATTAATGTTACGAGGAATAGGCAAACATTCACATGAATGTGATGGTTGGGCCTGTTTCTTGTTAATCAATTTTTCCCATGGCGAATCCGTTTTTGCTACACATAGAACTAAATTGCTTTCTAAAGTTAAGCGATTCCTCTGTTTGCCTTTTATTTGAGCCATCGACGAAAACGACAACTCGCACAAATAGGCAGTGGCAAATGGAATCAAACACTTCAAAGCTTCTATGGTTAATTGTGGATATTCTGTTTTTTTTTCTTTAGCCAAAAGCTATCCAAAGTGTAATATTCCATCAGCAGATAATTCCAACAGATTTTCTTTAAGTTTGTTTCCCAAACTTGCCGCGTCTGTAGCTGCTTTTAAAAACGGATTTATGATCCACCTTTTCCCAGTGTTTTCTGAAAGTTCTTCCACTGAGAAATAATTACACAATTCTTCTTTTAAATTCTGCAATAAAATTTCCATGTCTGGTATATATGATTTGATATTTATCTCAGATCCCACTTCTCCAATAAAAGACTGAGTAGAAGAAAACGAATCAAAGTTGTCTTACTTTATCAATGATGACCACAGGTTTATTGCTTTCGTAAAGCCATGGATTTTGTCTTTAGCGGTAATGAAATTTTCATTCCTGCCTTGAAGCCTTTTATTCAAAGTGTTTAAATGCTCGAATAGGTCAGAAAGAAAAGCCAGTTTCAAAAGGAATTCCGGGACACAAATAAATTTGGTATATTCGGACTTGACCTGCTGTAAATACACCAAAAGTTCAGCTCGAAGTTTCAAAACTCTTGTGGTGCCCACCTAACCTCTGTGTGGAGAAAGCAAACTTTGGTGCAGTGAACCCATAACTTCACAAATGTTTCGAAACAAAAGTCTCTGTAACGCTTTTCCATTAATAGAATTTACTAATTTTATAATTATAATAAAAACGTCATTGTATTCCTGTGTCAAGGTTTTGGACGCAAGAGCTTGACGATGAAGAAATCCATGCATCCAACAAGCGTTTGGCATCACTGCTTTAAGTCTGGTAATAAAGCCGCTTTTCGAACCAGTCATAGCTTTTGCTTCGTCACTAGAAATAGCTATGCATTTCTTCACCCAATCGATATGGAAGTCTTGTGTAGCTTCAAGGTACCTGTTATATAACCACTGACCTGTTGTATTCGTAGGCAGAGCTTTACAAACCAGTATTTCTTCCATCAATTCAAATCTCTCATTGGTTTCAAAACGCACTAAAGCTACAAAGTGCGCACAACCCGCAATATCAGTGGGTTCATCAAATTGCGGGGATACAAAAGTACTTTTTTTTATCACGAATGTCTGTTATGTGTAAGTAATTACGTATTTAGCCGATATCTAATTATAAAAATAAGTAAAAACGATGTAAATATTCGATATTTGTATCATAAAAAAATAAATGCTAGAAACAGCGGAGGGTAAGGAAGGGGTCACGAAATTTTTTTCCACACTATTGGGGTCGCGGCATGAAAAAGGTTAAAATACACTGCTTTAGAACATAGCAAATTTACTGTGCTTTTATTAGATTCATCTGTCATTCTAATAAATACACTGAACTCATGAATTTGAATTGCTTAATACGGATATACCGGTATAACTATTCTAGGAATCTGAATTTCATTAATGTAATGTAACTGTGATACAAAATATGCAAATTTATTTTTTAATTCTACAGGTATAGGATCATCACAATCACATTTTAATTGCCATAGTCTTTGTAATATTAATTTTGCTGTTATCAGCATTGTACCTATTGGACCAATTGGATCATATATGGTTGCAATCGCACTTAAAATACTTCTTTTTGTTATAGCGTTAGTGTTAATTTTATACTTTTAACATCATACTTCAGATTATCTTTAACACAATCCCAAATTAAACCTATAGTTTTAGTCTGTAAACTTGAATCTTATGACACAATTCTGCCACTTAATTCTGGATTCGGTAACATATCTCGTTACTTATTATTATTAAAATTAGCTAAGTTACTTGATGCCCATTTTCCTAATTCAAAGCTAAAATTTCAAAGCCACTACTTTTTAGAATTAAATTATCTATTAAATTATTAAAGAATTATTTCTTCTTTTGGAATATTTGTCCTAGTCATCCTCAGCAAATCATCCCTATAAAAATGGTAATTAATTGGAACTTTACTTCCTTCGTGGTCTAAATCTGATGATTCTATAGCTAATTGTTCCAAACATCTCATTGATTAATATGGTGCACAAGCTGTCCTACACGTAACCGTTTTAGGTAATGAATTTCTATGTTTTCATTTGGGTTGGCTCGCCATAAAATTTGTTGGAATTTCCAAATCTCTTGAGAAACCCAAATCTGCCTGTACATCTTAACAATATTGGCATTAAGCACGTACTGATATTGTCGGTACACTAATATAGACTCCCTCTGTAAATTGGACCCTATCATAAAACGATTGTTAAGATGATCGTTCCAACTGTCCGATCGGCAACTACCGTCAAATATCGCCTGGAACTTTGTCGATGTGTTGGAATTTTTAATGACCCCATGGTGGGGAAGAATATAATTATTTTCTTGCAAATTGTACGGGCTATTTCGATGTGCTCAAGTATTTATTATTTTAAGTATGATGTGCTTAAGTTACTTATCTGATGCGTTAAGAGATCTGAATGGCGCTGATGGTTTGAATAGGTAGGTATTTATACATTATCTA
Organism: Phosphuga atrata; assembly: GCA_944588485.1. NCBI lineage: Eukaryota > Metazoa > Arthropoda > Insecta > Coleoptera > Silphidae > Phosphuga > Phosphuga atrata. The sequence goes on along the minus strand of OX155895.1, from coordinate 24,608,369 downwards.
CATCGATTGATTTGATTGAAAGTTCTTTTGGTGTAAATTTTCCATTCATACTGAATGAATATCGAGTAAAATTTATTCATCCAATATTCGATTAGAAGTATACAAAACTTAACATACAATAAATGGATGAAGTTCTACAACAAATAGCTAGATAAATACAAAATAAATTAATCAATCCAAAATTCGGTTACTTCGTAAAAAATAAATTACTTCATCCAAAAAAGGTTAATTTATCCAAAATAAAATGAAATCATCCAATAATTGTTTTTTTCGTACAAACTATGATTTTCCCTTACAATAATCGATTGAATCGTTCAACATATTCGCAATTCATCCAAAAAAGGTTTTTTTATTTTCCTTAAGAAGTGCAAAATGCAAATTTTCGAGTGTATTTAATAATATTAATATAATATGTGTACATAGGTATACATAGGTGTGCATAAAAATACTGAATGGAAAAAACTTTTTACCTTATTGATGAGTGGATTAGCTCGGAAATAATTTATGTATTAGAGTTAACACTGTAAAAAACAACACTGTACTAAAGTACTAAAGGCCAAATATGACAATACATAACTGTGAATTATAATAATTATAAAATCATCCGTTTTCAGTTTCTCTCGGATTTCTATCACACATTTTTAAGCAAGGCGGCAGAAAGAAGAAAGCTTTGAGGCTCCTTCAGACCGGCGCGGAGCGTATACCTCGCGATTTCCGCAACGAAAAAATCTCAAGCGGCGCGGCAGCAAAATGGCAAATGGCACCAAAACGCGATTTTTACGTGTATATAGTAATCGTGATGTCCTCAGTGCACGAAGCTATGCTATTTTAAGCTTTGATTGCGTAAGATGAAACATGTTATTTTGTATTAATTTTGAATTTATAAAACACATAAAACTCATTTCAGAATTAAACATGGGTTTATAAAATCAATGTGATTAAATAGATCACCATTTCAAAATACAGCGGCAGCGAAACTAACCGCGCATTCAGCGTCCTTCTCGTGCAACGCTGCACTACCGCGATTATGACGGAAATCGCGCTTTTTGATCTGAACATGTACATAAGCCGCCGTGTCAGTCGGTCTGCCGCGATATCTCACGGGTTGCGGCAGCGAAACTTCCGCTCCGGTCGGTGAGCAGCTTTATGCTTAAAGAGTCGTTACTTTCTATTTTTGGAACGAAGTTCCTTTAGGGAGGTCTCGATATGAGTGATTCGGCAGAAAATTTTATACGCTGCGTTAGTTTCATTCTTTTCTGTCAATGTATATTTATATACAGCGCTCTCTCTCTTTCTTCTTCTTTTTTCGAATAGGCCTACTTTGGACCACGCTTGTTCAACTGTTGGGCTTTGATCATTGCCCAGTATAGTCGCATCTTCTGCCGGTGTAGCTCCTTTCTCTCTTCTATCCAGAGGGTACCTTCCCTTTGAGGTTTTTCCTGAAATCCACGGACTTTCTTCAGGGTTTTTCTTGAAATCCACGGACTTCCATGGGGATGTGTCTTACATACTGTCTGTTTTGGAGATCTGTTATTCCTACTTCTTTAATATCCTTCTCAGTTTCTGTCAACCAAGTGGTACGAACCTTCTTGTGTTGTCAGAAGGTGAACATACGGATGGTTAATCGGTTTGGAGGCAATATTGCAACGTGGCCATATAAAGCTACCATTCAGGGTTGCTTTCCTGAAGGGGATTTTCCTTGCACAGTCAGAGAGCCTCTCAATATGTTCGTAGAGCCCAGAGTACATCGTCTTCGGAATTCCCCATCTTAGGATTCTCCTCTCTCTGATTTCCAATTTCTCTACCACACCTCTTCGGTTCAAAGAAAGACACTCCATATAGGGGCATCCTGGCATATAGGGCTTCTGGTCATAAGACTGATGTGTTTGCGCTCTCTCATTCGTTATACGCCGCGTTAATTAGAAATAAAATTTGAAGGAATCAAGTCGTTGTTTTAAAATTCGTTTATTTGGAAGAAATAATTGTATTTTGTATAAAAAAATTGTTTGTAAAGAGCAATCAAATTTTGTTTTTGTTTTGTAGAAATCCATCAATTATTGTACTTAACCATTATTATTTCTAAGAATCAATCGATTATTGGGTGTTCACATTTTATTTTGGACGAAATATTATTGTACGCAAAAAATCCAAGCCTTTTATTTTGGACGAAGTAACCTTTTTCTGGATGAAGTAATCGCTTTTTGTAGGAATAAACCGAACTTTGTGTTTTTTCGGCTATTATTTGTAAAAAAAACATCGATTTATTGTACGCAAAAATCCGAGCCAATAAATAAATATATATATATATATATATATATATATATATATATATATATATATATATATATATATATATATATTTATATATATATATATAGAGGTCCGATGCTACTAGAGAAAAAACAATAAATTGATCGCTTGCAAAGTGTGAAATGACCCAAAATATAAGCTATTACAATATATATATAGTCCATACAGTTCGGGGTAAATTTTTCGTACAATGGTGCGAGCACAAAAATCGGGAATATCATATCTGGAGAACGGATAATTATTGCAAAAATATCGCGTTGATAAAAACTTGTGGGCTCGATTATTATAGATTTCACCTCTTATGGCTCATTCCGTTCGGGGTGTGTTTTTCGCACTAGGGTTTGAGCACAAAAATCGTAAATAGCATATCTGGAGAGCACATAATTAATGCAACAATTTTGAGGCATTTAAAATTTCTGTTCTCGTTTATTAAAGATTGTAACTCTTAAAGCTAATGCAGTTCGGGGTGAATTTTTCCTACAAGGGTACGAGCACAGAATTCGGAAATATCATATCTGGAGAACACATATGTATTGCAACAATATTGCGTTGGTTAAAACTTGTTTGCTCGACTATTATAGATTTCGCCTCTTGTTCGGCTCATTCCGTTCGGGGTGAGTTTTCTGCACAAGGGGTTGAGTTAACGACTTCGCTCCAGGGTGCTTGAAAAGCGCATAAATAGCATATAATTGTATTGCTTATTTGGTATCGGTATCCCAATTTTTCAGATGGGTGGGTGCTAGCTTGACTGTAAAGTTAGCACCACTACTAGTAAAATTTGATTCTTTCATTGAAGGCGTCGAGCACAAAATTCGCGATTGCGGCACATAATTAGTACATAAAGAGCACATAATTCTGGTCTTATCAAATTTGAATTTTGATGAGGTGGGGCATGAGGTGAGGTGCTAGCTTTATAGACCTGTCCCCATATGCTTATTTTCATTTTGGTTCGTCGCGTTCTTCCACCCACATATTTTCTTGTATAACTTTATATACACGAACATACGGACGTAAAGGACTAATTGGGAATAAATGTAATTTCTGTATATATAAAATTAAAAATATTATTTTTTTGAAAATTTAATAAATGTTTTGCAAAAACAATTTCATTAGACTGATTTGTTATTAATCTGATGAAAGACAGATGTACAGAGAAACATAAGGAAGAAAGCTTATTTATGTTTTTGAATGTCATAATCTAGCTATAACAGATTGCGATAAAATAAGAAGAAACATTTGAATGATTTTTGCTATTTCTACCCTTCATCTTCATTTCCCTACATTTTCAAGCTCATCAGAAAACGACTATTTTTTTTTCTAAAATATAATCTTTTATAATAAAAAACCATAATTGATTTATAAAAATATATTAATGTATTTTTCATTTTAGAGGAGATTTTGTTCGTGAAGGGAAAAAGACACTACAGCCATTTAGTAGTAAGAAATTTTAGATACGTGAAGCACCGAAGCGGTGGAACCGCGACATACTGGAAGTGTAGATTTTACGATTTGGGCAAGTGCAAAGCGCGGTGCATTTTGGGCCACGACAATCACATTTTAATAAATGGAGAACACACACATTTGCCAGAAGCCGACGCGGTCTTGAATAGCACTATTTTAGCCAGGGAGACCAGATGGATAAAAAATGGATGGAATTGAAAATGTTTTCGTTTTCGAAAAGAAATATATACAAAATTTGTTTATTTAGTTGAATAAATATAAATTTGAATTCTTATGTATTATCATTTATGATTAGTAATTTTTAAAATAAAGATTTTTTTAAAATATTTTAAAATATATAATTATTTTAATTAATTAATTAATGTTATATATCCATATACTTGCTTGTTATTGTATTATACTTATTCTGTATCCTGTCTAAATTTATATATTTAATTATCTAATATCTCTTTTTTAAAGATAACTATAGTTCATTTTTTTTAAGAATGCAGTACAGGGAAGATAGGGCTTATTTGACCTTGTTCTCTGATTGGCTTAAATCGAGGAGAAGTTTACACCGACGATATTTACTTCTCCATCTCTCTCTTTTACGTACATTTGCAGTCACTGACGTAGAATTTGGCGATATGTAATTAAATGAATATAAGACTAAGAATAATTTCTAAATATAATAGAACGTTAAATTATACTACGGCTAATAGGTACTATATTATACAATAATGTTTCGTATTCAATTTTAAATTTAATGATGAAAAAATTACTTGACACCAAGTATAATTTTTTCGTGCCCCAATGCATGTTGAGCTGTTAGCTGTCAATGGCGGCCGTGTCAATTCACAATTGTCATGTGATCTGATCTATTTATTACCTGGACGAGACGTGGGTGAATGCAGGCCATACAAAAACAAAAGTTTGGAAAGAAAAGACTGTAACAGATTCACGTCAAGCCTTTATAGAAGATTTGTCTGTGGGCCTAAAAGATCCCTCTGGCAAAGGTCACCGATTAATAATTACCCACATAGGCATCGAAAATGGATTTGTAGAAGGTGGGTTACTAATATTTGAATCCAAAAAAAAGGGTGATTACCACGAGGATATGAATTCCACCGTATTTGAAGAGTGGATGGCAAAAATTTTGTCATATTTAACTGAAAATAGTGTTATTGTGATGGACAATGCTCCGTACCATTCCGTCAAAATGGAAAAAACACCGACAACTGCTTGGAGGAAAGATGATATAATAACATATCTTCGAAGCAAAGGAAAAGAAGTAGACGAACATTTATTAAAAGTAAAGTTATTGGATATAGTAAAAAGTTACATAAACACTCATCCAGTTCCATACAAATTGGACGAAATGATTCGAAATACATATCGGGAGGTTTTACGTTTGCCACCATACCACTGCAAATTAAATCCCATTGAAATAATTTGGGCGCAGGTAAAGGGATATGTGGCAACAAATAATAAAATATTTAAAATGTCCGATGTAACAAAATTATTTCATGATGGCTTAGCCCAAGTTTCAGCTGAGAAGTGGTCCAATTGCGTTGACCATGTTATAAAAGAAGAAAATGAACTGTACCAACTGGATAAAATTGTCGAAGATATGCATCTGCAATTTGTTGTAAGTACTGGCTCGTCCAGTGAAATGGAATTTACAGATGTCAGACTGATGTAATGTAATTGTGTTTGTAATTTTTTTTAATTATTATTTACCTTTATTGGCATTATTCTTAATACAATGCAGACTTAGTCTGTATTGTGTTAAGAATAATGCCAATAATACAGACTGTCTGTATTGTGTTAAGAATAATGCCAATAAAGGTAAGTAATAGTAATGTAAATAATAATATAATAAATTTGGAATTTATTAGATTTGAATGAATTTGGAATGGAATAATTAAAGGAAATTTATTACATTTGAATGAATTTGGAATGGAATAATTAAAAAAAAGGAATTTGAAATGGGAATAAAAGATCTCCAAAACAAACAGTCTGTGAGACGCACCCTGAAGGAAGTCTGTGGATTTCAGGAAAAACCCCGAAGCAAAGGTACCCCCTGGACAGAAGAGAGAAAGGAGTTACACTGGCAGAAGATGCGACTATACTGGGCAAAGATCAAAGTCCAACAGTTGAACAAGCATGGTCCAAAGTAGGCCCATTCTAAACAAGAAGAAGAAGAAGAATGTAATAAATTTAAATTTCAATAAATGTGTTTTTGTTATGCTTTTTTAATAAATATAATAAGTTATTCAATTTCAATAATAATAAGATATTCTTTGTTAAAAATCTATTATTTTGTGCGTAAATTTTGTGCAATTTTGGCGTAAACTATGTAAATAAATAATAAAATATTCTATCAAACCATCAATAAATTACCAATTTCATAATCAAGTAACTATATTTGAATTTAGCGCCAAATTTAGCGCCAAATAACTAGATTGAACATTTGTCATAGTGTAAATCAGGTTTCTAGTTACTGCGGTGGAATAGTTGAATAGGGTGGAAAAGTTGATGATGGTGAAACAATTGAAAGTGTAGATGGAATAGTTGCAAGGGCGAAATAGTATATAGAATCTTAAGCATTTGGTAGTTGTATAATATAAATATTTGAAAATTTTAAATATGAACTCCTTCATTAAACAAATTTCGTGTTAAGGCAATCGTCTGTTAAGAACCCAAAACATTAATTTATATGTTAAAATCAACAATGTATGCAGAACTGATATTTTTTATATATCTCTTACAATTCTCAAGCAGTAGCTAATTTATTTTCATCAGTTCCTCTTAGACTTTGTACGATGCTGCCACCAATTGATAAAATATTTTGCAAAACTGACACAGTGATTTCATCGTCTGATCCTGATCCCTACAATGTTATTATTCCACCTGAAGTGGAACCTATTAACACTACTTTTTTAGTGAATCCAGAAACGTCAATTCTTAGGTATTCTAACCAAAACCGATCACGAAAATTAAAAAATATTCAAAAATTGTATAAAAATGTATTAACGCTTGCAAAATTTCAATGAAATTTTTACTGAACATGAGTGTCCGTAGGAAGTACTCCCTGACAACATTTTAATGCTCCACCTTCGCCGGGAACGCCGTGGAGAATAATTTTTCCTACAAAGGTTTCCTGAAAATATCTCGTCAATGCTTTAAAAAATTGAGACTTGAACTACCATATGTAGGACGTTTGTACGTACAAAAAGCATTCATTGGAAATTTTGCAAAATCGTTCGGTCTTGTCACCAAAATGAATGTAAAAAGCGATTTTTTCAATGGGTTCAGTTGAACCCATCATGGTCAAATCTAACTTGATTTGTGCGTAGATACTCAATTTACACATATTTATGAGGGAAGGATGGAGTAACTCACTTGTGTTATTGAAACGGCTAGCAACCGAAATTTATCAAAATTATCGATGAACGTCTGATTGATCAATCTTTGCTCCCGATCAGAATTGGTCAAAAAACCCATTTTACGCGGTCGTAGTTCGTGTCAACTGACTGACAGTTGGGTTGACGTTTGTGTTTAAGTCCCGCCAGTAGCGCCAGTGAGTTTTCTTGAATTCTTGGTTCAGAAAATGCGTAAAAAAATCGAAAATTCGAATCATCTTGCGACGGGAGTGGCAGGTGAAAGTGCGGAAATGCGTTACCACCGATTGGTGTTCTTCGTTGCAGCGTAAATGTCGTGGTAAGAAAATTTTGACATACCCGAAATTTGAGGAATTTGGGAAAATTTCCCCTCACCGAACCGCAGCCGGCGAAGAAGCGAAATTTACAACCCTTGCAGAAAAGAATTGAAATTTGCGAATTGCCGCGGTAAAAGTTGCTAAAGTTGAAAGACGGATGAAATATGACGCGCGAAAAATCTGAATTTCATTTTTTTGAATAACTTTGATAATTTTATTTTCAATAACTTTGCCAGTTACAAAGTTTTTGCAACTTTTAATAGCCTATGGCATGGTTCAGCCTGTTCTCGATCTGCCACTGTAGGGCAAGAAGTTGTGTCATTTGTACTTTTGTAGATCTCGATTGCGGATTGACATCCTACCGGTTTCCTACTATCGGCTATGTCGACCTCGTGGTTTCTGCTAATCAGCAAATCGGCACATCGTACGCAAGATACTGCCGACCTCCATCGAACGGTGTAGAAAAAATTACAAAATTCCACCCACTTCCGGCTCGGCAGCGGCAAACGTCCGGTTCTGCAAAAACATCTACCGCACGGCCATTTTAGAAAAAAATCGCACGACCTCTTCGAAGACCCAGAGAGGAAGAACCTGCGAAACCGGACCCGCAAACGGGAAGGCGTTCGGTTCAGCGGTCGGCTCGCAATAGATCGTCAAAAAAGATCTTTTTTTGCGATTTTTTTTTTCGGTTTTTCGCACTTCTCTCCAAATTTTCAGCGAATACTCGAAAATTCTAGATGACAGTGCGGAAAAAATCGGCGCTCCCGATAGCACCACTCGCCAAATATGACCGCTCGGCGGCCGAGAAACGGATATTTCGTTTTCGCGCCGCACCCCCGCCACCTCCGGCGGCACCACAATATCTCAAGGATTGGTCAATTGTCTGGAGTTTTTTTAACATTTTACCTCTTTCTCCCGGCAAAATGTCTTTCGAAAATCACTCAAAACTTCCGTTTTCATTCTCCAAACTCGATTTGACGCATTTCTACCCCCCCCCCCCCCCCCCCCCCCTCCCAAAAAGGCGTGCCATACTATTTTAGTATATAATAATAATAACTAGTACATGTGGATCGAATTTTTCGGAATGGAATAGTTTTTGTGGATGGAAGTGTTGAAAAGAATGGAATAGTTGCTAAAGGTGGATCAATTGATAAGGCTGGAATTGTATAATGAGTTTTCAGGTGCTAGACATGATATGTGTGGAATGTGAAGTTGTATATGAAAGACTAAGCAGAACCGCAAGATGCGCGATTCTTTTGGCGCTTTCAGCATCAGTTTAAGTTGTATGTGTGTATGCACAATAAGGGATATGTTGCTAATAATTCATTCGTCTCAAATGACTTTAATGCAGTCACGTTTGTAAAATAATATAATCAAACACTTTTGAAATGAACTCAATCATATAGTGTTGCCATTTATATGAAATCAAAGTTACTATAATTAAGCAGTGATATTAGAAATGAAAAGCTCCCAACGTTCATAAAAAAGCTACTTTATCTAACGATGTGATGTTAGTTACTAAGGCTTACATGGACGGAAAAAAAATCAGCTGTGGCGTAAAAGTTACTAAAAATTGAAAGTAGGAGATTATCACTACGATATCTTCAAATCTGTCAGTAGCTGGAATTACACGGAAATCTTCTGTTACTCTTTGGCACACCACGCTCTATATGCGTGGTTGGAGCCAGACAGATTTGAAGATATCGTAGTGATAATCTCCTACTTTCAATTCTATTATTAATTTGGTTCAAACCATGACATCTCATTTTAAACTTCGTTACTAAAAATCTCACTAAAAATGTCATAACCTTTAAATTAAATAAGTGACATTGATGTTGTCAACTTTGACGTTCAACATAACCAACATATATTGTTTTTATCAAGTTGGTAACTTGTGTTGTTGAGTTACCACATACTCAGGCAAAATCAAACAAATTGTGGAATTGACGGTCTTTTTGTCTAGTTTGACAAATAACATAACCAAGTCAAAAAAGTCAGCTGTTTCGACAATCTCTTTTTCGTCAAATTTGTTAGCCTTAGTTACTAACATCACTTCATTATATATAGTAAAACTTCCTTTCATGAAGGTTGGCAACTCTTGATTTGCAATATCACTCCTCCAATTACAGTTAGTTTGATTTGAGACAATTAGCAACTGTTCTATTGCTTCAATAGGAATATCTATGTTCTTAATAGATCTGAAAGAGTTTTTATTATATCTGTTATAGTTTTCAAGTAGCTGCTATTTGAATCTATTAGTATGAGTTCCGGTTTCATTTCGAGGGATGCACATGTGGTCTGGATTTATATGGCGCTTTGCGACATTTAACCTAATAGCTTAACGTAGGTTAAAGCAACATTCAGCTTTATCTTATTTTTGATCTCTTGGGTCGCGCTACCGCTTGTAGTTTGTCTTATTTTTTCTGCCGTTTCGCGGTATGCAACCCAACCTAAGTTAGGCTAACAGATTTTGCACTTTAGCTTATTTTAGATCGAGCTGTTCTAACCTAACCTAGGTTTAACAACACCTCTTGCTACTTTATTTTATTATGGATGGAGGGGTCACACGGCCACAAGGTTTGATCTGGAAGGATAAAAATTGCACACTTTTTAGAAAAAAAATCTGCTTTATCGAGCAGTGTTATACGCAAGTTTGGTAGGAATCAGAAAAAGCTTTGAAGAATTTCAATACATAGTTTTTTAATTAAATCCTGCGGCAAAGCTATTGGAGTCAAATATACCAAAACAAAAATAGAAAATGTTTAATCTATATAGAACTGAAAGATTTTTTAATGTACCACTAAAACTTTTCAAGCTATATTCATTTTATAAAAAGTATAGTATGCGACTGTTACTGGTATGCGACTGATACTATGTATCTATACTTACTCTGAATTAACTACGTTTTTAGCACTAATTGTTTGTAATTATTTTAGTTTTGGAGGATTTTGGCAAATATCTCTGCAGAGTCTCGAAACAAAAAGTAGGGAATTGGTGCACCATATGTGGAATTCTGGTATCTACAAATAAGTATTGTTTGCAAATGTTATAAAATCTTTTGGTTTTGGCGTAATACGCCGACTTTAACAAGTCTGAGAAATAAAATTTTCCCGAACACCATTCACCACGGAAAATGGAATTAAACTTCTGTGGGGCGGAGTTGATTATGCAACCGTTGCTAGCCACCCCGAATTCTGGCAAAGGAATTGCATTAAAAAAAATCCTGGTAAACGGTTTGCATTGGAATGACAAAATTTGCTCCGATGGTAGAAGAAAGTTTACCGTGTCGATTCATGCTAGAAGAATTTCTTAGAAATGTAGGGAAATGAAAAATGCAAATGTTTGAAAATCAAGTAAACAGTTGGAGGGAGATTTCAAATGTCGGCCACGTCTGGACCGTCAGCCGCAGAAAATTCATGCAACATATTTTAATAGAACTTTATGAGTTGTATTCGAATTTGACTCGAAAATGCCGATAAAAATTGAAATGGCTGTTCCTTCGGCAGTGTAATGGTAAAACTGACAGTTTTTCGCCAATAACTCCGTTGCTATACATCCGAGGAAGACGCGTGTTGTACCGTTGAAATCCAAATTCAAATAGAGCTTTTAATCCAATTATTCTTAAAAAAAACTCGTAAATATTGCGGTTTATGAAATAAATTTTAGAATTCAAATGTGAACGGAAGCAACTGTTTCTGATGTAAAATTGTCTGAATTTTAAGAATCTGCTAAAAGAAAAGTGTAAAATCTTCGTTTTCTTGTAGAAATTTGTGAAAAATTGCGAATTTTTAAATTGTTATGTGTTGCTAATCTAGAGCCAGAGTCGCCGAAATCTACAATTTACAGATTTCAAGAAATCTCCTTGAATTTGATTTGAATTTCAACCTAATATTGAGCGAAAAATCAGAATTTTGATTTAAATTCTTTTTTTTTTAATTTTATCTTCTCATAAGCACACAAATAATCATAGACGGATAGACTTAAACAATGACAAATTTACACATAATCTGAGCGAAAATAGTGTCAAAATGATCAGCTGTAATGGTCAATGGTCGTAGTTTTTTTGACCTGGAGTGCGAATCCGTTGATGGATTTGAGAAATTCAAACGCCATACTGTTGGCCTTTTCGCCTGGCATGCACTTCTCAGACTGGAAATGTAATTTTTTTTTTGCGTTCCATTTGAAGAGATGAAAAAAAGTGACTTTGCGAATTGGGGCCTGAGGTACGTCCCCGTAGGTGTAATACGCCGAGAGAGGTGTCGTTCGAAAGTAGACACGCGAGGCTATAATCCCTGAAAAGAGCAATACAATTCTAAAAGGTTTCACAGAATATTGAAGGTTTCAATTTGCTCAATTTTGAAAAAAAATCGTTTCGAGTTTGGACGGGCGTCGAGACCACCAAATGCGATCGAGCGGTGTGCCGTTCCTATTGCGCGATAGACCCTTTCGTTCTCTATTTAGAAACCGCCACCGCTACACCCTGCTCTTTAATTTAGCGAATCCCGGTGGATTCTCGCGTACGTCTGCAAAACATGGTTTTTCGGGCGTCCCGGCGTCATCCGGCAAGCAATCGCAATAAAACTAAAAAAAACTAAAAGGCACTATCCCGGATCGATTGGTGCCGGTCCGGTCCCGATCCGACTGTTGGGTAACCCAGGAGAGGGATCCCCGCAAATTAGGTGAAAAACACACCCCGTTTTTCCGATTTTTGTGTAAAAATTTACCCAGAGCGGGAATTGTATGCCGCAGGTCCCAGATTCTTCCACCGCCCGTTGCGGGTAAACATCTCGCATCGAACGAACCGTTTTGGAGACACGGCGCTCTTCAATCAAGAGAACGGCGTCCACAGATGTGATGAAAAAAACATGATGGTTTTTTTTCGCTTACATTTTCCGCCGCACCGGGTGAACCGACGGTCGCGTACTTTTCCGCATGACGTCAAACAACGTGAAATCGACGCGGCAAGATGACGCAGAAAAAAATCGAGCCACGGACCAAAACTGCTCCTCAAAGGCGCTAGAAACGATCTCCTGTTTTTGGCACCTGGAGGACGCCGTGTAGGACTTGCAAGCGGCAGACGGATACGGGTCGAAGGCCCGTTCAGTTTTACAACAGAAAATGACAATTCCCCATTTCGACACGCAAGAGGAACGAAGTTTATGAAGAAAAAGTGAAACATTTAAAACGCACCTACAGCCGCCCCCTGCGGGGGCGGAGCTTTTTACAGCTCGTCTGAAAAAAACTATTTTTTTGTTCAATTCGCCGGCAGAAATCAAGACGTAAACCGCATTTTTACACAATTTTTCGTAATTTAAAAAAAAACGTCATTTTTGGACTCCTTTTTTGTTCAGGGAAGGTGCCTTACTCGATTAGTATATTGTAACTAGTACGTGCGCATCGCATTCCTTTGGACGGAATAGTTCAATAGGGTGGAAAAGTTGATGAGGGTGAAACGATTGCTGTAGATGGAACAACAATATATATATATATATATATATATATATATATATATATATATATATATATATATATATATATATATATATATAATAGTAACAAACAAATAATAATTATCTTGCCTGTTGTGCCTGTCACATGATTTTTCATGAGTATGTGGTTCAAGCAGATTTGAAGTATGACTCTTGTGGCGCTTTTAGTGCCACCTGGGTTGTGTATGTGTGAAAATAAGGGAAATTGCAAATTGGACGATTCCTGATGTACACAAATATTGTTCTAAACATCAAAAACAACAAAATCAGTTTTTAAATGAATTTATTCATACAATTTTACTAACTGCCTGGAATCAAAGTTTTACAAAGTCTTACAATACAACAAACAACAGCTGTGGTGTAAAAGTTACTAAAATCTAACTGTAAACTCCATAACCAATAAATTGACTGAATGAATTAAACTGACACTAATATTTTTTAATTTGACGATCAACATTACCAACATATATTGTTTTATTCAAGTTGGTGTTATGTCAAATGTGACAAATAACATAACCAAGTTAAAAAAAATCAGCTCTGCGGCACATTTTTTTTTTCATCATAGCTGTATGCCAACACCAAAAATCCTTGCCACATTATCCTATTTTTCATCGAGAGCTCCACAGAACTGAAAGAATTTTGAAAACACCTGTTTAAGTTTCCAAGCTATAGTAATTTGAATGTCTTATCTTGTGTGCTGCTTTGAGTTTGAGAGGCGGCGGTCGCCGCCAGTTAATATATTTTGCAAAATTCGTAAGAGGACTTGATATAATTAAACTTTCTCTACATATTTGTAAAATTTTATTTTTCCACGTAGTGTGAAACTTTTTAAAATATTTTTTTAAGAGCCAAATATGTCAATTATAAAATGCAACCAAATCCGAATAAAAAAATTTCAAAATATTAAAAAATTGACAAAATATGTATCAACTCTTTAAGGATTTCAATGAAACTTTTACTGAATTGTGAGTATCCACCAGAAGTATGAGCTGACAAAATTTTAATTCTCGCCGTCCAATGGGGACGACGTTGAAAATTATTTTGTCTTCAGGAAAATTATTTTGTCTTTGTCTTTTAGCCTTTTTACAAATATAAAATAAAAAATCATAACCGGGATATTCATATGTAGGACGTACACGGAAAAAAGTACCTACACTCTAAAAATTACAGTTTAAATAGTAGCAGCGGCCTTACGAATACAAATTTGCAGAGATTGTAGTCGCATAGTCGTAATTTTTAAAACTTATTTACTAATAATACAGGAAACTGAAGTAAAAAAAAGCAATTGTTACTTTTTACAGTTTCAAATTCGTAACGCCGATGCTACTATTTAAACTGTAATTTTTAGAGTGTACTTTTTTCCGTATAGGTGTCTACAAAAAAGGATTCTTTGCAAATTTTGTAAAAACCTACGGTTTAGTCACAAAAGTAAAAAATCCCTTCCCTTCTCTAAATTTCGACTTTCAATCTACATGGGTTTAAATGGAGAACGTGGTTGGAGGTTTAAAAAAAATAATTTTAAAAGTTGAAAATGACTGACTATTAGAAGAAAATCTGCTTTATCGATTTTTGAATACATCTGTTGCAGTTTTCAAAATATAGTAATTTGAATTCTGCGCTGCGTTGAGGCGGCGGTCCCAGCCGGATAAAATATTTTGTAAAAATAACAAAGGGATATCATAGAAGTACTAATTCTCTACAAATGTGTGCAATATAAATTATCCGCTGCCAGATAAAATATTTTTCGAAAATGATGTGTTTGATATTGAGATGTTAGACAGATCGATTTTTGCACTAGAAACGTGTACAATATTATTGTTCCACATGGTGTAGAACCTATTAAAACATTTTTTTAATGAAATCAGTCATCAATTTAAATGAGAAACGTGGTCAGAGATTTAGATTTCTCACCCAGGATAAATAAAATACTTGTTAATTTGTTTGTTACAAAAAAGTGTATTGCGACGGAATAGAAAAACAGTTTAAATAACCACAAATATTTTGGCACATAATTCCACTAATATCACATTTTCCAAAATGATTTTCACTGATTTCAAGAACAAACTTATCTGTGCGAAACTTGCAGAATTGTTCGAAAAGTCTGCGTTTTATCCGAAAACAATTTTTCCAGCGGTCTCAGTAGATTTCAACTACTGACATTTGGCTTGACGTTTGTGTTTGCGTCTCGCCAGTAGCGCCGATGTGTTTTTTTTGTGAATTCTTGTGAATTCTTGTGATTCAGAAAATGCGGAAAATAAATCGAAAATACGAATCATCTTGCGATGAGACTTGCAGGTGAAAGTGCGGAAATGTGTAACCACGGATTGGTGTTCTTCGTTGCAGCGTAAATGTCGTGGTAAGAAAATTCCGATTTTGACGTACCCGAAATTTGAGGAATTTTGGGAAATTCGCCCTCATCGAACCACAGCCGGCTCTATGTCAATAGAAAAATGTATAATTTATGTAGATCTGAAAGAAATTTTAATATATCTGTTTATTACTTTTTGTCAAAGTCCGAGTTTGTGGGGCGGCGACCGCCGCCAGAAAAAATATTTTGCAAAACGTACTGAGCAATATCACAGACTGACTAATTCTCTACAAATGTGACAAATTTTATTGTTGAAATTTTGTGTGAAACTAAAATATATTTTTTTTTAAATCCAGACATGTCAATCACGAATTCCGATCAAAACCGAAGACGAAAATTTAAAAATATTCGAAAAAACTGCGAAAAAAAATTATTAAGCCTGGATAAAGGATTACAATAAGGATTTCAATGAAACTTTTACTGAATGTGAGTATCCACCAGAAGTATCAGCTGACTAAATTTGAACGCTCCCCGTCCAATGGGTACGGCATGGAAAATTATTTTCTCTTCAGAGTTTTTTTGGAAACATCGCGTCAACGCCTCAAAATAGAAAATCATAACCGGGATATCCGGATGTAGGACGTCGGTATCTAACAAAAAGTTTTCGTTGCAAATTTTGTAAAAACCTTCGGTTTAGTCACGACAGTAAAAAATATAAAATGCAAAAAACTTCAAGAGAATGAATGAATGCCCTTCTCTGAATTTCGATTTTCGATTTACATGGGTTTAAATGGAGAATGTGGTTGGAGGTTTGTAAAAAAAAATCCTCACCAAAAACGGTTTTTAGAACAAAATCCGCTTTATCGAACAGTGTAAAATACATGTTCCGCAGAGTTCGGAAAGTTCGGACAGAAAAAATACTCGAAGAATTTCAACACAAATTTCTGAATTTAAAAAAAATGGTGTGTCAAGGCTATCGGCCACGAAGATTGCAAAATGACAATTTCGATAGATAAATATATGCGCTATCTAGAATTGAAAGTTTTTTAAATACATCTGCTGCAGTTTTCAAAATATAGTTATTTGAATGTGTTGCCTTCTGTGCCGTGTTGAATTTGAGAGGCGGCGGTCCCCGTCGGATCAAATATTTTGTAAAAATAACTGAGGGATATCATAGAATTACTAATTCTCTGCAAATGCGTGCAATATTATTGTTCCACGTGGTGTGAAACTTACTAAAATATTTTTTTAAATGAATCCAGCCGCCGCCAGATAAAATATTTCTCGAAAATGATGTGTTAGATATTGAGGTGTTAGACTGCTCGATTTTTTCTCTAGAAACGTGTACAATTTTATTGTTCCACATGGTGC
Organism: Phosphuga atrata; assembly: GCA_944588485.1. Taxonomy (NCBI): domain Eukaryota; kingdom Metazoa; phylum Arthropoda; class Insecta; order Coleoptera; family Silphidae; genus Phosphuga; species Phosphuga atrata. Next base: position 24,591,730 of record OX155895.1, on the reverse strand, counting down.
AGAACCTATTAAAATATTTTTTTAATGAAACCAGCCATCAATTTAAATGAGAAACGTGGTCAAAGATTTAGATTTTTCACCCAGAAGAAATAAAATACTTGTTAATTTGTTTGTTACAAAAAAAAATAGGCAGTCAGGCACTGCCGAATGAAGTGAAAACTTTTGAAAAAAACAGCTTTAAAACCGGTTTTGAGGATTTATCAGTATGTTAATTAATCAAATTTGGTACATAGTTCATCGGCACATCAGTATTATTTTATGTAATTCTGGAACATAACTCACTTTTGAAGGAGAATGACTGTTAATGTCATCATCATAATATGAATTTGAATCCGGAATGTTTGGTTGATTCTGTGTTGATAGGTCAGCAAAATGAATTGCTAGGATATATGGCACATTTCTTGTTGATGGGTCTGCAATTTGTGAGTTAGAAACATGCCTTATAACTGCTTTTGAAGATTTTTCTGTATGTAAATTAATTTTTTGGCCTCCTGAATTGTAAAGCTAGCTTTGACATCGTGTATACGTCCAGCGAAACTAGATTTTTACACACAATGTTGCAAAGTACGGCTACGATGCGGTAAAGTGACCAGTAAATTTTAACCTTTCAGGGACACTTACAAACTAAATTAAGTATAAGACAATAAAATATAATTGAGAAAATGCTACTTTACACCATATTTCTCACGATAATGTAGAAAATAAGACTGATTTTTTAATTTTACTGTTCGTCTGACATGTGGAAAAATGACATATTATGTACCTAATAAATTTGAATTAGTAAAAATGTCAGTTTGTGAGTACCAACATTACAAAATTAAATAATTTCCAAAATTGTAAACAGTCTAAATCTATTTGTTTCTTAAATAATAATTGTCGGCCAAAATACCTCAAAAAATCAAATACATCAAAAAAATCAAATACTCGCCCTTCGGGCTCGTTCCCCAAACGGGCTGTTGCATTGTAAAATCAACGTTTCCGCACTCTAATGTAAATAAATATGTGTTTGGAATATTCTTTACGACGTTTAATTTTTCCTCCTTCTCAGCTGTGATTGTTCGATGTTTAGAAATTTCTGAATTAACTATTGCAAGAGTTTTTTTCTTATTCTTATCTCTATATCGCTGACTATTAATTTTATTTTGGAGTTTCCTTCCTTTGGGGAGCACGCGAGTACATTTGGTTGCCTAAAACTTTGATACGTCTGATTCGTGATTTACCATGAATTCTTCGATACAATCCAGTAATCTGAACATTCCAATAGTCCGGCACTAGTATATCTACTAGTACATCTGTAAAAAGTACTTACTCTGGTACGGCACACTGATTATAGGGGTTGATATTTCCTTAGAGGCGCTGCGTTCTGTCGATACTGCCAAATACTTTCCAATAATCCGGTAGTAGTACATCTACTATTACATCCGGTAAAAGTACTTACTCTTTTACTGCACACTAATTCTACGGGTTGATATTTCCTTAGAAATTCTACGTTCTGTCAACACTGCCAAAAACTTTGACTATTAAGTTTGACGTTCAGAGCCAACTTAAAACATATGCGTATAGCTGCGTTCTTTTGAACACATCTTTGAGTAATAGAATTTTTTTCTATAGAACGCAGCTATTGATGACGATGACGCAAATGTATCAGTTTACCCCCTACCCAAATGTCATTCAGCGCGGCTATAGAAGTTTTCACTTCAAAAAACGCTTATTACGAAATTAAATACATTTAAAACTCGGAATAGAAAAACTGTTTAAATAACCACAAATATTTTGGCACATAATTCTACTAAAATCACATGTTCCAAAATGATTTTCACTGATTTCAAGAACAAACTTTTCTGTGCGAAACTTGTCTTGGGGGTCTCTTCTAGGTCAGAATTGTTCGAAAAGTCTGAGTTTTGTCCGAAAACAAATTTTTCAGCGGTCACAGTTGATTTCAACTGACTGACGGTTGGGATGACGTTTGTGTTTGCGTCCCGCCAGTAGCGCCGATGTGTTTTCTTTGTGAATTCTTTGTTCAGAAAATGCGCAAAAAAAATCGATAATTCGAATCATCTTGCGACGGGACTTGCAGGTGAAAGTGCGGAAATGTGTTACCACCGATTGGCGTTCTTCGTTGCAGTGTAATTGTCGTGGTAAGAAAATTTCGATTTTGACGTACCCGAAATTTGAGGAATTTAGGAAAATTCGCCCTCACCGAACCGCAGCCGGCGAAGAAGCGACATTTGCAACCCTTGCAGAAAAGAGTTGAAATTTGCGAATTGCCGCGGTAAAAGTTGCTAAAATTGAAAGACGGATGAAATGTGACGCGCGAAAAATGGGCGACAATTCCCAGGGCTCTGGGGGTGCACTGTGCAAGCGAAACGTGAAAACTTGGTTTTAGAATGTCGGCAATTTCCGGCGGAAGGACACCGTTCAAAAAATTCGCATGCGCCTCTCAGCTAGGATACAAAATACGAATTTCGTTTTTCTGCAATAACTTTGCCAATTGCGAACTTTTTGCAACTTTTAATAGCCTACGGCACGGTCCAGTCTTTTCTCGATCTGTCACTGTAGGGCAGGGAATTGTGCCATTTGTACTTTTATAGAGCTCGATTGCGGATTGACATCCTACCGGTTTCCTACTATCGGTCGTGGCGACCTCGTGTTTTCCGAGAATCGGCAAATCGGCACATCGTACGTAAGATACCGTCGACCTCCATCGAACGGTGTAGAAGAAATTGCAAAATTTCACCCACTTCCGGCTCGGCAGCCGATAACGTCCGGTTTTGGAAAAACATCTACCGCGCGGTCATTTTTGCAAAAAGTCGCACGGGCTCTTCGAAAACCCAGAGAGAAAGAATCTACGAAACCGGTCCTGCAAACGGGAAGGAGTTTCGTTCAGCGGCCGGCTTGCAATAGAACGTCAAAGAAGGTCGTTTTTGCGATATTTTATTTCGGTTTTTCGCACTTTTCTCCAAATTTTCAGCGAAGATTCGAAAATTCGAGATGATAGTTTTGTGCGGAAAAAATCGGCGCTGCCGATAGCACGACTCGCGTTGCGATCGGTCTAAATTCGGCCGCTCGGCGGCCGAGAAACGGAAATTTCGTTTTCGCACCGCACCCACGCCGCCTTCGGCGTCGCTGCAATATCTCAAAGATTAGTCAATTGTGTGGAGTTTTTTAAACATTTTACCACTGTTTCCCGACAAAATTTATTTCGAAAATCACTCAAAACGTCCGTTTTCATTCTCCAAACCCGATTTGACGCATTTTCCCGACCCCTGCCGGAAAGGCGTGCCAAACTATTTTAATATATGTAATAATAATAATAGACAATAATAGATGTGAATAATTAAAATTTAAAAAATATATATGTTACAGTCCAAGCGTTAACTCAGTCGGTGTATACGGTCACAGGTAAAAGCATACATTAACTTAATCATTCAGACAAAGTGGAGACTAGATAATGTACACTCTCTATTTAAAATTAGATAAAGCAGTAATAGGACTATTTACTATAAGATGTTTATTTTTTACTTTTAATTATGAGCTTTATATCTTAGTGTTGGCGACATTTTGAAATATATTCATTCCTTTTTTTGTTCTCACTAAATAACAGTGTCGGCTCGCTCATAACGGCTGCAGTGCTGCAGCCCTCCCGCCAAAATGAAAACATTTTTTTAATTATTATAAACTATTACATTGGTATACAATTATTTTACAAAAACATATTTTTCCGTTCGTAGTATATTTATTTTTTGAATTGTAGGTAATAAATACCTCGATAGGTGGCTCTGTATGTTTGTATTGTGTAATTTCATAATGTTTTACATCCGGGCTGCAGTCATTGCAGACCGAGTCTCGCCGCGTAGTTAGTGTATTGACCTGGTTACACCCACCCGCGATATACGTTTTTGTAATATGTATATCGTGGGATGCAAACATTGCAGTCCGCACTCTCTATTTTAAGCACTTTATGAGTTTGTTTCTCGAGAAGAACTCGAGTTTCGGCAACGGCAAAGAAGCTTAAGTGGACAATTAATTGGTAGACAATGGAAAAGTGGACAATTTAAAACAAAGTATTAATAAAGAAGTAGTTATTAGCTATACACATAGAAAGTAAGATAATTATTTTTGAATTTAATTATTGAATTTAATTTTAATTACATTTTTATAGAAGTGAACGAAGCAAAAAATTCAGTTATGTATTTGCAAAAGATCAACTTTGCACGACGGGAATTTCAAGAAAAAATTTAAATTAAATCATTATTACGGTTAACTCCAGATTTAAATTTTTGTCAAGTTTCACAAAGTCGTTCAAATAATTATCACCGAAAATTTAATTCCAACATTTATATGAATCAAGAACGGATACTTCGTGGATAAAATCTGGCATTGCAGATCTACATCATTTAAATGAAAAAGTTAAAAAAACATGAGAAATGTGCAGAGCATTTAAAAAGTGTGTGCAATCTTGGAATGTTGGGAACAGTTGATATCAGAATGCAATTAAGTGGGGTCTACAGACAAGAAATAAATAGACATAATGAAAAATAGCGATATTTTATCTAAAATTATCGACTGTATATTGTTTTGTGGTAAATTTGAATTGCCTATGAGAGGTCATGATGAAACTGAAGATTCATTAAATCCTGGAGTTTTTAGGGGGTTATTACAATTTGCTGGAAAATTAGACGAAGATTTGAAAACTCATTTTCAAAATTCACATATTTTTAAAGGATCATCAGAAACTATCCAGAATGAACTCCTAGATTGCATTTTGAACGTGTTTATAGACGAAATATGCAAACAAATTAAAAGAGCTAAATATCTAGCTGTTATGGCAGATGATACTACAGACGTTTCGGAACATACACAACAGTTAATTGTTTTTCGTTACGTACAAGAAGGTATTGTAAATGAAAGATTTTGGGGTATCTTTAATCCCAGAATTCAAAATGGGTTTAGCCGAATGAGCTGAGGGTTTAGCCGAATGATTATTGGAAGAATTGAAAATTGTATTGGGAGATGATCATAATAAATTAATCGCACAAACATATGACGGTGCTGCCGTAATGAGGGGAGAAAAAAGGAGGCGTACAAAAAAATGATTAAATAAACATATAAAAATGTGCATTTTGTACATTGTTACGCTCATCAACTTAATATAATAATGAAATCACAAAATACATCACAAAATTCGCAAGCTCGAATTTTATATAGTGGCCTAGTAGCAATACCCACTTTTTTCAAAATCTCTATCACGTTTAGGTGCACTCGACAGTATTTATAGACGAATTACTCGAGGATCAAACACACGGTGGAATTTTAATAGCCGAGTCGTGAACACAGTTTTGGAAAATAAGGAATGTTTGCAAAATTGTTTTGAATCACTTCAACAAAATAATAGAAATTTGGCAACTATACAGGCATCTACAGGATTAATTCGCAATTTAAATGATGAACGTTTTAATTTTTGGTTAAAATTTTTTCATCAAATTATGCCCCATGTCGATATTTTGTATTGCAAATTGCAATGTCCTAATGCTAATTCTATTATTATTTTTGAGGCAACAGATGAATTTATTAAAATTATGAAAGAAATTACAAATAACCTCCCTTCGGTCAATCACCAAGAGGACTTTCTATCTGCAAAAAGGCCAAGATTTTCAAAAGAAGCAACGAATTTAGCAGCAAAAGAAGTTTGCGATTATATAATATTTCAAGCAAAAGAACGATTTGCTTTTACGAAACACTTATCTGCAGCAAGATTATTTTCCCCGCGTATTTTTTCAAATAATACGAATCAAATTCATATCATCGATCTACGAAAAACAGTGAATGCATATCCAAGTTTAGATAAAGAGAGGCTTAATTAACACAGAATTACTTGTTTTATATGATCGACCAGAATTTCAAAATTTAAAAGGACACAAAAATATTTATGATCTAATGTGTAACTCAGGAATTCATGAATCCTTTGTAGAAGTTTTTAATTTACTTGAAATAATAATTACCACACCTATGGCAACAGCAGAACCTGAAAGATGTTTATCCGCTTTTAAGAGAGAAATACCTTTTTAAGAAATACAATGGAACAAAAAAGACTAACAGTATTAGCTATGATTAGCATAGAAAAAAAACATAATCTCTAATATACCAATTTTTAATGAAATTCTAATGGATGGTTTTGTTAATCTAAAGCAGGGGTCTCCAAACTTTCTAGCCTTAGGGCCATACTGATTACTCCAGCAAGTTCCGAGGGCCAAAACCATATTATCATTGTTGCCGGTGGTAAGTGAAATAGTCCACTGATGAAAAAAAAAGTCCGAAAAAGTACGCAACGTTTAAAAAAGGCTGTAAATCGGACTAAAGTCCGCAAAACGGCAACACTGCATATTATTAATTTTCCTGTCATTATCTGTAATTTCTAGATTAGTCGTAGAGTACAAGCCATGAGGAGTAACGTGACACGACATCTGGTGGACACAAGCGGAAATAGGTAGTACCTTCTATCGCTAACAGATGGCGCTAATAGCACGTACAGAATAATCTCGTTGGTTCGAGAAAGTTCTGGTGTCTTCCACTCACTTCTAGATGGCAGTAATTAGAATATATAAGAAGGCTAGTGGCGCAACCACAAGTCAGTTCCTATGACACTGTTGTGAAATAAAATAGTGCGTACCTCCTTAAAACGTGTTTGTGCGTGTTTAAGTTTAAGACATCTTTGTAACAGTATTTTGATTTGAATTGTTGCTTTTGTGTGTGATTTAGTAGTATGGAAAAGAAGCGAAAAATTGATAGTGAATGCAGAAAATTCAAAGATCAGTGGAACATTCAGCATTTCGTAATTGAGTCCAGTAACAAGGCGCTATATTTGATTTGCAATGAAAGCATAGCCGTTCTCAAGGAATATAACATTAAACGTCATTATGAAACAAAACATTTTCAAAATGACTCAAAATATACAGGAAGTTTGCGGACAGAAAAATTCGAAGCTATGAAGCGCGGATTGAAATCGCAGCAATCTTCATTTACAAAACTCAAAACTGAACAAGAGGCTGCAACTCGTGTCAGCTTTCGTGTGGCTCTTCAAATTGCAAAACGTGGAAAATCATTCACCGTTGGAGAAATGATCAAAGAATGCATAATTGCAGTAGCCGAAGAAATGTGCCCTGAAAAGGTAAATTTATTCAAAACTGTCAGTATGTCAGCAAACACTGTGGCTCGAAGGGTAGAAAACATCGCTGAAAATATATCCTCTCAACTGTTCGACAAAAATTGACATGTTGAGTGGTTTTCTTTGGCCTTGGATGAGTCAACGGGTGTGTCAGATACTGCTCAGGTGTTGATTTATATTCGAGGAGTAGATAAAAGCTATGAAGTGCATGAAGAACTTCTTGATATGTATAGTATTCATAGCACAACTACTGGTACAGATATTTTTAAAGGAGTTGAAATGGCCATTAATCAAAAGAACCTTCGATGGAAAAACTTGAAATGTATTACAACTGATGGAGGCAAAAACATGAGTGGGAAAGATAAAGGAGTGGTCGCTCTTGTGTCAAAGGCTGTAGAAAATGACGGTGGTTGAAAACCATTAGTCTTACATTGTATCATTCATCAACAGTCTTTGTGCGGAAAATGTTTGGTTATGTCTGAAGTTCTGAAACCAATATCAACTGTTAATTTTATCAGATCTTTTGGGCTGAATCACCGACAATTCCGACAATTTATTGAAGAGATTGGAGAAAATGACTTACCTTATTATACTGCCGTACGTTGGCTTAGTTGTGGGAAAGTCCTTCAGCGCTTTTTTGAACTTCGAGCAGTGATCGATTTTTTTTTTGATTGAAAAGCATCGCCCTCTTACTGAATTACAAAACAACGCATGGCTGTGGAAGTTAGCATTCTATGCTGATTTGACAAAACATGTGAACGAACTGAATTTGAGCTTGCAAGGAGAAAACCAGCATCTTCCTGATTTATACACTAATATCAAATCATTCCGGAAGAAATTGATACTGTTTCAATCACAACTACGAAGTAAATGTTTTTCACATTTTAAAACATGTGAAATATTCAGCCACACCACTGAGACTGAGTTTCCTATCGATTTTGCTATCGAAACTTTGAGTGCTTTGAAAATAAATTTTGATACTCGTTTCTCGGACTTTGATGTCGTTGCGAATCAAATTAAGATTTTTCAGAATCCTTTTGATACTGACATTGAAAACCTAGCCCCGGAACTTCAAATGGAAATGATTGATCTACAGTGCAGTGATATAATTAAGAACAAATATCAAAACTCATCTTTGTTGGAATTTTATAAGAGTCTTCCACTGACACAATTTGATAATTTGCATAAATTTGCTCGTGGGCTTTTTCTGTTTTTGGTACTACTTATTTGTGTGAGAAGACCTTCTCCAAAATGAAGTACACAAAAAATTTTTACAGATCTAAATTAACTGATGAGCATCTTCTTTTAATAATTAGTACAATCTCTTTTAATAATTGGTACAAGTAAAATTAGTCCACAACTACAAACTATTGTCAGTGGAAAATCTCAATTACATAAATCTCATTAGTATTTCATATGTCATTATGCTTGTTATAAGTTATGTTTTTATTTAAAATGTTAGTTGGATTCATTTCAATAATTTGTTAGTTATTATATACTGAAGTTAAATTTTCTGCATATTATACATGTCTTTACTCATTACAATTCTGTGTTTCTTTATCCAACTTATCACAAAAACAATAACAATAAGCCTACAACAATGTTATGAGTAGTTAGCCCATGACCATTCATTTGCTATATATGTTCTCTAAAAGGAGTTTTCAAGTATGCTAGCTCTCCGCGGGCCGGACAAAATCTGTCCGCGGGCCGGATGTGGCCCTCGGGCCGTAGTTTGGAGACCCCTGATCTAAAGGAAAGTAGAATGAAATTTAAATATAAATAATTGTTACTGGTATTACACTGAATTTCAAAATTCAATATGTCTCTGAATGTGTCAGTAAAAATGTGTTTTGTTCAACTCGTAGTGATTTTTTATTATAATTTTTTCCAGCCCTTCCACAAACATCATCCACGAGCCGCCACTGCTAAATAACCTCCTTAAACCCCATGAACCGCATTTTACAAAGTTTTTTTTTAATTTTATAGTAGTTCTGCATCTAATAATAATTTTGTAAAAAAAATAAAAATTTTGTATAATTATCATGGGTATAATTATATTTTGTGATATTTTTTACAATAAGTAATGTGATTTATAGTTTGAAAAAATCATCCCAGAATGTATGAAAGTAATATGAAAGAACTGTTTTTCAACTGTTTATCAAAAAAGCGTCAAAAGAAAAACAGTTTTCAAATGGCAAGAGAAAAATATGAAAATTTATTGAAGGAAGTAAAAGAAGCGAAAAATACTCCGGGAAAATTCAATAGATTAGAATTCAATAGAACTATTGCTTATTAAAGCACTATGATGTATTAACATTGACTGGAAAAGCACTTATGTTTCCAATAATCAATGAAAAAATAGTATATTATGTTTGTGTTGAACAAATTTTTGATATTTTATAGAGCACTCATAACAAGATCGTTCTATCATGACCTCCATGGTCTTGGTATACCAAGACCATTTAACAAAATTTGTTGTTTTAAGACCTCTAAAAAATAGAAAGGGAAAAGTTGCACATGAACAATTTTTAATTCTTGCTCGATATTTTTTTATTATTTGGCGCACCAACCATTTTACAATCAGACAATGGACATGAATTGTAATAATATTATAGAGAGTCTCAAAATTACATGGGCTGAATTAAAAATTGTTCATGTAAAACTATTTTATCTACATGGATGGTTGATAATAATTCTAGAAATTGGAGTATCGTTCCTTACATGCAGGAATAAAAAGGTCACCCTATGAAGCAATGTTTCTACAAATGGCAAAAGTTGGACTTGCATCATCAAACTTATCTACTGAAATTATACCACTGATAAATACTGAGGAAGAACTTGAAATGTTGTTGAATGAACATGAAATTGAAAATGAACTAATAATTACAGAAAATAGTGAGGAAAATATAGAGTGTAAAGAATTAACAAATGAAATTAAAGAAGGTGAAATTTTAGTTCGAGAAGAATTATCTATTGAAAATAATGAAATCTGTAAAGAATTACCAAATATAAATAATAATAGTAATAAACAGATACCATTGAATAAATGTAAAGAGTGTGAAATGGAACTCGAATCATTGGAAGAGGATTAGGTGTGTGTTATTTATGTTCACAAAAAAAATATTCATGAAGAGAGACAAAAAGCGAAAGAAGAGCTTCAAATCCAAGAGAAATGAATGAAGCATAAATCTGATATATCACACCCTGCAGCTACAATGGGAATGACTGTAAGAGTAAAAGTAGCTGATATTGACTGAGGCAGGGGAGATGCTCGATCAATTCTAGCATGTATTTTGACGAAAACTTTATTATTTCCAATTGGGGACACGCAGTGGAGCCATCAAGGGTCTTTATTCTAGATTACAATTTAGTGTTTGTCCAGAGAAGATAATTAAATAAGAAGTTCCCGAGGGAGAATTACCTTTACGGTCAATTGCTAATAATCAAGGGGCTGGTCAAGCTTTTAAGAAATGCAATTGCAAAATAAAGTGCAGTAATAAGAAATGTTCCTGTGTAAAAAACCACCTACTTTGTAATTTTAAATGCCATTATAGCATGCCATGTTGCAATAAATAATTTTTTTGTAAACCTTCATTCTCTGCAATAATTAATGTTTATATTTGGATTTTTTTATCTTATTAAAGGGTATATATCTATATTTTAAAAAATATAGGGATATCTAAGTAGCCTGGGGAAGTTTTCCTTATTTTGTTATTTATTTATTTTTTTCTTGTCAACATAATATGCACAATTTTGTCATTTTAAAGTTAGAAAATTTAAAACACTTTCAAACTTTAACTATGCCTCGCCGTGAAAGTATGCATTATCTCGGTATTGCATACTTTAACTAGATACAGTATGCATCTTATTTTTCAATTGATACTTTGTCAAAAAAAATAAGTAGAAGTATACATTGACTGGTGGATGTATGCACTAACTGAATTTTATACTTCAACTGTAACATAGTTATCATTCATTTTTTAGGTATAATTGAAAATTTACTAATGTTGCACGTAGCCAAGATATCAAATATGAAACTGAAATTAGACTTGATAAAAGTTTACAAATTCTTCGCTCTGAGAACAGAAACGATTTTCTTGTGCGTTCGGGCAGAAAAATTAAAGGCGGGCGTAAACAAACTATGACGTATTGTTTTCAATGTGTACCGGATATGCACTACTACACATTGGCGATTGTTTTGAAAAATAGAATACCTTGGAGAATTACAAACGTTAATCTTATTTACAGAAATATATTTTTTATTTGCATAAATAAATAAGTACTGTTTTTATTTTTCTTTCATCATAAATATCCTCTAATTTTTATTCGATTTGTTTATATTAGATGGCGCAAAAATTATCACCTGTTTTCCGTAGCTTATACTTTTGCAGATTTTAAATGATTTTTTTTTATATTAAAAGAATTTTATGATATCATGTTTCAAACATTATGTGCGACAAATGGTGATTATGTTCAACTTTAGCATTTTTTTGCTCTTGTTATATTTTCCCTGATATTGTTTTGAATACCTTTGTTTAGATTTTCGATTTTGTATTGAATACTATCGTTTTAGTTCAATATCGTTTAGGTACATATGTTTAGTTACAGAGTGACTTGTTTATTCATTTAAACTGATACTATCAAATATCCAGTTTTAAATAGAACCAAAGAATGAATGATGTCTGAGTACAGCCATTTGCAAAGTTTTCACAGAACTGTAATGATTTTGTGGCTTTAGATTTTTCATTTCGTGTTGTAGTTTACCTTCTAATTGAGAATTTTTGGTTAGCAATAAATCACCAAAATGGGAAAATAATTTTTAATAAGTTAAACGCAAAAGGGCTATTTTTTCGCTCTCTGTGTGTGCTCTGGCTCTTTTTTGTTGGAACCACAAACAAAATGTGAAACATTGCGACTTTATAGTCTTCGCCATCGTCTATATTCTTCACCTTAAATTTGATTCACATGAAATCGAAATTTTTCAGATCTTATCTTTGAAACTTGCAGATAAAAAATCTCAATAAAAGTTAACTACAAATAAACTGAACACCCAACGATTTTTCGTTGAAACTAAAGTTGCAGGTTAAGAATATTCATTGATGTCTTTTGCGCCATTTAGATTATGAAAATATGTCGAGCGTTAAGGGTTACGTAAAAAATATAAATTTTTCCATTTGTTAATGAAGGTGGTTAAGGGAGACAAATTAGAAATAAAATGATATGTTAACTATTCAAATTAAATTTATACTTCCTGACAATAGTTAATTCGAGTAATACAGCTGTTAAAAGCATTTTGCAACCATACACTAGAAGTGTGTACTATTGCGTTACGTATTCTTGCTTCCAAGTGCTCTAATGTTACTGGATTATTTACGTACACAACGCACACAATGTCCCCAAAATTATTACGTTCACAATGTCCCCAATAGAAATAATCCAACGATGTGAAGTCGGGGGAACGTGGGTGTCACTAAATATATTCTCTTCGTTCCCTACCAAAATGTGCGGGTGTACCATCTTGCTGGAACTAGGCATCTGGGTGGATGATATAATTATTATCTGGGCGGGGTCCAATTTCTTTTATTCGTGGAATGATTTGTGTACGTAACATTCGCAGGTACTTTTCAGATGTTAGTGTTCCATCTATAATTAAAGGGCCGTTTATAATACCATCTAATATCCCACACCACACATTTATCTTTTGCGGATATTGAAAATGAACTTCAATTTTTACATGTGGATTTACTTGATGCCCGTATCTACAGTTGTGTCTATTCACACCACCATTCAATTGGAACGTGACTTTATCTGACATCACAATGTTCTTCTTAAAATTATCGTTATCATTTATTAGTTGAAACATTATTTCGGAAAATTCAACCCAGCGGTCAAAGTCATCTTCAGATAACTCCTGAACGAAATGGGCATTTTATGTACGCAGTTTAAACCATTCGTTTTTTTTTAATATTCCTCTCACTGACGTTTTATAAGACATCATGAGAGCGGACTGATGGAATTCTGTGGGCGTTCGGCTAAATTCAACAAAATATTTAGTGGCCTATCTACATTTGTTGGCTAGGTCTACCAGAGAAACTACGATTTTTCTACTTTTGGTTTCTTCGAATGGTTCGTGTCACTGTGGAACTACTGATAGGGATTACGTTTGGATGAGTGTCATTAAATATATGACCCGATTTCGCGTGAGTTCTCTTACGATCCCATAATCAACGATTTTCAAAATTTCTTTCCTTTCTGATTCTGTTAAATTCATTTCTTAAACTTGATGTGCTAACGGTATTGTGCTAGACAAGATTGTCACGTGTATCACATTATTATTTTAATTCATTTAGAACGAATAGAAATAATAATAATAATTAATAGAAATTTCCATTCAATCAATATATATATATTTGATTTATTTCTTAAAAATTTTTAAGAAATTATTAAAATTATTTCTTAATTTGTTATGTGACCCACATTTTTGACAGGATCTTCTATTCACAAAAAATTCTCTATCCAATGATACAAAAAACCTCTGCGTAACAGACTTGACTCCGAAAAGGCGGCAATACTTTTCATTAAATATAATGCTCCAATTTTTAACTTTAATTACTAATTATTTAATTTAAAAAGAATTACTATTTTATTATCTTATTCTCCACCCATATAGTTTCTTATAAAATATCTTAAGATTCGCATCTGCATCCGCGGATGTGAGCCTCACATCCGTAGATGCGGATCTTAAGATATTTTATAAGAAACTATATGCAGCCCCTACTGACAGCAAAAGAATTCCAACCCCATGCGCACGTGGTCATTTCCATAGTTAATCTCCCCAAATTTACCCAATTTAAAATACTTATATCTAAAATTCCTAAGTTTAATTTAAACATTATTCGTAAAAACGCATTCAAAAACCATTAGCCCTAAACAGTTTACAAATACTTAGCGGTCATAAAGAGCTTTAAAACGCATTTAAAAATCATTCATGACACCACGACCAGATGTTGGGACCTATTGGTCGTTTTACCGTAATCTTAAACGATTTCAAAACCTTTAGCAATTAAAATAAAAATGATTACGTTTAAGACCACAAAAATGATAAAATCCCCACGAACATCCGCAATGATTATTGCGGATGCGGATGCGAATGCAGATGTCCAAAACGATGCATCGAAGCTCCGCAATTGCGGATACAGATGTTGCGGATACGGATGGATCTTCGCAATATCCCCACTTCAAATATCCGCATGGGCGTCCGCGGATGTGAAAAAATCTGCATCGGCAACATCTCTACTAGTAACCACTCAAAAAACTGGGCTATAGTACTGGCTCAAACTGTCAAGATATTTATTACTTTCGTCATTGCGAGTTGTGAATTATATATACTCGTCATTTAATTTGATACATATACGAGAATTCTTCATATTAATCAAACTTAGTGCCGCCAATTATACAAAATCACCAGATTAATCACATTTACCGTAACAAGATTCTATTAATCCATTGCCTTGTAATATCTAGTGATTCTTGTGATACGGATTACTATTAAAACACGAGCAGTGCTCATGTTTTACTACTCCATTTTGTTGGATTACCATTGGATTACTAATTAGTTTACCATTTCATAAACCGATTTTGTAATACCAGATGATTTTTTTTACAGCAGCTCAGAACCTTTGGTAAGTAGGGACTAAAGCGAAATCGTTAGGCAAGGGGTTAAATTAATTTTGGATTAATTAAATTTTTTTTAGATTCTAAAAAAAGTTGTATCATACACTGCCGAGCATAAGGGTCATTAGGGTCACTCCGTAATTTATTTCAAAAAATTTTGGTTTTTCTTCGAGTTTTTTCGGTTGAAACAGTTCACTAACTGATTGCTTGAATAAAATAAAAGGGTTTTGTTGTTCAAAGTTTATTGAAAATAATGTAAATTAAAAATAAGGATAAGGACTTCAGTAGCGAGTATTCCCTCCACGGGCAGTGACAACAGCTTGCAAACGACGAGGCATGCTCTGGATCAGATTTTGGATCACATTCTGCGGAAGATTGTCCCAATCTTGCACCAGTATGTTTCAAAGCTTTGGGGGCCGGCATATGTCTCCGTAAACGTTTTCCCATCTCATCCCAAATATGCGCAATTGGATTTAAATCTGGGCTGCAAAGTGGCGAAACAAATCGCGTGATTTTACACTCGTCAAGATACTCAGTAACTACCCGGGCAGTTTGGGGCCGTGCGTTATCATTCATAAATGTTACGTCGTCTCCAAGAATAACCATGAACGGTAAAACTTGGTCTTATAGAACCTCTGTCAGATACCAATGCGCAGTAAACGTCCCATTCTCGATAAAGACTAACTCCGTGCGAGTGTCAAAAGATATGCCTCCCCATGTCATCTGATCCTCCACCAAATAAGTCGCTCGGCAATACACGCGTGAGCATATCTCTCTCCTTGTCGTCGCCACACTCTTACATATCTATCTGAGCCCGTAAGACAGAATCGCGATTCATCGGAAAACAATACGCGACTACAATCCTCGTGCAAAATTCAACCTCGCACCGGACTGCGAGGTTGAATTTACGGGAAAGCGGCGGTCCATGAGCTCTAGTTCAAGGAGATAATCCAGCAGCATGAAGTCGCCTCCTAACTGCCCACTCACTTATGTTTACATTTTTCACTTCTTGGAGATGATTTCGAAGGGAAACTGCCGTGACCGTTCGGTCTCTCAAAGCAGAAACGAGAAAGATGTCATCCCTAGCTGTTGTAGTCTTGAATCGGCCTGAACCAAGTCTTCGAGTGAGCAGACCAGTCTCTTCGTACCGCCGCCATACTCATTGCACACTCGAGAGACTTACACAAACTTATCTGGCAGTTTCGCGCTGACCGCGGCCGTCTTCTAAAGTCGCCACAATTCGTGCCGCAACAACAGGATTATGCTCATTGCAAAACAGTAACAATGACAACAATACACACACACTTTACAGCAGACAGATGACACCACAGAAACAAAAGCCATCCTGTCCTTAAACTTTCTTTTGTTTCAACAAAAGCATATCAATGTAAACTTGTTCATTTTCATTACATAGCATATCAAATTAAAGTTGTTAATTTTCATTACTTTCAATGAACATTGAACAACAAAAACCGTTTGTTTAATTCAAGCGATCAGTTAGTAAACTGTTAAACGAAAAAAACACGTAAAAAAGCTAAAAAAAATCTAAAATAACTTCAAATTACGGAGTGACCCTAATTTTATGCTCGGCAGTGTATATTATACATTCGTGTTTAGGAATCAATTTAAAAAATATTAAATCATAACATGTTTGAAACTGAAAAACTGTGGCTTAAATGATTTTGAATAAAATTGTGATTTCAATAGATTTTATATTTGAACTAAAATAGATAGATTTACGATTGATATAAATTAAACTATTGTTATCCTTAAAGAAGAAGAGTGGGAGATTATATCAATAAAACATCAAAATTTTTAATTATTTTCATAAAATTTCCATAAAATTTATTTTCTTAAAAACCTTTGGTGAGTATAACTTGAACATTTGATATACAAAATAGTAAACAAACATTCAACAATTTTTGTTTAAACAAAATTCTCTTCCTCCATCCTAATTTTTCTGTTTCTGTTGCAGGTGTTTCCTACATGCGGAGCAGAAAGGGATACAGAGTTTTAATATACAGTAGAAACATGTTCAATTTAAACAGACAAGTCAACAATAAGATATTCTGGATATGTAGCGAATATAAACGAATGCACTGCAAAAGCCGAGCGATTACGACCACCGATGGGGAAACCATTCGAACTTCGGGGGTCGCGCATAATCATCCTCCTACCATTTCTCCAGGCTTTAAAAGACCCTGCCACGGCTACAACATACGCCGTAACTCATAATAGAAAATAATTACAAAAACGTTTTAATTAGAAAATGTTGTTGAAATACAGTGAAACTTGTCTAACAAAAACACGGAACCTCAACGGAACGGGAGATATTTCCGTGTTAAGGTTCATTCACACACATCAGTCACGTCACATTTCAGTCAACGTTCTGAATTAGAAACGTCGCCGTCCAGTCTCAATCAAAATAGAGGCTGTATTCACATCTATCCGTCAGGGTTTTCAAATCGTATTCAGTCATTATTTTCTGTTAGCTGTGCCTTCGAGTTTACCTATTTTTGTTACGGCTTCTTTGGTGAACGACTTGGCATTAATAGCATTAATTTTGAATGAAGCAATGAACAATCAACAGAAGAAGAAACGAATATTTGTTCACGAGGCATGAGAAAAAAGATAAACAGAAGGAGAATTTATCACATTATTTAAAAAATTTATCGACGACGAAACAAAGTTTTTTCAGTATTTCAGAATGACCGAAAACAGTTTTAACATACTGCACAGTCTAAAAAAAAATATATAAAAACACGTCAGTCAAAAAAAAAACGTTGAGAAGAAATCTGCTGTTGTCTCTACTGCAATGGGATTGACGGTTCTGATTCGTGACTACGCCGGGTCAGTGAAGACAGCGCCATTTGACTTTCAAGAAAACATATTTTATACTTCTCAGAACTGACGGAACGGAAACGTGACTGATGTGAGTGAAAGAACCTTTAAACAGGTTTCCGTCTTGCAAGGGTTAATAATTTATTTTTATTTTATTCTTAATTTTTAATGTATGGACATGCATGTAATACATTTAGTTTACTTAAATTTAGTTTTTGATTATAAAATAACAAAATTGGAAAAAAATTAAGACAGCCGTATAACAAAAAGTAAGATTTATACATTAATACATTTAGGAAATTTTATAAGTAAATTGTGTATGTATGTATTGGATATATTTTTGGTAAATATATACTTTATTGTCTTATTACATAGTTTGTAATTACTGATTGTTTAAATTTTTTTCAACACAGTGTTTCTATCAAAGCTTCTTTTACTGTTACATTCTCATGTTGAAACTCGTAGAAATCTTCTAGATTAACACTTCTTTGATCAGCTTCGTGTGCTTCCCCGTTTAAAATTTGATGTAACTTCAGGTCATCCTCAGTCATTGCTTTACTATCTATATTTAAATAATCTAAAGTTGAAATATTCGTCTCTAAAAGAAATGTAAAAACTCGCTAGAATTAGAATTATTTGGGAAACAACATGTATTGGAAATCCAGATTTTATTATTTGCTTTGTTATTTCTGTGACGTTATTGCACTCACTAATTGTAGCAACCAGTTTAGTTTTCAAGAGTTTTCTATATACTTCTATATACTTATGGTTACTTTATGATTCCTTGGTCCATTGGTTGTAAAATGCTGGCTGTGTTAGGGGGAAAAACACAATTTTCACATTTCACATTCTTTCAATTTCATTATTGCACTAAGAATAAAATAACATTTCGTTTTTGCTTTACTATTCTTAAATTGAAATCCTTGAGCCTACTTTCCATTATACTGCGCGTCATCAAAGTCTTCTAATTTGCATGCCATTCAAGATGTAAATCGTTTATATTCAGTAGATTAAAGCACCTGGGCTTCAAATATTTGCCAATAACCAAAGGTTTCTCGACTTTTCCATCAGCAAAAACACAAAGAAATAAAGAACTTCTTATTTTGAATGCTTTCCACCCACACATTCTCATGTTTTAGTGCAAAAAAGCGCCGTTTCAACTCCGTTTGCTATGACCTTAGGTTCACATCCCTCAATATCTATTACGATTCTTTTTTCCAACCCTCAACTGTGTGCTGACAGACATCCGCGGCTTCACCACAAACTTTACCAAACCTAATGACATTATTTTTTATTAAAACTATGAAGCCAACCATTGGATGCTTGAAATTCTGAAATATTCAAATTTTCCTCTAGTTTTAGTAGGCGCCTTAGGAAGTGGTCCTGAAATTGTAAAAAAAGTGTGGCATAGCTAAACAAAACCAATCAAACAACCTTTGACTGACTGCACAGAATTCAGTTTTCCTTGTGCTTGGAAGAAGGAACTTTCTCATAAGTTAAAAATGCATTTTGAATAGATTCTGTTGCTTTAAAGTCATAAATTTGTGTTTTTCTGCAATCATATTGTTGTTACAGTAATTTTACAGTAAGTTTACATTTGAGTTGAGTAACTAATATTTTACTGTCGGTAAAACGGTTTAGAATGTTTATTAGATTATCGCTGATCTGTTTTCCCAGATGATATCGACGCAATACTACGAGAACTCCTACCCCTTACTTACTTATTGCAAGACAAATTTTCAAGCATTGAGAATTTCCTACCACTACCACTAAATATGATGAGAAAATCTGGTTCCGTCTTTTATTTTTCCAAGAATTATTTTCCGTTTTACATGGGTTGTTTTAAATGGGAAAATGATGGGTTAGCAAAAAAGTTTCGTATTGTTGTTACCTTACTATTTTATTAAAAACATAACCTATTATTTGTATACCGGTTGTATTACATTCTTTTAACGTATCATTTCAACACTCCCACTACGTTATCATCATCATCATCATCATCAATGGCGCTACAGCCCGAGTCGGGCCTTGGCCTCCTGAATGCTCCGTCTCCAGTTTTCTCGGTCCAATGACCGCGTCCTCCACGTTGCAAATTTCAGAAGCGATCTGCTGTCTTCGTCAATGGAATCCTCCCAGCGTTTTCTTGGTTTTCCGACTGGTCTTTTTCCTTCCGCTTTTCCTTTTTGTACTCGCTTGGGTATTCTTCCGTCTTCCATTCGCTGTACATGACCAGCCCACTGTAGCTTTCGGAGTTTGATGAGAGTGGAGACTTCTGGGTCCTCAAAAATAGCATACAATTCCTTATTGTACCGAATTCGCCATGCGCCTTGTTCTCTCACCGGTCCGAGGATTCGTCGCAATACCTTTCTTTCAAAAGCATTGACCATTTTTTCTGATGCCTGTATAAAGGTCCACGTTTCACTGCCATAGCAGAGTACAGGTCTTATTATTGTTTTGTAGATTCGCAGCTTCGTTTTTCTGTGCACGTCTTTACATTTGATTATAGGAAGTACCGAATAATATGTCTTGTTTGCTATCATTATGCGTCTTTTTATTTCGTTGATTTCATTGCCGTCTTTGGAGAGATTGGCTCCCAGATATATGAAATTGTCCACATTTTCTATGTTATAGTTTGCTATCGTTAGATTTTGTCTGATTGGCGTGTTTCTTCGTGATTGTACCATAACTTTCGTTTTGTTTTCATTTATGCGTAACCCTACTTCTAGTGCTGCCGTGTCAAGATTAACGAATACTTCCTTGGCGTCTAGTTTTGAGCGCGCCATTATGTTTATGTCATCTGCGTAAGCTACTATTTGGGTTGATTTAAATAATAGCGTCCCTCTGGTGTCAACAGGGAGTTTTCGTACGACATATTCCAAAGCCAGATTAAACAGTGTGGGTGCAAGGCCATCTCCTTGCTTCAGCCCTGAGAGCGTTAGGAAGCTTGTTGTCAGCTCGTTCTGGATTCTTACTTGGCATGTTGAGTTGGTCATTGCAAGCCTTGTCAGTCGAACGAGTTTCGCTGGTATTCCCAGTTCCAGCATTATCGTGTACAGTACACTTCTGTCGATACTGTCATAAGCTTGTTTAAAATCTACGAAAATTTGGTGCACATCGATGTTATATTCCCAGCATTTCTCTAGCACCTGCTTTACTGAGAAAATTTGATCCGTAGTTGATCGTCTGGCTCTGAATCCTCCTTGGTATTCTCCAATTATATTTTCGGCATAGGGTTTAATTCGAGACTCCATGTTCTTCGTCAAGATTTTATAGCATGTGCACAGCAATGAAATCCCTCTATAGTTTTCGCAGCACAGTTTGTCACCCTTTTTGTATACCGGACATATAATGCTTTTTCGCCAATCGTCAGGTAGTGTTTCCTGTGTCCATATTTGTAGCAGCAAGGTGTGAATTTTTGTAGCTACGCATTCACCACCGCTCTTCAGGAGTTCGGCTGGAATGTCGTCTATGCCCGGCCTTGTTGTTTTTTAATTTGTTGAGGGCATCTTTTACTTCTTCTACTGTAGGGAGGCTCACTATATTTTCGTCAGTAGCTGCCTCGGTCAAGTTGTCAGTTACGGTAGTGGACGGTGGTGAATTCGGGTTAAGCAACTGTTGGAAATATTGCCCCCATCTCGTCTTTATCTCCTCTGTGCTGCTAATAATGCCTCCTGCAGCGTCCTTGCATAGGCTCGTACTTGGTTGAGACCCTCGTTTTTGGTTTTTAACTATTGCATATGCCGCTTTTGTGTTATTTGACTTAAAATGTTCGTCCATTTTGCATAGCTCGTCATTCAGGTACTTTCTTTTCTTCTTTCTACAAATTTTGTTTGCAGATCGTCCGAGTTCGTCAAATATGTCTCTCTTGGCTCTTGTCGGTCGTTCGGTGAATTGTTTGTAAGCTACATTCTTTTTGTCTATTGCATCTCGGCATTCATCATCGAACCAATCGTTTTTCTTTCGCCGGGACTGGTGGCCTATAACCTCCTCTGCGACAGACTTAATGCCATTTTTGATGGAGAGCCATAACTGCTCTATTGGCATTTCGTGATGGTTGGATATTTGGTCAAAATGTCTGTTTAAAGCTGATGCGTATGCGCCTGCGGTTGACTCGTCTTTCAGCTTCTCGATGTCGAATTTGAGTGTCGGTTGGAATTTTGCAGGTCTTCTGTTTGCGATTCGACACCGGAATGAGGCTTTGACCAAATAGTGGTCAGAGTCGCAGTTAGCCCCTCTGTAGGTTCTTACATCTAAGAGGCTGGAGGCTGCCCTTTTATCAATGAGAACGTGGTCTATCTGGTTATACGTCCTTCCATCAGGTGACGCCCAGGTTCTTTTGTGAATGCTTCGATGCGGGAAGCACGTTGAGCTTACTATTACGTTTCTACTGCAGGCGAAATCAACTAGACGTTGGCCGTTGTCATTGTTAATGTCGTGGAGACTGTGCCCTCCGGTTGTTCCTCTTTGTGTCTCCTCCTTCCCAACCTTCGCGTTGAAGTCACCTAGTATGATCTTGATGTCATTTGAGGGCAATGAGTCATAAATTGATTCAAGATGACTATAGAACTCGTCCTTAGTGGCCTCGTCCTTATCCTCCGTTGGGGCGTGAACATTAATGAGCCAGATGTTGAAAAATGTTGTCTTTATGCGAAGTGCACACAATCTTTCGTTAATGGGTTTGAAGTTGGTAATATGCTGTTTAAAAGCTTTGCTGACGACAAAAGCTACTCCAAACTCACGGCTTCCCGATAGTTTTCCACTTTTAAATATTGTGTGCGACCTCATGTCGGTTATCTCGCTGCCAAGCCATTTAGTTTCCTGGAGTGCAATAACATCAATGTTAAATTTATCAACTTGTTCTAGGAGTGATTTTAGAGCTCCAGGTTTGAACAAGGATCGTACATTCCAGGTTCCGAAAGAGTGATCAAATTTCCGTTTGCCAGGTCGTTTCCGTTGAATCTGTCCAATCCGAGGCGAAGCATCAGGTTCCTTAACAAGTTTTTTTTTCCGGGAATAGGTTGTTAGCCCATCGCCCAACCCCCAATCTGGAGGCTCAGGTCTGTGTACTCAACCGCACAGACACGGCTTGACAATTTTCAGCTGGATGGGATATGTTGGAGTTCTCACAGCTATGCCGCGAGTCCAACTCTATCCGTCCTTAGCCTACTTCCTGAGACGCACTGGTGTTTCTGGCCATTCAGGGTGTCTACCCTCCTCCTTTCGCAAACCGGGCTTGGGACCGTCTATGGCGGAGTTCTCCCACTACGTTAAAAGAATCTAATTCCCATTTTTGAATGAACATACTTCTTGATGGAAGATACCCCTTTGGTTAGACTATCAGCAAACATATCCTCTGTTCCAATGAATTCCAAAACTATTGTTTTTTCTGCCACTTTCTCTCTTACGAAGTGACGTCTAATATCTATGTTTGGTTCTTCCAAGATAGTTTCCATTTTCAGCCAAGTGCATCGCACTTCGCACAAGTATAGAATCGCACAAACATCGCACAAGTATAGAATTTAATTGTAATAGGGTCTAATCTTGACCATATTTCAGTTTCTAGTTGTTTTAATCAAAGTGCTTCCTGTACTGATGCTGATATAGCCATATATTCAGCTTATGTTGAAGATAATGCTACAGTCTGCTGTCGTTGACTTCTCCAAGTTATTGCTGCAGCATTTTTGACAAAAACATCTGACAAAAAAAACAGTATGTGCATGAACGTCTTTCATCAAATTCGACAGCCCAATCTGCATCAGAATATCCAGTTAGTTTTGATTTTTCTTCTCTGTTGAACTCAACTCCAGCCTTGCACTCATTGTCCCTTTCAAGTATCTGAAAATTCTCAAGACAGCTGTCCAATAAGCCTTTCCAGGATAGTTATTAAAACGACTTACATTGTTTCTTGCAAATGCAATGTCAGGCCTAGTTCCTTGAGCTAAATATATCAAACTCCTTCCTATAGCTTCC
Source organism: Phosphuga atrata (assembly GCA_944588485.1). Taxonomy (NCBI): domain Eukaryota; kingdom Metazoa; phylum Arthropoda; class Insecta; order Coleoptera; family Silphidae; genus Phosphuga; species Phosphuga atrata. The sequence goes on along the minus strand of OX155895.1, from coordinate 24,568,080 downwards.
TGGTATGGAATGTTATTTATTTCATCAATCTCTTCCATAGTGTTAGGAGACATATCTTTTGTCAATTCATGCCTGTTGGAATTACTACCGACTTACAGTTAATCATTTTAAATTATATTCGAATTTCTTTGACATATTTCTCTTGAACTATGTAAATTTTGCCACCTTCAATGTCTTGAGAAATTTGAATACCAACACAACTCGTTGCTTTCCTTAAATATTTCATACTAATTGATTTTTGATATTGACTGATTATTAGTTGATTCATCAACTCTCTGGCAAGATTCATTCTTAAACTAGTCTTGTTTGAGAAAAAAATCAAATCATCGACATAAACTGCAACAAAGATAATTGATTTTGCCTTGATATCAAAATAAATTCATGGGTCTACTCGTGATTGTTAGAAACCCGCCCCAATTAGTACATCACTTAGTTTCATATATATATATATTTATATATATAAATATATATATATATATATATATATATATATATATATATATATATATATATATACAACGTTAAGCACTTTGACTCACGTCTTGACGTTCTTCTTATTTTGCCAGTATTCTATCATTCTGGTGGAGAATGCCAATTTTCTTTCGTCAGACCACTTAGGTCTGTAAGGGTTAGGTTTAGTTTGCTCTGGTTGGACTTCCCAGTTGTTCACTTTGTTACGGAAGGAGTCTCTGCCTGGTGTGTCGGTTATGTTAGCGGATAGCATGTCTTTTTGTACTTCTTTCATCCATGGTGTTGTACTTTTGAGTGATGATATGTAATCTAGTATTCTTTTGGTTAGTCGGGTATTCGGTAGTCTATCTATGTGCCAGAAGAATTTCATTCATCTTTTTCTAATACCAATTTCGATGTTTGAGTATTTTTCAGTTGTCTTGATTGACAGTAGTCGGTAACCGTCAGGAGTAATTCTTGCTCCTAGTATTTTCCGAATGATTTTTCTTTCTTCTTTCTTGATTTCTTCAAGTTCGTATTTCTTATTGAGTGTGAGTGTTTCTATTAGTTTTTTTGCAGTCTCTTGATCTTCTGTTTGTATAACCAAGTCATCGGCGAAGGCAAGGTATGGTACAGAGAGATTGTTTTTGCGTAAGCCAAGTGTAACTGGTTTCCAGACATTTTGTTTCTTGAGCTCTTTTTCCCATTCTTCCATGACATTATCCAATATCCTAGATATTGAACAAGAGAGGGGAGAGGCCATCTCCTTCCTGAATCGCACGCCTGTCTGAATTTCGAAAGGTTCCGAGATTTCCCCCATAAATTTTGGATTTTGTGTTGATCAGCGTTTGTTTAATGAGTTTTCGTGTTTTGTGGTCTACTCCTCTTTCTTCCAGGATCTGGAAGAGTGATTGTGTTTTGAAGTCGACAAATAAGCACATCACTGGTTTATTTCGAATTTTTCGCATTTTGACAATTGTTTTTAGGTTGAAGATTTGTTCGGGGCAGTATCGGTTTTGTCTGAATCCTGCTTGAAACTCTGATAACTTTGGGTCGAGCTGTTCTTGTGTTCGTGTCAAGAGACGTCCTGAGAAAATTTTATAGGCGACCGGAAGGAGAGAAATCCCTCTATAGTTGTTCACATCTGATTTATCTCCTTTTTCTGTAGTGGGTGGATAAGTGCTGTTTTCGAGTCATCGGGTATTTTTTACGTTTGCCATATTTCTTGGATGATATGTGTAATTTCTCTGAGTGCATTGGGTCCGAGGTTTTTAAGTAGTTCTGCAGTGATGCCGTCTTCACCCGAGGCTTTATTGTTTTTGAGTCTTTTGATTTAGGAGTGGATTTCGTCTTGAGTTGGTGATAGTGATTCTTCTGATGTGTGGTCTGATTGTTTCTTTGGGAATCTTTTTATTGGTTCTGGGCAATTAAAAAATCTGGAGAAGTATTTAGCTAATTATTGGCAATTTTTTTTATTCGTCAATGCTAGTTCTCCGTCTTTTTTGAAAAAAAGAAGCATAAGTTTTGTAGTGGGTATCCTTTGATTTGGTTGGCGAATGTTTTGTAGAAATCACGCGTAGTGTAATTTCTACAAAATTAGTAGATTTTTATTATTAGTTAATTAGTAGATCTATTGTAGTTTCGGAAGATGTTCTCGATCGAAGTCAGTTGATCATTAATATATTTCCGTTTGATTTGTCTCAGAATTTTGAACGTCTGTTTATGTCCTCGAAGAAGATCTCCTGATTTTTCTCAGATTTGTTACTATTATAATTTTGGAATGCAGTTTTTCTGTTGTCTAGAGCGATTTCGCATTCTTGATTCCACCAGGGATGTTTTGGTTTTTAGTCAGGGGAATCACGGTCTTGATGATTTTTTATTTTAAATTTTCCCAGTTTTCTATGTGTTGTTCTTCCCATCTTTCAGCAATTTTGGAGTCTTTGATTTTGTTTATGTCGAATTTAGGGATCATTGGGGTTTCTTGTAAAAAAAATCTTGGGTGTGAATTTGATTGTGATTCGGGAGAGATAGTGGCCAGAATCGATGTTCGCTCCTTTGCGAACTTGAACATCGTGGATTTCATTCTGGTAGGTGTAAGAAATTGAGACATGGTCGATTTGAAATTCGCCTAATTGGTGGATTGGTGATCGCCATGTTTTCTGTTTCTTGAGGGATTTTCGTAGTGAGGTTGACATAATTTTCAAATTGTTTTGTTGGCATAACTCAATGAGTCGAGTGCCGTTTTTGTTGCGCGGGGTAATCACCTACTGTTTTTTGGTATTTTCGTTCTCTGCCTATTTGTGCATTGAAATGTATGTATATACACACACACACATATATATATATATATATATATATATATATATATATGTATATATATATATATATACATATATATATATATATATATAAATATATATATATATATATATATATATATATATATATATATATATATATCCAAGCCTTTTAATCTTCAATTATTTAGTTTAGCTTCACGTTTTGTCCTTCTTATTACCTGTGCGACATCAATTTCATTCTCAGGTGTATAGTCAGTATCACTATAATCATTATTTAAAGACACTCAATTCTACTTCATCCACATATTACTATTTACACTTGACATAGCTTCATCAACTATACATGGATCAGTTTTTATTGCAACTTCATTATCACACAAGTAAGTAACATAATCTTCAAACTTTTTTGGTTTAGCTTCTCGTTTTGTCCATCTTATTACCTGTTCAACATCAATTTCAGTCTCAGGTGAATAGTCAGTTTCACTATTTTCAGTATTTGAAGACACTTCACTTAATCCTACTTCATCCAATACATTATATCTTATGTCCTTTTCTTCGATATCTCCCACTGAAACTAAATTCAAATCTTCTTCTTCTTCTTCGATTTGAACATACGGATTTAATTTAGTTTCAATAAACCTTACGTCTTGACTAAGTATTGCTTTGTTCTTCTCATCATCGTACAATATGTACCCTTTCGTGTCGACACTGTAGCCTACAAAAATCATCCTTTTGGATTTCTTTTCCCATTTTGTTCTTTGCACTGTTGGAATGTGCATCATCACTGGGCTTCCAAATATTCTTAAATGGCTTACATCAGGTTTCTTGTTTTTCCACATCTTAAATGACGTTTTCTCCTTTGGTCCGGAAGAAGTCAAGCTATTTCTTAGGTACGCTTCAGTATAAACAGCTTCCGCCCAAAACTTCTTTCCAAGATCTGCATCGAAAAGTAGCCATCTCGTCTTTTCTACCAGAGTTCTATTGATCATCTCCGACAAGCCATTTTTCGGTTGTGTATGCAGTAGTTCTTTAGTGAATTATACCATATTGCTCCAAATAATTTTTGAAATCCTTAGTACAATATTCTGTCCTTGATTTTTATCTCTTGTTGGTTTTTCACTTCAGACTTAAATTTCTTTGAGAATTCTAGAACCTGCCCTTTGTATTTCAGAAAATAAACGAATACCATTCTTGTGTAATCATCCTGAAATGTGAGAAAATATTTAGAACCACCAATTGATTTATTTTTCATTGGCCCGCACAAATCTATGTGAATGTGCAATGTAGGGGAAAGTAGTACAAAACGATCCCTCGGGGTAAAACGATTATCAATATTTTACCGAATTTTGTAGCACTATTCAGTTGTTTGAGTGAAAATAGTCTTCGTCACAACGGTTTTAGCATTCTGTCAAATCGTCAAGGTTGTGTGAGCATTACGGAAGATATTGTTAAAATAAAATGAAAATTGTGTTGTTTGATGTAAGCTAAGCATAAATTCAATATGATGTTGTTTAAGTTTAAGTAATTATAATGTAATATTAGTCCTTGCGTTAGTTTCTAATGTGATTTAACAATATAATCAGCAATGGTTGATTGTTGTAAATGAATACCACAAGGTTATGATTTGATGTCTTGCTACAATGCAATGTCTATTGGTTCTTCTTCCATAATTATCGACTTTGGATCTATGCACAGTCCCTAATTGTGGCAGCATTCATACTCATAATTTATATTCAAATTTTCTTTTTTAAACAACGCACCAAAATTGGAGCGAAATCTCCCTTGTCAATGTTGTGAAACGTGGCATGCCATATAAAACTATTTTTTTATTGTGGTTTGTGGGAATCCCTCACTAAACCCTCTTTTCCACTTGACTTTTAGCATGCGCCACCCCGATGTAGCATATTTTGCATTCCTCCAGGGTAGGTAGCCCGGACGGTTAGTACCGCCCTGGTTGAAAATGCCTCTGCCTCGGCGGGGAATCAAACCCCGGTCTGCCGCTGGTCATGCGGGTATGTTGTCCACTACACTACTACATTGGAAATTTATTTTTAATTTTACCTACCTTTAACTGAGAGGTTCTATGATCCCAGGGATCATATTACCCCAACCCCAGGGATCATTTTAGACATCCGGGTGTACAAAATGATCATTTACTATACTTTGACAAAAATGTATATGTATATAGATCGTGTTAAAAATTACATTCTACTCTTACTAAATTATAGGCCAATATACCAACCTTACAGAAAATTTATAAATTTCAAAAAGTTCACTGTATAGGTACTTTTTATATTTGTTTTCCCTTAAAGGGATCATTTTGTACCAATAAATAACCTTGTTTACTAAATGGTAGTCTTGTTTGCTTGCTCTCGCAACAAACCACACAATTTTTGATGCCACGATTAGTGTCTTCTTTAAATGGTATCCCACTTACAGTACCATTTTTCATTTTGTTTCAATCTGTTGAATTTATATGGTCGTCTTCTATGCCATGTGTCACCTGTCACATCATTTGCAATACTAAGCAAACATTCATTGGACTTTTCCATAATTAGTCTATATACATTATTTACAAGTTGAGCCACTCCAACGAAAACACCATTTCTGTTGAAAATATTACACACATTCTCTAGTCAATAGAATTTCCTTGTCTAATTAATTGACTCACTGACAGAAGATTAGTTGTTAGACCGGGAACACAGAGTACATTTTTAACAACTACCCTATGTGTTTTATTTTTCACCACTGTAGTTATATTAATGTTCCCAACACATGTGATTACCAGTCGACCTTCATCTGCCACTATAATTTCTGAAACAGTTGGGTTATTTGACTTATTGTTCATAAATTGTTCACTTGTGGTAAGATGAAAACTGACCCCTGAATCTATATTCCATTCATTACTTTTAAAATGTCCAGTCAAGAATTTGACACTAAAACCATTCACTTCTCCGCTTGAACCATTTCTATCAATTTTGGAAATGGTTTTCTTAGGACATTCACTTTTAAAAAGACCAACTTGTTTGCATCACTGAAATATATACTAACTAGTATATATTTCAGTGGTTTGCATTGATAGCACCTTACTTCTTTCTTGAAGTTACCGTTGGATGTCGCCTTCGGTGTAACACTACTACCAACTTGGTACTTTTTCTTGTTGCCAAATCTATAGTCCATTTTTTTTAAGAATGCAGTAACTAGAAACCTGATTTACACTATGACAAATGTTCAATCTAGTTACAAAATTTGCAGCTAAACTAATATTATTGTGGTGTGGGCAGCCGTCAAGCTGAACCAGCCACTCATTTAATGAGAGATCATAAATGACGCTTTGCAATAAATAATAATGCAGATCATTAGCCACTTTTTCCACGTGGCGTCTAAATTCCATAGTAAAATTGAAAGCCTAATAGCTAAATATGTATTAGTATTATCATAAGATAAGAGCGTCAGAATTAGAACATTGCAAAGTTCGTTTTTGTTCAATGCTTCCAAAGTAAGCGTTGCCAATCCTTGAGCGTCCCTAGACATGGATCATTGACATCTAGCAATCGATGAAATCGATAAATCTTTCTTTCATTGTTAATTGGCTTACGTATCGAATGATTATAGACAACTGTTCTTCTTTATTACACCTTGCTTCATCGATACTGGAGGAAAAAAAACACATGCTTTCACTTCTTTTACAATTGCCTCTCTAGCTAGCAATGCAATTATTTCAACAATTTCATTGTGAATATCTGGACTTCAATAATACAAATGTTTAAATGTAAAAAAAGTGTGCGTAAAAGTTTTTATCATATTTCGAGAAAAGTTATTTAGAGTTATTAGCTATTTAGAGTTATTGCTATTGCTGGTTAGAGCTATTTCCGAAAAGTTACCTCAATTTTTAGATGATGTGTCCTCTTGATGTCCTTTTAAACGTAAACCTTGACGGACAAGGATCTATATTCTATCAATTAGTTTCAATAAATATTCTCTATTTTGTATAACATTTTGCTCCTGTTGCTTTAAAACGTGTTGATGGACATCTCCAGTTTGTAATAATTTATAATTAATTTGTAATACTGTTGTAGGATACATATTTTTGTGCATTTTCAACATGAAGCGAAGACTCGTGACGCGTGTTTCTTTAACCCCTCGTCAAGTTTCTTTTAACCGTTTTTTACAATTTCTTTGTTTTGTTCACGAATTCCTTTTGTAATAAGTGCCTGCATACAAAATAGTAGGCTTATCTTCTTCAGTGTTAAACTCCAACCAGCTGTAATGTTGATAATATTTAGATACAAAAGATCTAAAGTTGTTACCAATTTTTGTTTTTGGAAAATTTATATGGGGCTGTGATGGTCCGGCTTGCAAGGTACCCAATTTGTTCCGTTTTTCACTACTAACAGACTCTGAAACCTCAAGCTTAACTACTTCTGAGTTTGCAAGTAAATCTGCTGATTTACCTGTGGTCATCGACTGAGGGCAGTTTTCGCCAATTTCTGCACATTTACTTGAACTTTTACATTTATTTCTTTTCTTTTTTAAATATGGGCATTTCGCGCCGTGTATAATATATAATATATGACTATGTGAGTATATATGACATTGTGATGTATAATATATGACTATATATGGCAATTTGAGTAAACATCAACTGAAGAAATTTCATAAAATTTATAAATTTCAAAAAGTTCACTGTATAGGTACTTTTTATATTTGTTTTCCCTTAAAGGGATCATTTTGTACCAATAAATAACCTTGTTTACTAAATGGTAGTCTTGTTTGCTTGCTCTCGCAACAAACCACACAATTTTTGATGCCACGATTAGTGTCTTCTTTAAATGGTATCCCACTTACAGTACCATTTTTCATTTTGTTTCAATCTGTTGAATTTATATGGTCGTCTTCTATGCCATGTGTCACCTGTCACATCATTTGCAATACTAAGCAAACATTCATTGGACTTTTCCATAATTAGTCTATATACATTATTTACAAGTTGAGCCACTCCAACGAAAACACCATTTCTGTTGAAAATATTACACACATTCTCTAGTCAATAGAATTTCCTTGTCTAATTAATTGACTCACTGACAGAAGATTAGTTGTTAGACCGGGAACACAGAGTACATTTTTAACAACTACCCTATGTGTTTTATTTTTCACCACTGTAGTTATATTAATGTTCCCAACACATGTGATTACCAGTCGACCTTCATCTGCCACTATAATTTCTGAAACAGTTGGGTTATTTGACTTATTGTTCATAAATTGTTCACTTGTGGTAAGATGAAAACTGACCCCTGAATCTATATTCCATTCATTACTTTTAAAATGTCCAGTCAAGAATTTGACACTAAAACCATTCACTTCTCCGCTTGAACCATTTCTATCAATTTTGGAAATGGTTTTCTTAGGACATTCACTTTTAAAAAGACCAACTTGTTTGCATCACTGAAATATATACTAACTAGTATATATTTCAGTGGTTTGCATTGATAGCACCTTACTTCTTTCTTGAAGTTACCGTTGGATGTCGCCTTCGGTGTAACACTACTACCAACTTGGTACTTTTTCTTGTTGCCAAATCTATAGTCCATTTTTTTTAAGAATGCAGTAACTAGAAACCTGATTTACACTATGACAAATGTTCAATCTAGTTACAAAATTTGCAGCTAAACTAATATTATTGTGGTGTGGGCAGCCGTCAAGCTGAACCAGCCACTCATTTAATGAGAGATCATAAATGACGCTTTGCAATAAATAATAATGCAGATCATTAGCCACTTTTTCCACGTGGCGTCTAAATTCCATAGTAAAATTGAAAGCCTAATAGCTAAATATGTATTAGTATTATCATAAGATAAGAGCGTCAGAATTAGAACATTGCAAAGTTCGTTTTTGTTCAATGCTTCCAAAGTAAGCGTTGCCAATCCTTGAGCGTCCCTAGACATGGATCATTGACATCTAGCAATCGATGAAATCGATAAATCTTTCTTTCATTGTTAATTGGCTTACGTATCGAATGATTATAGACAACTGTTCTTCTTTATTACACCTTGCTTCATCGATACTGGAGGAAAAAAAACACATGCTTTCACTTCTTTTACAATTGCCTCTCTAGCTAGCAATGCAATTATTTCAACAATTTCATTGTGAATATCTGGACTTCAATAATACAAATGTTTAAATGTAAAAAAAGTGTGCGTAAAAGTTTTTATCATATTTCGAGAAAAGTTATTTAGAGTTATTAGCTATTTAGAGTTATTGCTATTGCTGGTTAGAGCTATTTCCGAAAAGTTACCTCAATTTTTAGATGATGTGTCCTCTTGATGTCCTTTTAAACGTAAACCTTGACGGACAAGGATCTATATTCTATCAATTAGTTTCAATAAATATTCTCTATTTTGTATAACATTTTGCTCCTGTTGCTTTAAAACGTGTTGATGGACATCTCCAGTTTGTAATAATTTATAATTAATTTGTAATACTGTTGTAGGATACATATTTTTGTGCATTTTCAACATGAAGCGAAGACTCGTGACGCGTGTTTCTTTAACCCCTCGTCAAGTTTCTTTTAACCGTTTTTTACAATTTCTTTGTTTTGTTCACGAATTCCTTTTGTAATAAGTGCCTGCATACAAAATAGTAGGCTTATCTTCTTCAGTGTTAAACTCCAACCAGCTGTAATGTTGATAATATTTAGATACAAAAGATCTAAAGTTGTTACCAATTTTTGTTTTTGGAAAATTTATATGGGGCTGTGATGGTCCGGCTTGCAAGGTACCCAATTTGTTCCGTTTTTCACTACTAACAGACTCTGAAACCTCAAGCTTAACTACTTCTGAGTTTGCAAGTAAATCTGCTGATTTACCTGTGGTCATCGACTGAGGGCAGTTTTCGCCAATTTCTGCACATTTACTTGAACTTTTACATTTATTTCTTTTCTTTTTTAAATATGGGCATTTCGCGCCGTGTATAATATATAATATATGACTATGTGAGTATATATGACATTGTGATGTATAATATATGACTATATATGGCAATTTGAGTAAACATCAACTGAAGAAATTTCATAAAATTTAGTGTTAAGTGCAATATCTGTTCACAATTACATGAATTTAATATTTTCTTCTAAAAAGAAACATCTTTTTTTTTTAATTATTTGTAAATGTACGATAATTTCACTCCGGCGTGTGAAAACGATCTGCGCCACCTTTCAGGTTGCCAAAACTGAGACAGAGACGAGAAACGAGAAACGATTTTGATAATCTAGATTTTGGATAAATTAATTATACCAGGATTGGTATTGAATCTTAAACAAAAAAGCGATTAAACAGTTAGTAATTCTTCAATACTGTAGATTTTTCTATCTAGAGGGGGCTAGGGTGGGCAATGCCGTGGGGCTAGGGTGGGCGTTTTAACGTATCATTTCAACACGTATAAGGCCAGACCGCACTACGGCTAAATCGCCGCGGTTTTCAATCGCGTGATTTTGTGACTCAAGTAAGCTAATACAAGCTGCCTCACTTGCGGTTTTTTTCCGCGACTGATTTTTCCCATAGCGTACAGTATGTTTCTCAAGCAGTTTCGCGGTTATAGCGGTTACCGCTCGCGGGAAAAAGCCGTAGTGAGGCCTTGGCCTAATTCAGGTTTCCGTCTTAGGCCGAGGCCGCACTACGATTTTTTAACACGACAATTCCAGGTTTTTCTAATTACATCTTAATGACAAGCCATAAAAAAATATGGTTATATAAGAATACGAGATTTTTCCATTTATTCAGTAACATTTGTTCGTCTTACCATTTATTTTGTGTTTTCAAAAAGTTCTGTTGCTATTTGTGCATTATGGAGATTGGAGTTGAAGGTAAGCACTATATTTTACGTATATTTTAATTCATTAAATGTAATATAAACCATTTTTTTAAACATTGTTTCTTAAAGTACTCAGATACTTTAAGATACTCTTTCTTTTAAATACTCAGATACTCTTTGGCCTATTTTTCAACTTTTCCAGAAAAAAAGTCACATACCCCTTTGTCACCCCCCTCTAGAAATAATGTACAATACAGTTGCATTCATCTAGTTTATAATGATATAAAACTGGCTTGCCACGATTGGCGAAATAAATTATTTTAAATTTTTTTCCAGATGTAGTATTCGCCATACCGAAAATTGATTTATTTGAAGAATGGCTGAAACATGGAAAGGAAACAAGAAATGAAGCTTTGTTTCGATTTATCAGGATATTAGACAGGATATTAGGACAGGATAATACATATAGGATATTAGGACAGGATATTAGACAGGATGTCACAAGACAGGATATTAGGGATGCAATTGAACAATCTTTAAAGAACATAAAGGACATCATTTCGAGATTTTCGTCCAAATTTCTTAAAATTGGAGGAGCGTGGAAGGAACGAAGAGCGGTTTCTACAAAAGAACTCGGAGTGGGTAATGGGTTCAAATTTGTCTTTTAAAATGTCTATTGCCGAAATGTTGCTAACTACTTCCAAAGAAAGCTTACCAGGCACTGGGAGGCGAACGAAAGAGTTCTCAGAATCAAAACGAAGACGGGTTGATGAGACTAGAAGTCTAGAAGTACTAGAAGTACTACTAGAAGTACTAGTGAGCTAACCTACGCTGCTGAGGTGCCAACGCTAGAGATGCCACAAATATTCTGTATCTAATCGATATTCGGCCTATTCGGCTACTTTTTTAATATTCGGTATTGCTAACTATTCGGCCGAATACTGAATACAATTTTAAATAATACTTAATCATTAAAAAAAAATCACACATATTATTAAAAAATGATTATATTTTACGAACAAAACATTACAATTTATTAATACTTAAAATTTATAAAAGGTTATTTGTGATGATTGAAAACATTTTTTTCAGAACTTGTTGATAGCCACCGATTGCGCTTTTCCTCATAAACTATACCCGCTTCAGACAATAGCCTCTCACTGTATACCGGGTGATGATAGATACTTTTGCGAATTCTGTAAGTTTTGGATCGGATGTAGGTTTGCTGACCACCACTTGTAAGGGTCTGTTGCCCTATCTAGGCGAGCCGTTTTTGATAAAAATCAATATCATTTGCAATAGCATTTTTCTTTTCCACATTCTCATCTTTCGCCATATTTCCTGTAGCGACTTCCTCAAATCTTCTCATTTCTAGGGCTTTGAAAAGAAAACTAATCTCAGGAGACTGGTTTGAAGCGAGGGTCAAGAAAAGTGGCAATCAGCTGTGTCTCATTTTCATCAAAGTAGATAACCTAGCTCAGCTTGTAGTGAAGATCTCATTCTCAGCAAATTTGGTGTTCTATCAGCTGCCTCTTCCTTTCCCAGGTATTTCAACAATGTGACAACGTGTGGAATCACTTCGGAGATGCAAGAAATACCCGAGTTAGTTATTTTTGTTATCTCTTGAAATAGTTTAAGGAGTTTGATACATTGTTCTAGTAACAACCACTGAGAAGGTGCTAGATTTTTTAATGACTTATTATGTTAATCAGTTATGTATAAAGAAACAGCTCGCTTTCGTTCTAATAATCTCTCCATTAAATAGCATGTAGAATTCCAGTATGTGCTTACATCTTGTACTAATTGGTGGTTTGGCAAGTCAAGTTCTTGGTGAATGGATTTGAGCTTTTGTTCTGTTATACCTGAGTGGTTAAAATGTGTAACAATTCGTCTTGCAGCAGCTACCACCAGTGTTATTTCCGTTTAAGATTTTAGCGATTTCTATAGTTCGTTGTAGTGAATGGATAAATCATCTGGCAGAATTATATTCTGCGTCTCCTAAACATTTTATCATATTGGCTCCACTGTGGTGGACAAGTAAATGTATCTTGCCATGAGAAATATTCCATTTTTCTGCAATACCATTCAGTTCTTATGTAATATGTGTACCCATATGTGAACCAACAAACGGCTTCATTGCTAAAACGCCTAAATGTTCAAGAATAAAATTAGAATATATGTAATGCGCAGTGAAACTCAAAAAACTTTGATTATTGTGCTGACATGGCCACATATCAGATGTTACTGATATTGCCGTTGCTTGCAAAATACTAGCTTCAATTTTAGAGTAGATTCTATTATATACAATATATATGAGGAATCATTTTCTCGGTCATATAAGTGCGGCCAGGTATTTTGTATTGCTTTTTCCATAAGCCTTTGAAAGCCGGCTCGTTCAACAAGTGATAATATGTCGTTTTCCTAATATTTTCGCTTTTTAAAATATTACGTTCGTAGTATTTCTTTTTATCTTGACGGAGTAATTGCCTATATTGCCTTACAATTAGTAATCTAATACGGTTCCTCTTTAACTCTGTATTTGTCCGTGCGAAAATCTGCAGTAATTCTAGGTGCTTGCGCATTTTTTCGATATTAGTGTTTAAAAATATCCTTTTCTTTTTTTGTATGTTCTTAATTTCAATTATCGGAAAACATTTTGTGAAGTGTTCTTGGAATTTTTTTAAAAAACTATTCCATTGTTTATCTACCTGCGGGCTTTCTGTGGCGAAAACTTCTTCCCATAGTTCGTCTTTTATAGCCTCTTTGAATGCCTTCATGTTATTTTCTTTGAAACATCTGATCCTCTGACGACTGGGTTGTGTCTTTTCACATTTAAAGGAAATATATTGGACGAAGTGGTCGGATATGTGGTAGTTTAAAGTTTTTGTTATGTAGTTTTTATCCTTGGGTACAGCTATATTATCTAAATATGACTTAAATGTTGTGTGGCTGGCCTCTCTAATCGATAGGCGCATATTGAAAGATTCGAGTAAGGATATAAAATCTCTGTTCTTTCTTGTGTTCTTTAGTCTATCTACGTTCAAATTACCTGATATGATACATGGAGTTTTTCTTATGTTTATTTTCGTAAGTAGACTGTGCAATTTATGTAAAAAGTGGTTAAAATTGGTCTTGGGTGCCCTGTAAATAGCAATTAATATAGTTGTTTTTTTATTTAATTTTGCTTCCACGGCCCCACATTCGAAAACTAAAGTTTCAGCCATTGAATTGATGTCGTTTCTACTTAGAAAGCTTTTAGTTCGATGACAGTATATTGCTACACTGCCATGCCTTCCTTCATCTCGACAGAAGCAAGCGGCAAGATGGAAATCTTTTATTTTAATATGTTTTAACCGTTCAAGACTTTTCCAGTGCTCCCTCAACACGAGATATTGTTACTCTTTGTTTTTGTGTAACATATATTCTATGTTGTCTAACAAATTGCCAATTGATTGACAGTTTAGATTTATTAAACCGATATCGATATCTTTCTTCTTTGAGTTATACTGGTTAATTGACTTTATATGTTGAACTGAAGTGAATTTTCTTGATGAAAATTTGTCTGTCGGTTTCTATCTAAGAGCGGGAAGTTCAGCCTTTCATGTAGGATACCTTCTGGCCAGAAGGTAGCATTGTATACTTTATCCTTCAATTCTGGTTCGACGCCTACTGTGAAACTTCTATTATTTGTTTGTTTTACTCTTGGTTTTATGTATTCTACAATAAAACTGTTTTTTTTCGTACCCGTTTTTTTTTGTATTAAATAGTTTAGTACTATTTCTTCGGTGACGAGTTCTCTAGCCCTTGATACATAGAGCCATATTTTCCTTGGTTTTGCTTACCTTCTAGAGAATCCGGATTCCCTACAAACTTCCTCCTCGCTGACTTTGGCGTCTTCAACAGCCCTGTGAATTCTTCTTCTTCTTCTGGGTTCTACAATGCCTTGGTTTTCAGTTTATAGAGGTTCTATGGTGGCCGTGCCTCTGTTTTCAATAGACGCGGATGTGGAAGATTCATTAGTAGAATATTTGGTTTCTCTGTTACTCATCTGCTTGTCTTTCAACGATTCATCGACAGAATTGACCATTACCATTGGATTAAGGACTGGTGCTTCATTATTGGTCCTAGTACTCGGGTCTGTTAGAGTGCGCGTTAAAACAGATTTGTTTACATTTTTTACACTTGCGATTTGGTTACTTGTTAGTATATCGATATCTAGGGTTGCCAAGTATTTTTTGAGGATATAGTTCTTGTCTTCTAATTTCTTAAGCATTTTTTTTTAATTATTTTTCATTGACATCCTTGGAAGAGTTCATCAGACGTTAGGGGATTTATCTCCGAATATTCTCTTACTTCGCGAAAATTATGTTCGCATTTGGTGGTTCGTTTCTTTTTTCATTTGTTAAGCATCCTGCATGATAGCAGTTTTTGCATTTGATGCATAATAACGGTTTTATTACTTTTTGATTGCAATAATTTCAGATCATTTCACTAACTACACTAGCTTCAGCCATTTTTCAAAAATGTCCAAATGTCTATTGGATTCGCCTAATTGTAATCAGGAATTAATTTATTTCCAGGATTTGATTTTGGAGGTTCTAGAAAGTATTGAAGTGTTGGCGCCGCACTAATGGTAACTGTTGTTTGGAGATACACTTCGAGGCACTTCGAAACACTCGCGTTTAATTATAGTTGATTTTAAATAGATAAATAATGAAAAATGTTGGAGAGAAAATTAAATGCAACTGACATTCGAGAACCGTCAACTCTTATTGCGATGAAGAAAATTGTAGACAACAATACGTTGGTGTACTTGGTAGTCTTGGTATATACTAGGGCGAACTAGCACCACATCAAAGCTGCCATTAAGAAATTTTACGAAATCAACGTAGCTAAAGTCAATACGTTGATCAGGCCTGATGGTAAGAAGAAGCTTACGTAAGACTCGCGAGGGATTACGGCGCCCTCGATGTTGCGAATAAGATTGAATTATAATAAGACTAGACAGACAAGACTAGACAGACGATACTAGACAGAAAAGACTAGACAGACAAAACAAGAGTAGAGAGACAAGACTAGACAGACAAAACAAGACAGACAAAACAAGACCAGACAAAACAAGACCAGACAGACAAGTCTAGACAGATAAGACTAGACGGACAAGACTAGACAGATAAGACTAGACAGACAAGACTAGACATACAAGACTAGACAGACAAGACTAGGCAGACAGGAATAGGCAGACAAGACTAGACAGACAAGACTAGAAAGACAAGACTAGACAGATAAAATTAGACACACAAGACTTTTTAAAAAGTGGTTTAGGGGAAGCTCTCACTAAACCCTCTAT
This sequence comes from Phosphuga atrata, assembly GCA_944588485.1. Classification (NCBI taxonomy): domain Eukaryota; kingdom Metazoa; phylum Arthropoda; class Insecta; order Coleoptera; family Silphidae; genus Phosphuga; species Phosphuga atrata. The sequence continues at coordinate 24,552,171 of OX155895.1, read as the reverse complement.
TCCACTTTGGCTTTTAGTATGCGCCACCCCGGTATCGCATTTTTGCATTAATTCAGGGTGGGCAGCCCGGACGGTTATTGAAAACCGCCCTAGTTGTCGCCTCCCCGACCAGGAATCGAACCCGGGTCTCCCGCATTGCCAGGCGGGTATGTTGTCAACCACACTACCGACGAGGACAAACAGACAAGACTAGACAGAAAAGACTAGACAGATAAAACAAGAGAATACAGACAAGACTAGACAGATAAAACAAGACAGACAAAACAAGACTAGACAGACACGACTAGATGGACAAGTCTAATCAGACAATACTAGACACACACAAGACAACGGAGTAGACTAGACAGACAAAACTAGACAGACAAAACTAGACAGACAAGACTAAAAAGACAAGACTAGACAGTCAAGACTTTTTAGAAAGGAGTTTGGGGGAAGTTCTCACTAAAACTTTAGTATGCGCCACCCCAGGTATCGCATATTTCGCATTCATTCAGGGTGGGCAGCCCGGACGGTTAGTGAAAACTGCTGTTTTCACTACTAGTTGTTGCTGCTAGTTGTTGCCTTTCCGACCATGAATCGAACCCGGGTCTCCCGCATTGCCAGGCGGGTATGGTGTAAACCAGCTGTTCTCAACCGCTGGTCCGACGGACCACCAGTGGTCCGCGGAGAAATTTTACTAGTCCGCGGACAATTTTTTCTATCCGCGAAACAAATTTACTTATCAAAAAAAATAATAATAATAACTAAATTTTGATTTATAAAATTACGAAATACAAATATTTTAAACTAATTTTAATTCTATGTAATTTATGGTTAGTATATATCTTAAAAATGTTACAATTAACATATGTAGTAGATCTTTAATACCTAGTAAAATTTTGTTGTTAAAAAAATATAAATAAAACTGGTCCGCGAATTTTTTTTTTAATCTTACTGGTCCGTGGGCCAAAAAAGGTTGAGAATCGCTGGTGTAAACTACACTACCGAGGAGGACAGACAGACAACTCTAGACAGAGAAAACTAGACAGACAAGACTAGAAAGTTAAGACTTGACAGGCAAGACTAGACAGGCAGGCAGGACAGGACTAGACAGACAAAACAACGTTCAAATATTTATGGTGGTAAACACTTATTTGATCTAACGACAATAAAATGCTAATTTTATTTTTATTACACTAGTTTTTCCCAACCCTGTTTTGCAAATGAAATTGCCTATTTGGATGTTGTGCAGCAACTTCGCAGACATAACTAGACTAACGGATAAGACTATACAGACAAGATTTTTGTCAATATTGTATGCAATATTATAGAAAGGCACGAAAAGGACACCAAATGCACTTTTTAAATTCGCGACGTTACCTTGAATTGGCACAGAAATGTATAAATGACGTTCTCGAAGCCATATGCACTATGTAATTTTTAACAGAGACTAGAACGAGCATCTAGAACTGATGACCATGTATTGATTATTGGAGGAAAACAAATAGCAAAAGCAAACATTATTAACTTTTACGTTATTAGAATTCATCTTTGCCAACTTTTTTAGGGTTCCGTACCGAAAACGGAACTCTTATAGGATCACTTTGTTGTCCGTCTGTCTGTCTGTCCGTCTGTCTGTCTGTCAAGACCATTTTTCTCAGGAACGTTTCCAAACCAATTCCACTTTCATCCATACACTTCTTCCATTCTTGTCCTAGCCTTTTCTCCTGTTCCTTCCATTCATTCCTTGTACATTCTTCTATCCAATGTTCCCATCTATCCTCTCCAGCCCCACAAACTGTGCACTTCCGATATTCTTCACTCATCCAATATTTCCAACCACGCTCTTCACTTCCACACCTAAACCTAGCCAGTATGACCTGCGTGTCTGCCTCTTTCGTTGAGTATAAATAGGTAGGTAAACGACCAAGCACCTGAATCTTTGCATATTCTTTGAAAAATCTACTGTTTGCAATTTGGTCTTGGCGTTCCTGTAACTCTACCTCTACTAATCGCTCACCTAGCATTTCCACCCAGTTTGCCCAGTCCCTCGCCAGATATCCCTGCTCTTTCATATAATTTCCTTTTATTCATTCCCCACGCATTCCCATTCATCCCTCTTTCACCCTCCTGATTTGCCATTCTAAATACCTCTTTTATTATTCTTTCATCCCCCATTTCACTCACCTTGTATTCATCTTATCACCCTGTTTGCCGCTAAAACGGCCACCTTGTAGGCATTCACCTCTTGCAGAACTATGTAGCCTGGTGTCGATTTGTCTAACTTTAGGAATTTCTTGTAGAAGTTTTGTTGAACCCTCTCTATCTTCTCTTCCTCTCTAATCCCCCATACTTCCGAACCATAGGTCAAAACACTTCTCACACACACTTTCCATATTACCTCCGCCGCCCTAAAGTTCCCTTCAAAACTAGATCTCCATCCCTTCCACATGCGTTCTGCCGCCACCCACGCTTTTTTTGACACATAATCCACATGCTCCCTATTAGTGCACCCAGTTCCAAACACATATCCTAAATACCTAAACTTTTGCACCTCCTCAATTTCCTTTCCTAGCCATTCGAAACGTTCTTTCCTATATTTACCTCCCCTTTTAAAACGCATCCATTTAGTTTTTCCCACGTTTACATTTAGCTCTCTCTTTTTAAAATAACCTCTCAGCCTTTCAATCAACTCCTTCATTTCTCCTGCAGTTTTAGCTAACACTACCATATCGTCCGCGTAGGCTAAGCTCCACACTTTCTTTCTCCCTATAACCACGCCTCCAGCTTGGCCATCTGTCAACACTTTCTCCATGTCAGCCACATAGAGATTAAAAAGTGTAGGACTCAACGGGCATCCCTGCCTCAGACCCTTTCTTACTTCGAAATACTCAGATTCACACCCATTCACTCTAATCTTACATACTGTTTCCTTATATAACTCTCTTACATTCCTTATCACACTCTCTGAGATTCCCTTTTTTCTCAAGCACTCTACCAACTTCCCTCGATCTACCGAATCATACGCCGCCTTTAGGTCAATGAAAAGAGCAAACAGGCTCCCTCTGCTTATTTCTTGATCAATTATGTAGCGCAGGGTTACTAAATGCTCTATCGTACTCCGTCCCTCTCTGAAACCAGCTTGCACCTCTGGCACTAGATGCTTCTCCTCTATCTCTCTCCTCAACCGCTCGTCCAAGATTTTGGTGAAAATTTTATATGCCGAATTCACTAGCGTAATCCCCCTGTAGTTTCCTACATTTTCCCTATCTCCACTCTTATATATTGGGTGAATTATTCCCTCCTTCCAGCTCTTTGGTGCACTCTTTGCTCCCCTCCATACCAAATTCAATTCTTGGGTGATTCTAGTCTTACACTCTTTCGGGATAGCTTTCCAGGCTTCGTTTCCTACGCCGTCAGGGCCTGCCGCTTTTTTTTGTTTTAGTGCTGCTATACCCTTTTCCACTTCATCAATCTTTATTTCTTCTTGGCCTAAATCTTCCAATGCTTGTTCCTCCCTTACTCTTCTATTCCCTACTCTTTCCTGTGGCTCGACTCCTTCCAACAAAACCATAAAGTGACTTTTCCACTTTTCCATCGGAATGCTGTTTGGAAATCGTTCTCTCCTCGCTCCTCTTTCTTTTAAATACTTCCAGAGCTGTGCTTCTGTTTTGATGTCAAGTATGCGCTGACGTTCTCTTCTCTCCCAATCCTGTTTTTTCTTCGTCTCCAAATCCTTTAATTCGCCTTTAGTCTTTAACCAATCTTCTTTACTACTGGTGCCCTCTCGCCACTTTCTCATAACCTCTCTATACGTTTGTTTCTCCGTCATATATTCTTTGTCTGCCCATGATCTTCCCGGTGATGCTGTTGTGATTTTCTTCTTTACCATTCCTGCCTCCATATTCTCTATAATCTTGTCTATATCTTTTAATTCCTTCCAGTTTATTGCTTCCATTCTAGCCCTATACTTCTCAGTCGCTTCGTTGTCCCATCTGGTAACCCATTTCTCCTCCCTAGATGCAATTATTGTTTTCGTCTTCAAGCTTATTGCCACTGGCATGTGGTCTGAATCAATTCTCCCTCCTATCTCCATCTCTTTAATTTCCTGCCTTGCCGGGTCATTTGCCACTACCAGATCTATAGTCGATAATCCTCCTGCCCCCACAAATGTGAAATCTCCCTCCCAGTCTCCTTCCACACACCCATTTACGACGTCCCATTGATTTTCCCTTACCCATTCCGCCCACCCTCTCCCTTCTGCATTTCTAACTTTATCCTTGGCTTTCCTTATTATTTCTCTACCTTCACTATCCATTGTGTGGAACTGCTCTTCCCCGATTCTAACATTCCAATCGCCTCCTACCAGTAACTTTGCCATTACCGTTCCTTCTCCATTCATTTTTATTGCCTCTTTAATTACTTCCAGTCCTTTGTTGTTGTATACCGTGGCCACTTGCCACCAGGCTTCTTCTAATTCCACTTCCCTGCACACTACGCCTTCTGCCTCTTCCAATCTTCTTTCTGACTCTTTGATATTTCTTTTAACTCCTGTTAATATACCCCCCTTTGCTCTTCCCTACTTATATTCTCTCTGGGCCGGCTGCAATTTCCATCTATAGTCTTTGGGAAGTTTTCCTTTGCAGCTCTCCCATTCTTTTTCCTGCATCCAGGTTTCTACCAATCCAATTATATGAAATTTCTTGAGAAACATTATAATAGATCTGTTATCGCTTTCCAATTTCCTCTTCAGTCTCGCCACATTCCAAAAGAGTATCTTAATATTTTCCGTTAACCGTTCATCATTGTTCTTGTGTCTTCTCGCCATCTCTCTCTCTTTTATTTGAAACAGACTTAGTTTTTTGGCATAATTTTCTGTAACTCCTCCCATGTTACCCAATTTCCATCCACTTCCATCTTATTATAACCGATCTTCACTTTGTGCCCTCTATCTTTTAGCATCTTTGCTTTCTGTCGCAAATCCTTTTGAATTTCCTGTTCTTTCTTAGTAAAATCGTCTTGGATAAAAATATCAGACCCCTTCAGCTTATATTTATTTAGCATTATTTTTCTCTTTACTTCCCAACTTGTCAATTTTGCGACAATTGGCCCTTGGTTCGAACCTTTGTCTCCTATCTTGAACATGCTTCCTACCCCTTCTTTTACTCCAAATCTTTCTTCCAATAACCTTTTAGCGTCTTCTAACCATCTCTCTCCTTTTACCCCATGAATCACAATATTATTTTTTATTTCCTTTCTTTCTCTTCTTTCTTCCATTTCTCTCAGTTGTTTTACTTCCTCTCTTAGCGAGTCTTGATCATTCTCCCCACTTCTGACGGAGTTTTCTCTCTCTATTCTGTAGTCGTCCTCCAACTTCTTTATTCTGCCCTTAATATCGGTGTTTTCGTTTCTTATCGCCTTCAATTGTGATATCATTTCCTCTTTCCACACCCTTTCCTTCTCCTCTACTTCCTTTTGTTCACTCCTAGCCCTTTCCAATTTTTCTTCGAGTTCTTTATTTTCTCTTCTCATTTCTTCTATCTTATTCTGGACGGCTTTAAAATCCTTCCTCATTTCCCGTAGCTCTTCAAAGATCTTCTCCAAAGCTCCTCCGATACCCACGCTCATTTCTCTTTTTTCGAAATCCTCTTTTTTGGAACGTTTTACCAATTGTGTCGGCGACCGACTCAATTTCGCGCACCGATCAAAAGGACTTCTAACCTCACTGTTTGATCTTGGCCTGCTGTCGTGTTCCATTGCCTATGTCCGGTCTCGAACCCGCGCGCAGTTGTGCTTAAATATTTTTCTCCACTTCTCCGGTTCACTCGCCTATATTCTAACGTTTACAATTCAAATTGGAATTCAAATTGGAATTTGAAATAGGTCTCTTGTCAAGACCTAACCTCACCTAATTGAAAAAACCTAACCTAACCTAACTAACTACTCAGTGACCTCTTGTATTTAGGATAAAACGAGATACGATAACACGAGCAGGGCGACGCGGGGCAAGTACAAGGGCGGGAGGTCGGCCCAGGTCGGCCCTTTTGTAGTGAGCTGCAGAAATACGAAATTTTGTTTTGCATTCAATAACTTCGAACTCCTGCATATCCTTACTTACTCAATAAATTATGGCTACAGTTCATTTAACCGTTAACGACAACATTATCGTACACGATGTAATATTTATGCCCGGCGATGGCAGTTGCTTGTTTCATGCTATAGCTTTTTCAATTTATAATTCAACCAATTTTGGACAAACACAGCTATTGAGAGTTACAATAGTTAACTATATATATATATATATATATATATATATATATATATATATATATATATATATATATATATATATATATATATATATATATTATATATATATATATATATATATATATATATATATATGATAATTGGGACGAGTTTTGTTTGTTTACTAGCAACGCCTTAACAAGTTAATGTGTGCTTAATACGAATGTGCTTGCTACGTCCTCCACAAAAAAAATATACCTTAATTACAAGTTTGTACGGAACCCTCGGTGCGCGAGTCATAACTCGCACTTGGCCGGTTGTTTTCATTTGAATTCAATTTCAGTTTTTTCTATCAGGCGCAATGGAATAATTCTACAGTATCTAGTAGCTGCCAATACGTATGAGGAATGTCCTGTGACTAAGGTACATTTGTGACTACTTTAGTTATAGAAATCAAACATCAGAAAACAGACAAAATAAAAGGACGAAGGGACTTGCTACTTTTCAGAATAAAGGCACTTATCCCAGCGAAGCACAAGTGTCTGTATAGCCTCTTTGTAAAAGGTGCACTCCAAATTTCTAAAAACTGCCTTTCTTCAATTTGAAGTTCAAGGTTTCCAAAAACTGTACTAAGCTATTCGACAGAAATGAAGAGGAAGTGGACAAAAGGACACGTCAATGCAAGTCCGCGCATCTGAAATCATACGAAGGCTTGGCTTGAGCAACGGAATTGGGAAGTCTTTGTCCACAGTCCAAACATACCTCTTTCTGATCTTCATTTGTTTGGGCCGTTGAAAACTCATTTGTCGAATATAGGTTTGAAGACGACGATGAACTTCAAAATGAAGTAAGGATGTTTTTAGAAATTTTAAGCACACCTTTTACAAAGAGGGTATACAAAAGCTTGTGCCTCGCTGGGATAAGTGATTTAACATTTTGTTGAAAAGTAGCAAACAATTTGCGCTTTTATTTACATATATGTTCTTTAGATATAGATCTTTGATTTCTATAAATAAAGCAGTCTGTCTATAATTTACAAATGTACTTTAGTAACCTGACATTTATTGTTGTTTCTTGATTTAAAGTTTCTTCTTCCTAAACCTTCAATTTTTCATCCGTTTAAAAAATCGTTTAAAAAACGTTTATTAATTTCAAACTTTTGATCTACATCGCCTTTCCTGGTTTAAAACCTCGACCCAAATTTACTCCCTGTAGATTTTATATATTATTTCTATTTATATGTTCAGGGTTACACCAACTACAGGGCTTCCAGTGTGCAAATAATGACAATAATTGCCACTATTTCTGGCATCTGCTACTATTTGCCTCTATTTCAATTAAAATCCACTAATTACTTCTATTTCAATAAAAAACGCCACTAATTGTCTTCATTTTCCCGCTTCGTGAGATTCTTTATTTTTTTTACATCTTCTGGTCGTCCTCGATCAGTAAAGTAGGCGTTTCCGATTTCGTGGTAGTACATAGAGAAGTCTTTATATACAGGGTGATGTTAAAGTTTGGAATCAAATCAATAATTTCTTTATTTACTGTTTTTGGGATAATCGCTCGGACCCGTCAATTTTATTTTCCAAAATACAAAGTTATGACGTAACAAAAATTTTGTGAGGTCATTGGTGTTTGCGCTATGGCGTCATCGACATTTTTTTTTTAATGGCAGCCCCAATTTTTTATTCTCGATTTGGATAGACCTTTAAATTGTCTAAATGGTAGTGTCAAAATTTTGATATGTTACATTAGTTGCGTAATAACTGCATTCACGGTAAGTAATGTTCGATATACAGAGTCTTTCAAAAAGTATATATGTATTTCGCATGCATATATTTATTAGACTTGAAGACATTCGAATTTGAAACTTTATACATATCTACGAACCTCACCAGTTTAGATTATTTTTACAATAACACAACGATACTCAAATTACTCCCATACTCGGGTTAAAAAATGAAGTTGTCTTCGTGCAGCCTCGAAAACAACGAGTTTTGTAACATAGCGAGGTACTGCTGACGGTTAACCGTGTTTCTATCAAAGAAGAATGGGCCGTAAACAATGATCGAGATATCGCCCAAAACACATTGGCTTTGGGCGAGTCTCGTACATGTTCATTGTGGGTTCATTCTGCATGTGGGTTCTGTAGGCCCAAAATCCGAACATTGTGTTTGTTTACCTGACCACTAACATGGAAAGTCACTTCATTACTAAACACGATGCGTATTGCGAAAGTGTTATCATTGTCAATGGCATCATGAATCTCGTTACAAAATGCCACACGTTTGCGTTTGTCATCAGGACGCAGAGCTTGCAGGGTTCGCAACTTAGGGGGTTCCCCCCCCCCCAAATTTAGGGGGTAAATAAGTGATATGGGATTTTTTTAGGGGCTTTATATTTTTAGGGATTTTTTTATTTTTATTAATTTTTTATTGGAGAATAAAGGTTTAAAAATATATGCCCTGGGATAACTCAAGCTAGCCAATCATAATTATATAATTGTTGACCTGGCGACTTAGCGACATATAGTACAGTTTCTCGTTTCTAAGATTTCGGAATTAAATGAAAAACATAATCATTGTGACGCAGCTGGCTGTAAACTTTTTGAAAATTGAAAATAGGAGTTTATTAGTACGATATCTTCAAATCTGTCAATAGCTGGAATTTCAATTCCAGCTACTTAATTTCAATTCCAGCTAAAATTCTTAAATTTCCATCTCTGATTTTAATAATAATTCTTTTTTCTATAAAATTCCATACAATCTTATAAAAAAAATTCTCTTTGAGAAAATAATAAAAGCACATGAGACATGAAAACAAAAATAGAACTTTTTAAATACAATGTCCTTCAGAGTACATCCTTCATCCTTCAGAGTCGTAGGTATTTTGACACAACAGTGTAAATTCACTATTGTTTGTGAGCTATTGAACGAGGAAGATACTTCAAACGATCTTTATTAATCTTATTTGCCAAATATTCATTATTTTTAATCGGCGATCTATCAGAGAAACCTGAAAATAGAAATACAAAATTTTATATGTATATAGGTATTATGCTTTTTAGAGTAATTATGGTCAGAGGGTTTAAATTTTGAGGTATATTGACCAAATATTGAAAATTCATTAGAATGTTTATATGTGTTGTAATTATATTTTGTTTGAATGTCACCATACTTATGTACTATGTGTTATGTTGGTACCATAAAGGTTACCAGTTCTATATTGGCAACACTGCTAGTCTTGTAAGCATTGTCGCAATGCGCCAACCATCTCTCTCCACTTTGTGCTGCGACCTTAGTGGGGTATAGACGCGTGTTACTCTGAGTTCTTTAATATTACAATTAAATCTGTGTGCATCCTTTTTATTTGACGACTAACATTGTTAATTTCCACATTAATTAATCATTAACCTCAACAGGTTATGGGCCCAGAACGAATTTTCTGTAAATTTCGAGTGTTTAGTGATTAAAATCTTGAACTTAGTAAGTTGCGCGAGTGTGAGCACATGTTTGTGAGTTCGGACATCTTTTCTTGTAGTACGTTACTGCCTTGATTGTTTCAATAACAATGGAGTTTAAGGCTCAGATCGATAAACTGAGTGGAGCACAATATTAGGCGATGTGGAAACGTCAAGTGTGTTTGGTACTGAAACACCACGAGGTGTATGAAGTTGTAACCGGCATGACGGTCGTCCCGGAAGCTTCGAACGACGAAGCAGCACAAGCAGCATTAAGAAAGTATAAAAAAGCTGACGCGCTAGCCCAACTTGTACTTGTTTCGACAATGAACGAATCGAATGTGGACTTGACAGCCACATGTGACACAGCTAAAGCTGTTTGGGAAAAACTACTCAGTGTATATGAACAAAGTTCAGGACAGCGCTTAGACAGGCTGATGGAAAGATTTTTCACCTATGAAAAGGATGAAAATGAGGATATCATGACACATATCGCTCGGCTTCAGCGCATCTTCAGGGAAATGAATGAAGAACTTACGACGGTTGCCCAAACGCAACTTCCTGACCTGTTACTCATGAGTAGAATTTTGTCAACCCTCCCCACAGAGTACTTCGAATTTAAGAGTGTGTGGGAGTCCGTTGCCATTGCTGATCGTTCGATAAACAAGTTAACCGAGCGTCTACGGTGAATAGAAATGCGTTTGCCAACGAAGAAAAACGAATCTGAAGCGCTAGTTGCAGAGGACAGGAAAGCCTATAAACGTAAGCCTATTTTAAAGTGTTACAAATGTCACAAAATGGGACATATTGCTCGCGAATGCAGAAACAAAAATTTCAGCAATAACGAAAGTGCGGGTGAAGCTTTCATGGCGGTTGCATCGTTCGCGAATAGTGCGGTAACTGACAGTGAGACTTGGTTTGCGGACAGTGGTGCAACGGCACACATGACGAGTAGAAAAGAATACTTTGCTTCTTTTAACAGATTCGAACAAGAAAAATCCGTGCATCTCGGGGACTCTAGTGTCATAAAGGCAATTGGTCATGGAACAGTGAACGTTCAGATGCGTTACAACGGTGCGTCAGTTGACAACTACTTAGAGAACGTCTGGTATGTACCAGATCTTGGGCGCAATCTCTTCTCAATCAGCGCAACAATGAAGAAAGGCTTTAAGTTTCAAGCTGACATCCGCATGTGCAAGTTTGTGAAGAACAACGATGTGCGCTTAACGGGTACAATGACCACACGAGGCTTATATGCACTAAATATGACTGTTTCTCGGACAAATAATCTTTGTCTTTTTTCATCAGAAGTCGATGAGTGTGCGACCATGTTGGCGGCCGTGGCAACTACGAAAACGGCGTCACTCCAAACTTGGCATGAGAGATTCTGTCACCAAAACAAGCAGCATGTTCGTGAGGTATTAAAAAGATACAACATTAGTGCGCTAGATCGTAATGACGCAGTTTGTGAAGCGTGCATTCTCGGGAAGCAATAACGAATAAGTTTTCGTTCGCGGAGAGACAAGGCAAAGAGTGCGGGAGAGCTCGTGCATTCCGATGTATGCGGGCCAATGCAGGTGACCTCTCTCGGCGGATCGAGATACTTTCTGTGTATAAAAGACGATTTTAGCAAGTTTCGGCGCGTGTTTTTTATTCGACAGAAAAGTGAAGTTCCTGAATGCGTTAAAACTTTCATAAATGAGGCGACTAGAGCCGGTGTAACAGTTCGCGAGTTTCAAAGTGACGGAGGAAAAGAATATGACAATCAGGCTCTCAAGTCTTTCCTCTCGGCGAATGGTATAGTGCAAACAATTACAATGCCTTATTCGCCAGAACAAAACGGGACCGCGGAACGCGAAAACAGGACATTGGTTGAAAGTGCGCGCACTTCAATACACGCGACAAAGATGCCGTTAAATCTTTGGGCAGAGGCTGTCAACACCGCTGCGTATGTTTTAAACAGAACGGGCCCTACCTCTGTGGAAGCAAAAGCTCCGTACGAAGTGTGGTTTAACAGGAAACCAACCACACCGTTACACTTTAAAACGTTTGGAACAAGGTGCTACGTCCACATTCCTCACCAGATGCGTCGAAAACTTGATGCTAAAAGCAAGTCCGCTTGTTTTGTTGGATACTGTGGAGAGAAAAAGGGGTACCGGGTCTGGCTGCAAGATGAAAAGAAGGTAACTATCAGCCATGATGTGATTTTCATGGATAAAAATTTACAGAAATCCCTCGATCACATTGAACCATGTGCAGTGGATGTTAATCCAGTCCTGGAGGCTTACGACGACGTTCATCAAGTTCCAGAGGAAGTGACAAACGACGATGTCCATCAACATCGAGAGGAAGAGATGAATCATGATGACGATGATCATGTCCATCAACATCGAGAGGAAGAGATGAATCATGATGACGATGATGATGTCCATCAAGTTGTTCAAGGTGAAGTGAACCAGGACCATGATGACGACGATGGAGTCAATCAACCTTGCGAGGAAGAGGACGATCATGACGAAACAACGAAAACCAAACGAAGAAGAAGACGTCCAGTACGAATGAATGACTATTTGTTGGAGGAAGAAATTGATGCTGAAGTTCTGTTAAGCGAATCGTCTACTGACGAAGCAAATTGTAAAGAAGCCAAAGAAGAAGAAATTGCATCTCTCATTGAGAACCAAACTTGGGTTCTGGTGAGCCTTCCCAAAGGAAAGAAGGCTGTTGGTTGCCGATGGGTATTAAGGCTAAAGAAAAATGCAGATGGCTCAATCGAGAGATTTAAAGCACGACTGGTGGCAAAAGGTTTCGTGCAGAAGAAGGACCTGGACTACAATGAAACCTTTAGTCCGGTAACCAGGTTTGAAACAGTAAGAATAATATTAAGTATTTCAGCATCCAAGGATTTTGGTCTGGTTCAATTTGACGTTAAAACGGCATTCCTCTACAGAGAACTAGAGGAAGAAGTATACATGGCACAGCCAGTGGGGTTTGAAGATGGGACGGGATGCGTATGCAAGCTACAACGTAGCATCTATGGGCTAAAACAAGCACCTAGATGCTGGAATAAACGGCTCGTAGACTTCCTGAAGCAACAACACTTTGATCAAAGCAAAGCAGATCCATGTCTTTTTATCAAACGTACTTCGTTGTACGTCATCATGATCGCCATATAAGTTGACGATGGACTTGTGGCCACCAACAACCAAACAGAAGTCCAAAAATTTCTCGTCGAACTCAAAACGAACTTTAAAATAAAAGTGTCCAATTTAAATTGTTTTCTTGGTTTGCAAACCAAACAATGTGCTAATTCTTTATTTGTAGGTCAAAGCACATACACAAAACAAGTACTGGAGAGGTTCAACATGGAGGAGTGTAATGCGGTTGCCACTCCGAGTGATGACTACTTGTCAGACAGCGAGGAAGACCCATTCCTTGACAAGTCAACGCCATTTCGCGAGGCAATTGGTTGTCTTATGTACCTGTCGGTAGCAACAAGGCCCGACATTAGTTATGCCGTCAGCGCAGTCTCCCAATTTCTGGAGAATCCGAGAGCATCACACTGGGGCGCAGTCAAGCGCATATTTTGCTATCTTCGAGGTACAGCTGATTTGGGTTTGCTGTACATGAAGGAAGATTTGGCGATTCCAAAACTGGAAGTTTACAGCGATGCTGACTACGCGGGAGACAAACCTACCAGGCGATCCCGAAGCGGCGTGGTTTGCAAAGTCACAGATGCAGCAGTCTCATGGAGCAGTAAGAAGCAGACTTGTGTTGCTCTATCAACAACTGAGGCTGAATACATTGCAGCCTGTGAAGGCACAAAGGAAGCAATCTGGCTGAGCAGATTGCTGAACGATGTAAACGGGACAGACAGTAATTTACCTACTCTCTATACTGATAGTGCTAGTGCACTAAAATTGGCTAAAAACCCAGAATTCCATAAAAGGACCAAACATATTGAAGTCAAATTCCACTTCGTTAGAGAGAAACTAAATTCTGGAGATATATCAATCGAACACGTTCCAGGAGACGCACAAGTGGCAGATATTTTAACGAAGCCACTTCCAAAGCCTAGATTCATTAAACTACGTGAAATGTTGGGACTCAAGAAAATGAACTAAATTTTGCATGATAACATTAGAGGAAGTGTTGTAATTATATTTTGTTTGAATGTCACCATACTTATGTACTATGTGTTATGTTGGTACCATAAAGGTTACCAGTTCTATATTGGCAACACTGCTAGTCTTGTAAGCATTGTCGCAATGCGCCAACCATCACTCTCCGCTTTGTGCTGCGACCTTAGTGGGGTATAGATAGACGCGTGTTACTCTGAGTTCTTTAATATTACAATTAAATCTGTGTGCATCCTTTTTATTTGACGACTAACATTGTTAATTTCCACATTAATTAATCATTAACCTCAACAATATGCTATCCAATCAGCCAGATATTCCAAACCATCTTCATTAAGCTCATGTGCCCAAGATTCATTATTTTTATTCCGCGAGCTATCATAGGAACCTGAAAAAAACAACACAAAATTGTTTTAGAAAAAGTAAATTAATTAAAAAATATATAGAGATTTTCCAAAAAATAACATTGTAAAAAATCTTACCTGAACTTGAACTGGAAGATATAATTATTTCCTTATCGAAAGGGGAAAGAACTGCATCAACATCTCCCATTTTAAGAATATTTATGACAAAAAAATCTTCTATGCATTCGGGTAGAGTATTTTAGCCCACTTGGACAGCCTTAGGAGCTTCACCTAAAATTACAAGCTCAATCTTTCATCAATCTATGTCCAAGATAATTGAGAGGAGTAGGATGGTCACCAAGGCCACCTCAAATTTAACTCATTTTTAGCAAGCTTGGCTTACTTTTTATATTTTTCTAGTCGAATAATTGTATGATGATGAGTATTCAATAAATTTTCATATAATTCCTTTTCATGGGCGTAGCCAAGGGGGGGGGGGGGGCGGTTTGGAGGTTCAACCCCAACCCAATTTAAATTATTTATTTAAATAACAACCCCAACCCGATCTAAATATTATATTAAAATCAGGAGGGACGAGTAGAGACGACTATCTTCAAGAGAGCATGGTAGATGTGGATTTTACCCTTGTGTATCAGTTTTAGAGAGTAAATTGGTGCATTTCTGCATAAATTAAGAAATCAATTCGTTAAATAAAATATTGATATAACCTTAAGGGAGGTGAGCACTCTTATGGGTGACCTTGAGACAGAAGTTTTAATTCAATGATGAAAATATAGATGGCTTGGTCGCTTAAACTAATCGATAGCTGGCACTGAGCACCTGAAATCTCAAATAAATAACTGATGTTTATATTTATATTAGCAAAATGTCACCCAGAGACAAATGTCTAAAGATTATGTCGACAATGTGTCAGATATTCATTCGTTATATTGGATATATTAGTTTTTCGTTTTTGTCAATTTGCAAGTGTTATATATACGATTAAGGAATTTCACAACCAAGGTTGCAATATAAATTTAACCATTCCTACAACTACCTTTGATATCCGACCCTAAAAAGTGCTGCGCGGGTGTCTCAATATGAGAGGGATTGGAACATGTGTTAACAATTTAAGAAGGTATAAAAACCCAAAACAGAGGACTCGTCTGAAGGATATCGTCTCTGCAAGATATTATTAGTGCAAGACTTGAAAATAATTCTCCGTACATTAGTTATAATCAAAATTGAAAGGTAAGTGTGCAAGTTTTTACTATATTAAACATGATTGGTTTATTACCATCATATCCCTTACTGTCAGACAATGGATTCCATATATTTCCGATGTATTGTTAATGGTTGTGAAAGTAATATGGAGGATGACTCTCCACAAAGTTTTATATTTATATTTTTAATGTAAATACATATTTAATATATTATTAGTACATGTAAATAACAAATTTAACAAATCGTTTTTAATTTTCACCCTATTTTAAATAAATTATTTTATCGCATATATTTAATAAAATATTCATATATCCCGCATTTCATAATTAGTTCCATGACGAGTTCACAGTTGGCGCAAACTTCTGTCACAGAAATTCCTTAGTGAGTTTCTTCTCTCTCTTAACTTACCCTTTCCAAATAATCGAACTCATTCAAAACAAAATATTCAATAAATATCTTAGAAAGGTAGAAGAAATAATTTAATATAATTTAAATTAAAAAAATTATAATTTAAAATAAACAGTTTTATTTTGGACTTTAGCTGTGCAAAAAGAAACGAAATGAAATTTCAAACAATAACAACCAAGGATATCTAATGGCTTCTGTCAGAAAGAACTTCAGTGACGTCAGAGTATTTGCGCAAGTCAAAGTGAGCACCCCTTGGTAGTAGATGACGTTGCCGGCAAACGAGCGCGAAAATATGAATTTCATTCTGTGCAGTAAGTAATTTTTTTTTTATATATTCATCTCTTTGTTAAGTTTGTTAATTTCTTAAACTTAACAAAGAAAGCAGTAACATTTTATGATGAAATATAATAACACTATTTGAAAAGAAAATATGAATAGACAGGATCTGGTATCAAAATAATGTACATAGGTACACGTACAGATATAAGTTATGAAAGCACAATTTTAACAAAGAAAGGAGTAACATTTTATTATGAAATATAGTAACACTATTTGAAAAGAAAAAAATAAGAAAAATGAAGTTTAAAAGTGTTTCAGTTTCTGCAATTTTGTTTTTTCAGCACAGAAGTCTTTTTTATTTTCCAGATGCTGTTGTTTTTTTGTGCAACACCACCAAGGAATAGCAATTCGGCAAATCCCTTTAATTATTACTTCCAATTACCATGTCACGGTGTAAATTACAGGTGAACTCTGAGAAATCTACTTCATTTTTTATAAAATCTGTTGCATATTTGGCAACACCCTGTTTTCCTCCAAAAGTAGGTAGAAATTGTTTCAATAATGTCTCTGAATGACCTACCATAACCCGTAGCAACTCCGAGGGATATGTTAGTTTTGAGTATTCTGCTGACCATTCTCTATATACAATATACAAATTGTGCTCATCATTGGCCAACGAGGTCATCAATGCAAAACATGTTTTGCATCCTTGTACTTCCTTTAGGATTCGTTGGGCAATAAAACCACTCACATATGCAACTGACAGTGTTGCAGTGCTGCCGATAGAAACTGCATCAGCAATATCAGTTGCAATGGAGTCGGTTGCTTCCAGAGGTGTGAATCCTTCAATGTGTGAATCAACCACTCTTGGGGAATCCTCTCTGGCAGTGGTAATAAATGATTTTATATTTGTGAGGAGTTCGCTATCATCTTCCTCACAATTTGTCCCAGAAAAAGATTGCTTTGTTAGCCCATTTAATATTTGGGTCTTTAGGCTAGCAACAAATTGGGGTGGGGTTGGATCACAACCACCCCACAGCAAGCTCTCACCAACCCAAACAAATTCTCCAATGAATCTTAGTTCATAACCCTAGGACATAAATAGTCAACACGTTTGGTAAATAAATATATCCCCATATTGCTTGTATGGCTTTAATGGACACCATCCAGCCATATTGTGAAATAGGTTTATCTGCACGAATGTTGCCTTTTTTTGTGATTCATTTGTATGTCCAACTTTAGACGTTGTTGTAGGCCCTGGACCAATAAATAATGTGTTCAGAATTCTCCTTAATGGAAAACTTTAATGGTTTGCCCTCTGTAGGATTCTTCTGGGAACCATTAAAACTTTCAAATAGTTCGTCTGCCTGATGGACGAAAGTTGCTGTCGCAATTGCTCGTTGCTCTAATTCCCCTGTAAATAATATAGAATAAATACAAATAAAACAAAAAAAATTAAAAATGATGTACCTCTAGACATTAGAGTATACAGGAAAGCGGCCACAATCCTACTAAGATTCTGCACAGCAATGTTTACTTTCATTGCAAACTTCATAATTGGTGCCATGTAATGATCCTTTTGGCATGGACCTAAATATCAAGGGACCGTCGTTTTTACACAGAGTGAAAACATGGAAAGAGCGGATGCGACGGGGTAGTTTTTTAAGTGTTGCGGTTTAGTTTTTTTTTTGTTTTGTGAGCTTATGTCCGATGTACAGGTGTTGAAGTATAGGTTTATAGGGTGGTAAAATTTATTTTTTCTTTTTAATGGGGTTTTAGTTTCACAACTTTTTTATTATGTTTTATTGTTTTATTTTGTATGTATATTTTGTATGGAAATTATTTTAATTATGCCAATAAAGGTTATTATTATTATATCAAGGGTGTGTTTTTATCAATATTATAAGCAGTTCTTATGTCAGAAAATTTGGCTTCCATGTTTGTAGTATTTGTCCCCACTGTTATTGGCAAGTAAACATAATGTTTTCTTCATCAATAATGATGCCGTGCATTTTAAGAGATGGGGTAGATCAAACATGGTGTATATATTTTTTCCATTATATACAAAAAACGGATGCTGCACAGAGGCGTTCAGAATTTATAATGCCTTTACATTTCTGACTCTCACATCACACACAATTGCAATAACATCTAGCCCTCCTATTTCTGTTTCTGCATGCAGAACTTCCTGAATGCATTTTACTAAATTCTCTCCACTAGCGCCGTTATTTGTAAAATAATAGGCCATAGGTTGCTTCCATTTCTTGCAAATTCCTTGGCACATAAATACTAAGACACGATTAGCGAAATTGTGCCCCGAATTTTCATCACCAAAGTCTTCAAACCCAATTATTATGTCTGCACTGATGTCATAAGATCAAAATGTCAAAATATCAAAAAAAAAGAGCAAAATACAGAGTTTATTCTGTTCTCTAGGGAGACATTGATTCACGTGTTGAAATAAATTTCTGTTTATACCAACATGGAAAGTCATTTTTGCTAAAAGCACCAGTACAGTTTTCCTCGAAGGCATCGCAACAATCTTGCTTAATAATTTGTAGCACTGAAGACTTCTTTTTAGCAACAGCAAGGCCACAACTTTATCATCAAGAGTCCACCTTCTACCCTTTGGATCACGTTTTCCACAACGTAGTTACGAGATTATTAAAAAATTTGCAGTAGTATTTGACATATCCTTAAACAGATGTTTGACAACACTACTATCTGTTAAGTCTGACAAAGCTTTTAGATCATAAGCTTTTTCTCTGCATTGAACTTTTAATTTTCTAATGTAGTCATCTTTCTTACACACCAAGTCCATTAATTTTTTTTTTCTGAGTAGCCTCAGCCCTGGAAAGATCTCCAATACCTCTGAATACGCTGTGAGCCTGGGAGCGTATTTTTGATGTGGTAGGAAGTTCTACAACTGCTTCCATTACTTCTTGTCGTGAAGTTGAGGGCAGTTCTGTAACAAAATAATATTAAAAATATTGATGCCTAACCTCTTGGGCCTCCACTGACAGATAGAAAAGCATAAGCATAGGCCAAAATATTGAATGTAAAACTTTTAGTGCTTGGTGTCAAATATTAGAACTCGACAAGAAATAAGATATTTATCTGATTCTAAACTTTACGCATGCACTGTAGAAATATATATATATATATATATATATATATATATATATATATATATATATATAATATAAGGAAAAGCACTCATCATTCCTACTGTCTAAAATGGTTTCGACTATATTCAGATCAGTTGAAGACATGCAGGTTAAAATCAATTTTGGTCCCTTCACCTGCATCGTCGTTCCAGCAGAACAGACTGGAACCACACTGTCATGACTTCTTGGAGGTACTACATTGCATGGAAAAAGAGTAGGCAATGCTGTTAGTAACAACCGATGACGAGTGGTGTCTGCATAACTCTCTGGAGTAAAATGACAGATGACAGATCCTATGATTTAGCAGAGAAGTTCCAACATACTTCATTCCCATACTCTCCTGCCATTTTTTCGATCTGAAAATTATCTTATTTAATTTTATAGCATAGTGTACAGTGGCACCTAGAATCACAGTTGATTTTTCAAATTTTTTACATATATTATGTTTTGCTTCTAGTATCTGCAGCTTACTTCTCTAACGCAGAGGGAAAATAATGCAATTGTGGGACCTCTGCCTCCTCAAATCCACAAACTAAGCAAAATGCTCTAGGTGCCATCACATCCAAAACAGGAACACCTATTAATTAAAAAATACATTTAGTAACTCATGTAAAGTACGAATGAGTATGATCAGTGGAATATTAATTGGCTATTATGAAGAATATGGGAATGGTGGAGTTACCTTCACTAACTGTTGCTAATCGTCTTCCAAACTGTATTTCTAAACGTGGAAAGTAAAAATGAATCTTCTACGTCGGCTGGTTCAAGAAATATACGGGCTTTTGTAATCCAAAAAACTGACATTTTTTAATACAACAACAAATATAACTGCAACTTCTGTCCCGTTATTTGACAGCAAATATGGTTATACAGCAGATACGCTGTTGCCAAGTTCAATTCTTTTGCAGAGATTATACTTTTTTTCTGTGTCGCTACAATTTAAGTATTATATGTATTAAATATATTTAATTTTATTTTAATTCTTGCGCAGGGGTCATGTTAATCTTCTATGTATTCTTCTTATTCTTATGCATATTCACTAATGAATGTTTGCGACCACGATAATGACTTGAATGTCGTCATCATGTGGTTCTCTTGGGAAGTATAATGGAGGTGATTTCCCGTTATCTTCCTCCATGGGTATGAAATTACCATGGGTATAAATTAGATTAGGTTGTCCGAGAGAGAATAGATCAAGACCGCATATAGCACGGCAGCGCAAACTCTCGATCACATGCGCGCGCAGCGCGCATGTGGTTTGATCGAGAGTTCGCGCTGCCGCACGCATGTGGTTTAAACTTTAACTTCGTAGATCCAAACTTTTATGGTACTCTCGGTCCAATGTAGAACAAAGTGGCAACGACCGGTGGTTTTACCTTGGTTAGATTAGGTTGTCCGCCGCGAAGCGGGAAGATAAATCAAGACAATATACGCGCGGCAGCGCGAACTCTCGGTCCAATATAGGACAAAGTGGCAAGCACCCTTGGTTTCACCTTGGTTAGATTAGGTTGTCCGCCGCGAAGCGGGAAGATAAATCAAGACAACATACGCGCGGCAGCGCGAACTCTCGATCACATGCGCGCGCAGCGCGCATGTGGTTTGATCGAGAGTTCGCGCTGCCGCACGACAAAGTAGCAACGACCGGTGGTTTCACCTTGGTTAGATTAGGTTGTCCGCCGCGAAGCGGGAAGATAAATCAAGACAACATACGCGCGGCAGCGCGAACTCTCGATCACATGCGCGCGCAGCGCGCATGTGGTTTGATCGAGAGTTCGCGCTGCCGCACGACAAAGTTGCAACGAGTGGTTTGATCGAGAGTTCGCGCTGCCGCACGACAAAGTAGCAACGACCGGTGGTTTCACCTTGGTTAGATTAGGTTGTCCGCCGCGAAGCGGGAAGATAAATCAAGACAACATACGCGCGGCAGCGCGAACTCTCGATCACATGCGCGCGCAGCGCGCATGTGGTTTGATCGAGAGTTCGCGCTGCCGCACGACAAAGTTGCAACGACCGGTGGTTTCACCTTGGTTAGATTAGGTTGTCCGCCGCGAAGCGGGAAGATAAATCAAGACTACATACGCGCGACAGCGCGAACTCTCGATCACATGCGCGCGCAGCGCGCATGTGGTTTGATCGAGAGTTCGCGCTGCCGCACGCATGTGGTTTAAACTTTAACTTCGTAGATCCAAACTTTTATGGTACTCTCGGTCCAATGTAGAACAAAGTGGCAACGACCGGTGGTTTTACCTTGGTTAGATTAGGTTGTCCGCCGCGAAGCGGGAAGATAAATCAAGACAATATACGCGCGGCAGCGCGAACTCTCGGTCCAATGTGGTCTGTGTCTCCTTCGGTACCTATTTTTTTAATAATACCGTCAAGGGCCATAAATTTAAACGCACTGCTGCGCCTATATGGTCTAAAATAAGATAAAGTTGCAAGAAGTATTGAGTTAACCTGAGTTAAACCAATTAGAATGAAATTAGAATTAAAAATTAAATTTATATTTCAATGTTGTTGTAAGTGCATGTGAAGAAATTGTATATTGAATGTTTACCAGAACAAGGTAAAATAAAAAGATAAAATTGGCAACGTCGGTTGGGCTTCTCCTGCACTTTTTGTTTGACAAGTAATTAGAGAGGTTAGGTAGTGAAGGAAAATATTAACTGTTGCGTCAAAAAAATGTCATTTTTTTCATAAAAACCCGTATATTTTTTTAATAAATCGACGTAGAAGCTTCGTTTTGGCTCTCTAAGTTTGCAAATACACTACGGAGGACGATTAGTAACAGTTATTCAAGGTAAAAATCCGCCAACTCCAAAAAAAATGGCCATTCCCATATTCTTCACAAATTCCATTTCATTATTATTAATCATGATTGTCATCACATGTTTCATAAATTACTAATGATAAAAGTAGACCTGTGTTCCAAATTTCTTTTGGTATTAAGTTTAAATTACATACATAATTTAACTTACCTATCTCAATAATCGGACAGCTAAAAGCACAAAAGTCAACTCAGAAAACACAAAAAAGTAACTGTGGCATGTAACTGTTGACCAAGGGTTGCTCACTTTGACATGCGCAAATACTCTGACGTCACTGGAGAATTCTTTCTGAAATTTCATTTTGTTTCATTTTGCACAACTAAAGTCCAAAATAAAACTTTTTTATATAGTTTATTTTATTTTAAATTATAACTTTTTTAATTTAAATTATATTAAATTATTTCTTCTACCTTTCTAAGATATTTATTGAATATTTTGTTTTGAATGAGAGGTTATTTGGAAACGGTCAGTTAAGAGAGATACGACACTCACTAAGGAATTTCTGTGACAGAAGTTTGCGCCAACTGTGAACTCGTCATGGAACTAATTATGAAACGCGGGCTAAATGAATGTTTTATTAAATATATGCGATAAAATAATTTATTTAAAATAGGGTGAAAATTAAAAACAATTTGTTAAATATGTTATTTACATGTACTAATAATATATTAAATATGTATTTACATTAAAAAATATAATTATGTTTAATATAGTAAAAACATGCACACTTACCTTTCAATTTAGATTATAACCAATGTACGGAGAATTATTTTCAAGTCTTGCACTAATAATATCTTGCAGAGACGATATCCTTTAGACGAGTCCTTTGTTTTGGGTTTTTATACATCCTTAAATTGTTTAACACAAATGTTTAACACATGTTCCAATCCCTCTCATATTGAGACACCAGTGATGCCAACTTAGGGGTTTTACTCCCAAATTTAGGGGGAACCAAGACGTAAAGGGGTTTTTGTAGGGGGTACATTTATTTAGGGGGATTATTAGGAAGATAAGTTAACAAAAGAAGAGTATAAAAAACAAAAAATACTGTAGGAAAAGAAAATGATGAAGCAAAATAGATGTACATAAATAAAAGTAAAGAAAAGGAAAGTTGAAAAACAAAATATAAAAATCGTTTTATTTCATTGTTGTTATCAATACTATTATTAGTTCATAAATTAATGTTATCATAAACAAAAGCTCTTACTACTAACTACCTAATAGTATTACCCAACTATATTTACTACTAAACAGTATTTTAAATTTACATTTTAAATTACCTCTCAAACAAGGTGAACAATGAAAACTTTAGGGGTTTTTAATCTAGGGGGAATTGAAGTTGGTCCTAGGGGGGAAATTCTGTACGAATTGGCATCACTGTGGGACACCCGTGCAGCACTTTTAGGGTCGGATATCAAATGTAGTTGTAGGAATGGTCAAATTTATATTGCAACCTTGGTTGTGAAATTCCTTGACCGTATATATAACACTTGCAAATTGACAAAAACGAAAAACTTATATATCCAATATAACGAATGAATATCTGACACATTGTCCACATAATCTTTAGACATTTATCTCTGGGTGACATTTTGTTAATATAAATATAAATATATATAAATATATATATATATATATATATATATATATATATATATATATATATATATATATATATATATATATATATATATATATATATATATATATATATATATATATATATATATATATATATATATATATTGACATTATTGAATCCTTTAATAAGAGGCGATATAAATAATTTAAGTAAAGAATATGTTTTTGAATGTTGTGGTGCTGAAATAAGA
The DNA here is from genome assembly GCA_944588485.1 of Phosphuga atrata. Taxonomy (NCBI): domain Eukaryota; kingdom Metazoa; phylum Arthropoda; class Insecta; order Coleoptera; family Silphidae; genus Phosphuga; species Phosphuga atrata. Next base: position 24,528,265 of record OX155895.1, on the reverse strand, counting down.
ATTGATAATACTCATTACATCATCTGTGTAGTCTACAAACCCCCAACAACTAGTATTGAACATTACATTAAAAAAATAGATCTTCTCTTAGAAAGAGCCACGGAAGGTGATAAATGTGTTCTGATTGCTGGAGATCTCAACATAGACATGTTAAAAACTGCAAAAAATGAAAGGCACATAGACCTAGTAAAAAATATGTTAACTTCCTATGATATGATTTTCACAATAGATGAACCAACTGGAGTTACCAGACACAGCGCAACTTGTTTGGATAATATATATGTTCCCAGTAAAATAACTTATTCTGTAAATGTCATAAATACAAATATATCTGATCATTATGGACAATACATCTGCGTAAAAAAAGAAAGAATCTCTGAAGACACCCATGAATGGAAACGTTCGTTCAGTGCAAAAAACTATGACAAGCTTTATCAACCATTATCAAATGAGACCTAGTTAAGTGTATTTGAAGCAAAAAACGTTGATTATATGTATAATAGATTCATTGCTCAACTCACGAGTTCGGTGAATGAAGCTTTTCCTCTGAAGAAAGTTCATATTCATTCAATGAAAAAACCAAAGTGGATATCAGAAATTGTTATGAATGCAAAAAATACACTTAACTTGTTATCAGAAATGTACCTCCTCAAACAAATAACAAACCATGAACTGAATCAATACCAAAAATATTACTGCAACTTGTTGCTGTCAGAAAAGAAAAAACTCTATGGTGAAAAAATTGCTCAATCTGATAAGACATCTAAAACAGTTTGGTCAATTGTGAACTCAGAACTAGGCAAGTCAAAAAACACCAATTACTCTTTCAATGGAATAAAAACTAACGATGAATTGTATACAGAACCAGATGTTGCTTGTAATATATTCAATGATTATTTTCTAACCGCCTCTTCTCGTCTCATATGTGGTAATACTGCAAATAATTTCGAAAGTAACCTTGTGCCAGAATGCAACAGATCGATTTACTTAACAGAGATAACCCAAAATGAGGTTTTAGAAGTGATAAATAGTTTGAAAAACAAGTATTCATCGGGAGATGATGAAATAAGTAATGTTTTACTGAAGAATATCAGTCAATATATTTTAGAACCTATAACTTACATTCTGAATGAATCCTTTACACAAGGCATTTTTCCCACTAAGCTGAAGGTGGCAATTATTAGGCCATTGTTCAAAAATAAGGGTGATCCACTTCTAGTGGAAAATTACAGACCCATTATTTTATTTTCATCCTTTTCTAAATTATTTGAAATTATTATGTGCAGAAGATTCGTTCCATTTTTGAGGGCAAACAGAGTGATAACAAATAATCAGCATGGATTTCAGAAGGGTAAATCTACTACAACTGCCATTTTCGCTTTTATTGAGAGGATCCTTCATTATCTGGACAATGGCTATATTGCTCATGGTGTATTTCTGGACCTGTCGAAGGCTTTTGACTGTGTGAACCATGAAATACTTCTGTGCAAGTTATATAAAATGGGGATTCGCGGAATAGCATATGACTGGTTTAGATCTTAACTTTCCAACAGACTACAAACAGTATGTGTAAAGAATAATTCAAAAACATATTTTTCAGATGAGAAAACAATTGCTATGGGTGTACCACAGGGTAGTGTACTTGGTCCGATCTTGTTCATCCTATATGTAAATGATATGTCAAATATCATAACGGACCCAACTATTGCAGTAACTTCATATGCCGATGACACTAACTTGCTTATAGTAGAAAAGGACTATATCCTATGTGTGACAAAACTATTAATGCCACAGAAAACATTGCAAATTGGTTCCAAAACAATGCTCTAGTTCTGAACACATCCAAAACAAACTGTATTCTTTTCATACATTGTAGAAATACTTCACTGTATCCAGACTCCATCAATCTTCTTTATAAGACACAAATATTATATGCCAACAAAACAAACTTTCTTGGAATTACCATTGATGAATTTATGTGTTGGTCAGAACATGTGAAGCAGTTGTGTGGCAGGCTTAGTAGAATTTGTTATGCACTTAAGGAACTGAAAAAAGTGGTAGATCCTGAAACTCTTAGAACAGCATACTTTGGTCAATTTTACTCAGTTATGTCATACGGAATCCTTTTTTGGGGTGGGTCACACTGTCAAGAAATCTTTACAATCCAAAAAAGAATGATTATAATCATGGGAAATCTCAAAATAGCTGAGTCCTGTAGAGAACAATTTAAATCATTAAATTTGTTAACTCTACCTGCTATATACTTCTCTGAATGTGTAAATTTTGTTTTTAAAAATAAGCAGTTTTTTGATGGAGTAGTAGTACCTTCCCTGCACATAAAACCACTCTTCTTGAAAAAGGCAGATTTTATAAATGTGTGGAATTTTATAATATGCTCCCTAGCAAAATTAAGGAGATGAAAAACTTTTCCTACTATAGAAAAACAATTATCAGATACTTAATCTGCTTTGAACCATATAAAATTAATGATCTAAACCAAAGAAGTTTCCAGTCCTAGTTTTTTTAATGCTAAAAATAGATGTAATATGACCTGTACTATACAAATTGTAATTTGTCTCTGGTATGAATAAATAATCTAATCTAATCTAAACATCAGTTAATTATTTGAGATATCAGGTGCTCAGTGCCATCTATCCACTAGTTTAATCGACCAAGCCATCTATATTTTCATCATTGAATTAAAACTTCTGTCACATGGTCACCCATAAGAGTGCCCACCCCATTAACGTTATATCAATATTTTATTTAACCAATTGATTTCTTAATTTTTACTATTCAATTATTTTAGCCATTAATTATGCCAAATAAAAAACAAGGGATAGGATGTGCTGTTGGTATTTGCACTAATTATGCTAACATACCCCGAAGGAATGACCTCTCATTTTTTAGGTTTCCTAAAGATAATAAAATAAGAAAATAGTGGATTATGAAATGCAAAAGAAATGATAAATTTAATCCAGATACATCTCGAATATGCTCTCACCATTTTGAAAAAAACAAATTTGTTCGGTTCGAGATTTAAAAGGCGAACTTACAGGCTATTATTCAAATAGACAACTAGTTCTTAAAATTATCCCAACTCAAAAACTTAATCCTCCTGCCACAACAACCTGCCCTTCTAATGCAAGACAGTTAAGAATGCCAAAAAATAGACTGAAAATAGATAAATTTTAAATTTGTCTCTTGACCCAAAACAATTTGAAGAATGTGAAGAAATATCAGAAGAAAGTAGTCTTAAAAATTTAAATTTTGTATTTTAATATTAATATATTATACTATTTTAAGGGAATTAAAGATTACTGTTATATTAGAAAATATAGTTTCATTTGTTTTTCTTTTTACAGCCTGATATTAAGTATAAGGAATTATATAAAAATTTATTGAATACGACTAGAAAAATATAAAAAGGAAGCCAAGCTTGCTAGAAATGAGTTGAATTTGAGGCGGCCTTGGTGACCATCCTACTCCTCTCAATTATCTTGCACATAGATTGATGATAGATTTAGCTTGTAATTTTAGGTGAGGCTCGTAAGGCTGTCCAAGTGGGCTAAAATACCTATTCTATTCGAAAGCATAGAAGGTTTTTTTGTCATAAATATTCTTAAAATGGGAGATGTTGATGCAGTTCCAGACCCTTTCGATAAGGAAATAATTATATCTTCCAGTTCAAGTTCAGGTAAGATTTTTTACAATGTTATTTTTTGGAAAAACTCTTTATATATTTTAAAAAAAATTAATTTACTTTTTCTAAAACAATTTTGTGTTGTTTTTATCAGGTTCCTATGATAGCTCGCCGAATAAAAATAATGAATCTTTGGCACATGAGCTTAATGAAGATGGTTTGGAATATCTGGCTGGTTGGATAGCATATAAACATTCTAATGAATTGTAAATATTTGGTCAATATACCTCAAAATTTAAACCCTCTGACCATAATTACATTCTCTAAAAAGCATATATACCTATATACATATAAAATTTTGTATTTCTATTTTCAGGTTTCTCTGATAGATCGTCGAATAAAAATAATGAATATTTGGCAAATAAGATTAATAAAGGTCGTTTGAATTATCTTTATCGTTGAATTATCTTCCTCGTTGAATAGCTCATAAACAATAGTGAATTTACAATGTTGTGTCAAAATACCTATGACTCTATGTAGTAGTAGTTGTTTTCATGTCTCCCCCCCGATGGTGTCTCAAGTTTTTCGTGGTGTGGGAGCTCATGTGCTTTTATGATTTTCTTAAAGAGAATTTTTTTTTATAAGATTGGAAGGAATTTTATAGAAAAAAGAATTATTATTAAAATCAGAGATGGAGATTTAAGTATTTTCTACCTATTTTGTATTAAAACAATTTGTTTTGCTGATATACATGTGTCTTTTTATTTTAATCCAAAAATCCTGAGTATACAATCATGTTCTAATTTACAATCTACCCATATAAAAGAATTATATTTTTTTAAATTACTATTATAACATATAATAAAAAAAATACAGTGTATTTACTTAAAGAAAAATTCACTTAAAAAAATATTATAATCGAATAATACCCTTAAGATATATAATATATCTTAATAATAACCTTAAGATATCGTAAGATATGATATCTTAAGATATATGTTTATCTACTATTTAAAAAAAAGCTTTTTATTTAAGTTATTAAATCCCTTTAACAAAAAATTAAAACTTTCTTTATGTTAGTAGTTAATTTTTATGAACATAATAAATATTTTTTTGATATTTCCTTAATATTTTAATTTAATAGAATAATGAAGATATATTTCTTCTAGAATCTATACCTTACTTAGCTATACATTTTGAATTGGCGCGTCAGTCTACAATCCAGTGAGGTCATTTTCTAAGATCAAAGAAACGCCGCCTAGCCAAGTGAGCATACCTTATGTTTATGTATTTTAATAACCTTGATCCTACCTTTTATATTACAGTCGACCAGATAACTTATGCGGAGTAAAAATTTACTCGTAGTTACCTATCTCGACGTTATCTCTGAAGTTAACATCAAGTTAGTGTTGATAATAAAGACATCCTACGAGCACACCAAGAGTACATTATATAACTCACTGATGACGCCACTGTATGAGCAAAGCACGCTGAAATATATACTAACTGGAACGAGCGCTGGCTTCTAAGTTTGTGAGAGAGGTCCCAAGGGGAGCCCTCGTATCGCTCTGTCTTCGTCTTGTACAGTCTTAGTAAAAAACTTAATGTATAGGATAAATATATCTATATTATTTTATACATGTAATATATAATAAAAATACTAGTAGCACATGACAAAATATTATTAGTTTTAATTTTTGTATTTACATAGTGTGGATAAATACTTGATTTGGTTTGATACAACTAGCTTTTCGCTGTGACTGTACCACATCTTCCCACCATTGAACTGTATATATAACTGGAACGCGCACGCTGCATTTCGAAAGTGAGGATCGGCTGTTAGACGAGTGCGGCTGCTGTAGGAGGGATAGGCATATTTGTTCCACTCAAGCGCGTAAATGATACAAATGCTACCTTCGGTAATGAATTCGGTCCAATTTACGATATACCAGGTAGAGCGCGCCTTACCAGGTTATTTATCAGGTTTTTAAGAAAAAAAGATCGTTAAAATTGGATTTTTAATACATATCAAAGTTACAAAATAACTACAAAACTTGTAATAAAAGTTGAAAAAAGTACCATTTTTTTACAAATAATATTAATTACACACAAATATTAAATGTACACAGTCAATGTTCATGAAATATTCAAATGTTCACAAAAAATAAGCAACAGGGCATTTAAAATTTTTGGTATATGAAACTATTTAAAAACCAATGCCTCGGTGGTCATTTCTTCTGGATTTACAAGAGCAATATCGACCAAATCAACATAGCCACAATGTTGATCATTTTTCTTGTCATAGAGTATTTGAGAACAAAAGGCCATTGAGTCGAAGATTAAAGCAACATCATTCAAATAATCATATTTTAAAGAATCTTCTTTTAAAAACTCAAAAACCTTGTCCAAGAAACCAACTTCACAATTAAAAGACGAAACCCATTTTCCCAACATCGCAGCATCTGGTAAACATAGCCTTTTTCACAAAACAAATTGTAGGTCTTTGGCGAATAAAAATAAACAGTCAAAGCAAATTCCTTCATTTGTTTGGTGTAGGTACTTTCTTTGAGATGCCTTTACCTTAGCATTTTTAATTTCACTTGTGAATAAATTTAAAAAAAAACCTTCAAAATTATTCAAGAGAACCTCTTCAATAACACTGTCAGACTTTGCGTTTTCCTTTAAATGTTGAATTAAATCCTTCATTGTTGAAATTTTTGTTTGCTTTCTAGAAACCTTTTGTTGGAGAGTTTTAATTTTATGCTTGTACAATTTGAGTTGTGGTAGAGAATTTCTTAGCAGCCGAGGGAAGGTTTAAATGGATATATCTCTTGTTGTCGAGGAAATAGAAGCTCCCTAAGAAATAGTTATAAAAGTTTTGTGTTTTTTTTTTTCATTTTGTTTTTCTTTTGTCTTACCTCTGATGCTTCTAATCAAACATGACCGACATTATTGACCATTTCAATACAATTACGTTTTGATAGTCTTGTACTTTTGGGTTTCTCGATTAAGTGTTGAGAAAAATTAAAAATGGAAGGAACTCTAGCTTTCTTTAATAATTTCTTATTTAAAGAAGTCTCTAAATAACTGTTCGCAGTAAAATGTTCACTGCATATAACAGTATGAGCATTAGCTTTATAAATTTCAAAAAGTAGTGCCTTTATCCACAATTTTAAAACTGCAGGACGTAACAGTGGAAATCTACAAGAAAGAATAAATAGTTATACAAAAAAAGGTGTTAATGAAATTTTGTACGATTGTGACCATTATAATCTTATTCCACTGTGAATAGTCTATCTGGGTGACAAATTAGCAGAAACATCACAAATCATAGCTTGTTTTCCAATTACGGGAGCACAGTGCGACTCAGTGCCGCAAAATGCCATATTAGCAGAGGCTTTGTTGGAACAGATTAGTTTTTAAATGCGACAATAGAGTGCACTAAAAATCTGAAAAATAAATTTACCTTTTAATAAGTAAACAATAGAAAGAATTTGAATTCGCTAAAGTTTTACAATAATTAAACAACAGAAAGGAAAATACATTGAAAGTAACTGTTATACCTGATTCTTCATAAATGTTAATATATATATTTATTTAGATATATTTTGTTGAGTTAGAAGATTCTGATTTTTTGATCAAATTAAACATTAGTGTTTGTATCTTATCTTCATAGATTATAATTTCTAGGAAATTGTTTTATACATATCGTTAACAAAGTTAACATCATTGCGTATAGAACGTATAATAATCTTTCTATAACAAACTTTCTTAAAAACAACTACTTCACTGGCAAACACCTCGACTGACATTGAATTACATTAAGAAAGTTTTTTTGGGTTCTATATAACCCTGTGATTTTCCCAAAAAATAACAATATTCTGATCAAATACAAAAAATAATTATCAATTATGATGTTCATTAATTAATTGATAATTATTTTTTGTATTTGATCAGGATATTGTTATTTTTTGGGAAAATCACAGGGTTATATAGAACCCAAAAAAACTTTCTTAATGTAATTCAATGTCAGTCGAGGTGTTTGCCAGTGAAGTAGTTGTTTTTAAGAAAGTTTGTTAAAGAAAGATTATTATACGTTTACGATATGTATAAAACAATTTCCTAGAAATTATAATCTATGCAGATAAGATACAAACACTAATGTTTAATTTGATCAAAAAATCAAAATCTTCTAACTCAACAAAATATATTTAAATAAATATATATATATATTAATAATTATTCATGGCTTCTTGGTCAAATAAAGTTGAATAAAAATTCTTTAATATATTTACTTCGACCAATGTTATTGGTCAGCTAGTACAACAAGCGCCGCATATGGTTTTCCCCAAAAAATCTCAATACCTGGTTCAACTATAAATAGAATAATCTCGTAGTAACGGTCGCAACCATGCTATTCACCTAGCGTTTAAGGCCCGTTCAAAGACGCAGCGGCGTCGGTATGCTAGGGCCTTTCAAAGTCGTATCGGCGGCGGCAAGTTATTGCCTTTCAAAAAGACAAGCGGCATGGTAGGGCACTTTGAAAAATGCCGGCGAACTGTTCTGGCGTTTTTTTAAATGTAACCCTCTTATATATATATATATATATATATATATATATATATATATATATATATATATATATATATATATATACATTATTAGCAAGGCGGCCATTGCTTCCTCTTATGGTGGGGTGAGCGTGCGGAGGTGAGAATAGAGATCAGAAGGAATATAGAAATATAGCGTTTCTAAACATTTGTAAAAATCTAATAATAAATATTATTATAGTGTTGTTCGTGTCGATACAATAATGTCGTTGTATGATCGGCTATACAATGCATTTATTAAATGTCACAAGGATTCCTTGTCAATGCAGACAATACAAAAAAAGACAAATGAATTTTGGGTGCCTTTAAGGAATGAGCACAAAAAGAATCCAAAAGAGCTGGAACGTCTCACACTGTTAAAAATCGAGGAACTTTGTCAGCTTGGGACTAAGAAAAGCGCTCGTCTCCTTAATTTCTTCGTGAAGGTGAGTATTCTGAGCGTATTTTGTTGAATGCTTAAAATGGTTTTATATTATTTGCATATTTTTTAAGTATGGTCTTATTTACATGTTTTTAAAGTATGGTTTCTGCTTTCGCATGTATGAACATTGGTAATGAAAATTGAACTATTTTTTGTGTTTGGTGAATGTAGCTACCTGCACGACAACCTCCAGCCACACATGAAGCTGATCTCAAAGTGCTTCCCAACACCGAAGGTATCAGTGATAATAATAATAAATCTTCTGTATCTACAACAGCTCCGACACCAAAACAGGACGCTTTGAAATCTGAAATTTCAGTACTTGACGCCGAATTAAATGCTACCGTAAAAAGCGAGATGCTGGACTTGGAAAAGACGGAATTAAGAAGAAAATAAAAAATTTAAGGCATGATACTGATGTGAAGAATAAGGAGTTAAAGAACAAAATAGTCCGTGCAAAGAACATGCGAAAATTTAGAGCAAAACAAAAAGCTGAAATTTTGAGACTGAAATCCTCTCATCCCAACGTGCAATCCTCATTTATAAGGACACAGCCAGGACGCCCTTCACTTGAAGAAAATCAGTCAGGCCTTCTTCAAGTAATTTGCGATATAGCAACACATGGAAGTTCAGCTGCTGATCGACGCAGATCAGAAGTATTGAGAACTTGTAAGACTCTAGATGAATTGCATGCACGGCTTGTTGAAGATGGATATTTGATCTCACGAACCTCTACATACCGTAGGCTGATGCCAAAGATTCTGAATCCTTAGAGGGCAAGCGCCATGTCACAACTGTACCTGTGAGACTGTGTCGAGCCCAAACAGATAGACACCGAGATGTCGTCGATCAACATTTCTGTAAGGCTTCTGTTAACGGCCTTGAGGAACTTTCATCTTTACTTGGACCTGAACAGGTAGTGTTTATTTCTCAAGATGATAAAGCAAAAGTACCAATTGGAAAAACGGCTGCAAAAGTACAGGCTCCTGTTTTAATGCATCTGAATTATAAAGTGCGCCTCGATGACCACGATATTGCTGTTGGAGAACGCCATCAACTGATTCCTTCCGTATATGCTGGTATCATAATCAAAGAGAACTGCATGGGTAGGAAAGAAGCTGTTACATACTCTGGTCCAACCTATATCGCAATCCGCAGTGGAAAACATAGCAGTTCGACAGTAACAACTCACGCCAAAGACCTCATCAAACTGCTAACATTAGATGATTTTAAAAATCTGACCTTAGGAAAAGATGGAAAAAGTCAAGCCTGTGATGATTTTATCCGTGGATGGAGGACCGTATGAAAATCCACGTTACAAAAAGGTGATATCTAACTGTATATCCCACTTTAAAAAGTTTGATTTGGATGGGCTGTTCGTGTTAAAGAATGCACCCGGTCGATCGGCTTACAACCGAGTTGAGCGAAGAATGGCACCCTTGAGCCGTGAGCTAGCCACGGTAGTCCTTCCATATGAACACTACGGATCCCATCTCGATTCTCAAGGAAAAACCATCGATAACGAGCTAGAATTGAAAAACTTTCAGCATGCAGGTAAAATTGATACCATTTACCATTTATATATATATATATATATATATATATATATTTATATATATGTATATATATATATAAATATATATATATATATATATATATATATATATATATATATATATATATATATATATATATATGTATATTCTAAATTATTATCAGGCGAAATATTGGCTGAGATTTGGTCCCAGGTGGTTATTGACGGCCACAACGTGATAGCAGAATATGTGCCTCCTGGGGAAGTCTTTCCGGAAACCGCAGAAGTTTGTGACACCTGGTATGCAAATCACGTTCGTGAAAGTCAATATTTTCTTCAAATAACGAAGTGCGCCGATGATTCCTGTTGCGCTCCACGCCGCAGTGCACTTAAATGTTCTATACCAAGGATTATTACCGGCACCTTTTCCAATGTCACAAAACCCTTTCCGTATACCAAACCCAGATGAAGTCGGAAAGGAAATGTTTCCATTATTGTTTGTGCGACAGTGTATAACACTACGTCCGGATATCTCACAGGGTAGAGAAATACCCTACGATTCATATTGTCCATCTATTAAAGATGACATCACCGGAAGGACGTGCTCAATTTGTGGAATTTATTTTTCCTCAAAAACTTCCATGAACAACCATCGCAAAAACGTGCATGGTCGTGCAGTGGACGTGTCTCGCGTGAGACCTCTACGGATTCTCTCCAGGAGACCACAGGAGGTCTTGTGTGTCGTGGAGGAAAGCGTGGAGTGGATAGACGTCGAGGCCGTTGATGAGGAGAATGTAATCACGTCTGGGGAAACTCCTGATGCTACCGCCCCCGTGATCTACGATGTGTCCGAGTGGATTGATGTGTTCGTTGAAGAAGAAAAATAAATGTGAATAAAAGAAAAAACGACTTTTGTTTTTGTAAATGCTGTTGTTCTGTTGTTTTTTGTACAATTCCTGTTGCAATATGTTTCTAAATGTTTGTACCCCTAGGGGGAGCGGGGGAGTGGGGTGCTGGCATGTACTTCGAGTGTGTCATGGTATTGTTTCTTTTTTAAGTTTATGTAATCAGTTTAGTATTTGAACTTGAAGATTTTAAATGTGTATCAAGAAAATAACATTATTTTAGCAACTACGACAGTGAATGTTTATGTAACCGCACGCTTAGGACCAGGCGCTTAATAAAATATATAAACAATCGTGTCCAGTTTAAAAATTACAACCGCTGCATTTAAATACAACTACCGCAATAAGAAATGCGGTTTAATTAATTTAGTATTTGATCTTGTAAATGCATGCGAGTATGACATATCTAAATCGTGAGATAGAAAACGCTATCAGTTTCATGTTCAACTTATCTGGATGTGAGTTTGAACTTATTCGATGTTTTCTGAGAAATTTGGATGAGTCATACATGCATAGAATCGTGGGAAGGTTAAAACCGTTGTTGAAAACCGTCGAGTTAGCATTTTCCTGTTACAACTTATCTGTAAACGTGACCGTAGAAACACTGTTAGTTTTTTGTAATTGTTCTATGTTTATTCTAGAAACGTGACCGTAGAAATAAACACTTTCAGTTTCTTGGAATTAGTGTGTTTATCCTATTAAGAGTTTAACCTAGTTTTTGATGAACTCATGCAAAGAATCCTGGGAAAGTTGAGTTAGCATTTTTCTGAACGTGAGAGTAGAAATAATAAGAAACCCTGCATAATCAGTTTCTTAGAATTTCTCTGCTCATCCTAATAAGCATATTAAGAGTTTAACCAAGTTTTTGATGACCTCATGCAAAGAATCGTGGGAAAGTTAAAACCGTTGAGTCAGCATTTTCCTGAACGTGAGAGTAGAAATAATAAGAAACGCTGTATAATCAGTTTCTTAGAATTGCTCGTTTATCTTATTAAGAATTTGACCTCGTTTTGATAGACATATGTAAGGAACAGTCGAGTCAGCATTTTTCTTGTTTCAACTTGTCTGGATCACGTGACACATCCGGTGGGTATATGAGCGGACTCTAAAAGGTCGAGCGGACTCTAAATCTTCAGTCGCTAACTAAACCTCGTGACGACAAGAAGATATTGAGACAGCTTGCAAAATGTTCTCCTGCAATCAATGAAAGGGTGAAAAAAAGGGTAGCTAGCTATTGTATTAAAGGTTCGGGAATCGACATAAATAGTTTCCTAATCTATTCGAGGGGTACTATTGGTAGCGTGCTTGAAAACGTTATCAAATCGTTTAATTCAGGGGTGAAATTTAACATTGAACTCTTTGGTGTTTATATAAATGAAAAAAATCCGGCGGGTGAAATAAAGTCATTTAACGCAAAATATCGCGAAATAACACGTAGCATGAGTAACTTTGATGAAATTTATGACAGCATGTGTGCCAAAATTAAAACAAATGTAGCGAGTTTCAGGAGAAAGATTCGGGTTGGTCACTAAGGGAGATTTCCCATTTAGAAATTAATATCAATAAATATCAACCAATACGTGGGTCGTCATTTATTGAACTGCCAAAAGAGATTAGGGATCGGAAAGCTTGTATCAATGTTCAGAATGAAGACGTTTTGTTTTTTATGGAGCATTGTATCCGCATTACACCCCGCGAATACGCATTCAGATCGCCCGGCATCATATCCCAACTTTTCTTCAATTTTAAAATATGACAGACTAGAATTTCCCCTTAGAATTAAAGACATTTAAAAATTTGAATAATATTAGTATTAACGTTTATAGCTTGGAGTTTAATTTTAAATCTAAACAACAAGACTTAGTAGAACCGATTTTTCATACTAACGAGACTAGGGAAAGACATGTAAATTTATTGTATTTAGAAGAAGGGGCTAAAGGTCATTATGTATGGATAAATGATATGTCGCGACTTGTAAGAAGTCAAATTTAAACGCGTTGTGATAAGAAATATTTATGTGATGGCTGTTTAACCTTTTTTTCAACTGAATTCGCGTTTAATCAACATGAATTAAATGACTGCAGCAAAATGTACACTATTATGCCGACGGAGGACCTTGTAAAAGATATGAGAGGTGATATGATGCCGGGGAATATATTAAAATTTCAAAATTTCGATAGAAAAATGCTAATACCCTTTGTTGTATACGCAGATTTTGAATCAATTTTAAAACCTGTTGATACATGCTCGCCGAACCCTAACAATAGCTATACTAATCAGACACATATCCACGTACCATACAGTTTCGCCTATAATATAAAATGTTCAATCGATGATTCATTGAGTAAATTTTTCACTTATACCGGGGAAGCTTGTCCGAAATTGTTTTGTCAGAAACTCTATGCAGATGTTTAGGAATTATACAGGGAACATTTAAGCGTTGTACTTCCGATGATTAAATTAACTGCAGATGAGCAAAATTCATACGATACAGCCACTTCTTGTCACATATGTAATAAATTATTACAAGTAACAGACAAAGTCGCCGATCACGATCATTTAACGGGTAAATTTCGGGGAGCCGCCCACTCAAATTGTAATTTGAATTATAAAATACCTAAAATCGGTATTTTTCCATAACATGTCGAATTATGATGTTCATTTATTTATTAAAGAATTTGGATCTGACGAGGGAAAAATTGATATCATCCCCCAAACTAAGGAAAAATATATATTCATCACCAAAAATCTACCTGTTGGTGAATATGTAGATAAAAAAGGGGTAGAAAATAAAATTTATTTGAAATTTAGATTTATCGATTCATTAAGATTTATGGCTAGCTCGTTGGAGAAACTCGCGAAAAATTTAAGAGATGAACAATGCATAGAGGTTAGTAAATTTTCCCCCAACAATGAACATTCTGTATTATTATGGCAGAAAGGTGTTTTCCCATACAAACACATGGACTCATTCGATAGGTTGACTGAGACATCTTTACCACACAAGGACTGCTTTAACGATTCCTTATATAACTATATCATCACAGACAAAGAATATAATGTTACCCAAACTGTTTGGAATACCTTCAATTGTCGAAACTTAAAAGATTACTCTGACCTGTATTTAAAGACCGACGTATTATTACTGACGGACATTTTTGAACAATTCCGAAACGTATGTATCACGACATATCAGATTGATCCAGCCCATTATTATACGGCACCCGGACTAAGCTGGAATGCAATGCTGAATATATCTGACATAAATTTGGAACTTTTTACGGATATAGACATGAACCATTTCATCTCCAAAGGTATTAGAGGAGGTATTTGCCAAGCCTCACTGAGATATGCTAAGGCGAATAACAAATACTTAACCGAGTATAATTCGAACCAACCCAGTACATATTTAGCGTACTGGGATGCACATGCACAGTGCACGTCACTTCCAAAGTATCTAAAAACAGAAATCAAAGCTTTGCTAGCTAAACTGCTTTGGAAGTGACGTGCACTGTGCATGCACAGGAGCTGTTGTTGTCAACCTATAATTGATCTCCGAGTTTCTTGTGCAAACGTACAGTGTGCAGGGATCACTTTCACACTCTCTGTTTCACGATGCCACGGAGAAGGAGACTTCCGGATAGGCGCGCTCCACTACCTAGACGTTCATTTCACAGGCGAGTAGTTAACAGTGGCAATGGTCTCGTGTCAGTATATGATGGCGGCCGTGTTGGCCATTCGTCAGTTTGTCTGGGTTTGTATCTATAAATGCATCCGTGTCATCAGATATTTAATAACTAGAATAATTATCAATAGATTCAGATGTTTCAGTTATAGTCAGTGAATAATGCTCTTCAACTAGTTTTCAGTCGCTTTTATTAAAAACTGCCGGCCTTCAGCCCCTGACATTTTTAGGTCTTGACCGTTTCTTGTCACTTGCTTTGACGCAGCGAAACGGCTCACACAACGCATCTTCGAGCGGGGTGTGCCAAAGAGTGACAGAAGATGTTGTATTATTCACTGTACACAGGTTAGGTTCCTGGTTTAGGGTTGTTCCTGTCCTTGGTTGGATGTTATATTATGTTATATATATATATATATATATATATATTTATATATATTCTTTTATGGCAACTGTTAATAATGTTTATACATATATTATTTATTCTATAAAACTGTAAATATAATGTTTATATTCTTAAGATATTAGGATTTTTCTTTTATTACGTTCTTAATTCTTAAAACTGTAATAACTTGTAAATAGCGTTAATTTTAATAATAATAATAATAGTTTATATATGTATAACGATTTTTCTTTTATTATGTTATCACCCACTTTATACGTTTTCAGCCTGAACGCAAAGGAATGATGAGAGAACTGCAGAAAATTACAAATTAAACAATTTATGTTTTTTATCATACCTTTTCAATAATAATAATAATAACTTAGTCTAACCTAACCTAATAAAGAAAATTTTTTGAAGGTATTAAATAATAATAATTTCATCTATTCTAACCTAATACCGAGGAAAGTTTTGGAGGGTATTAAAAAAAAGATAAAATTTAATCAACAAAATATATTTCTTATTAATACAATTCTAATATTATATACTAACATTATCACAATTAATTATACGATAATGTCTCCACGCTAATGAATTAACATTGTTTATCCAGTAGCGTGTATTGTCCCAGAATACGAGTGATTTTGGAATCTCATCAACAGACAAACATCCGCGACACAATTTATCATTTTTAATATTCAATTTTATACTTTGCAGTATATCCTCGTCGGAGATTTTAGCGCAGAATATTTCCCGTAAATGTTTGTTGTACCATTCAGATATCATAGAAGCATTAGGCCAAGTAATTATATCCCAGCATATGTATTCAACATTTTCACAACTGGTGTTCTCCTCAATACAACCATCCTCGATGAAACACATCTTGATACTAACCGCTAATCCTTAGTTACGTTGATATATAGCTGATTTTTGTGTGTGATATTAGTTTATTAAACACCAAGTTTAATATTTAGTTTGGAATCTATTATTTAAGACATAATTTCACCAATCATATTAGTCATGTTTGCAGGAGCTTACCATTTTTCCACGATGATTATGTATATGTGTATATGCTATGCGTTCGGAAGAAGCAGCTTAAACAATAATGACTTGCACACATATTACAGCGAAACTTTACACAACTAGTTTTACTTGATGCCTTTTTTCTTCCAAATATCATTCCGTTTACTTTATAACAACCAACACACCGTCTTTTAACGTCCGTTTTCTCGAGGGAATGTTCACTTTAGTTCATGTTCATCTTTAACGTTGGATTAGAAAAGAGCTGATTGGTTTATTGAATCAGGAACATGAGCATATTTTTCTCTACTTCATCACAGTCACCATTCAAACTCTCAACTTTATTCTTTCGACATCTAGGAAGTATCTCATATGATGGTGATAAACTAGTAGATATTCTAAGTGGAGTCAAATAGATGGTTTTATTACGGGCATGCTTCTCACCAAATACAATCCCCATCTTGATAGTAAAACACCAGCGTTAACACTAAATTATAAATGCTATCCACCCCTATTTATAACGTACAGAGTTCTTTGCATCGGTAAGTGTGCGAGGTTTATGTAACCCCTTCGCTAAACAGGGTGTGAGATCTATGTAACCCCACGCTAAACAAGATGTGAGGTCTATGTAAACCCACGCTAAACAGGGTGTGAGGTCTATGTAACCCCACGCTAAACATGGTGTAAGGTCTATATTTTATACGCCTAGCCAAGTGAGCATACCTTATGTATTTTAATAACCTTGAGGTATGCTCACTTGGCTAGGCGGCGTTTCTTTGATCTCAGAAAATGACGTCACTGGATTGTAGACTGACGCGCCAATTCAAAATTTATAGCTAAGTAAGGAATGGATTCTAGATGAAATATTTAATTATTTTATATTCAATTATTCAATTAAATTAAAATAATAACTAAAAATCAAAAAAATATTTATTATGTTCATAAAAAATAACATAAAGAAAGTTTTAATTTTTTTTTTAAGGGATTTAATAACTTAAATAAAAAGCATTTTTTTTTAAATAGTAAATAAACATATATCTATATCTTAAGGGTATTATTCGATTATAATATTTTTTAAGTGAATTTTTCTTTAAGTGAATACACTGTAATTTTTATTATATGTTATAATAGTAATTTAAAAAATATAATTCTTTTATATAGGTAAATTGTAAATTAGAACATGATTGTATACTCAGGATTTTGGGATTAAAATAAAAAGACACATGTAAATCAGCAAAACAAATGGTTTTAATAAAAAATAGGTACAAAATACTTAAATCTCCATCTCTGATTTTAATAATAATTATTTTTTTCTATAAAATTCCATCTTATAAAAAAAATTCTCTTTGAGAAAATCATAAAAGCACATGAGCTCCCACACCACGAAAAACTAGAGACACTATCGGGGGGGAGACATGAAAACAAAAATAAAACATTTGAAATACAATGTCTTTCAGAGTGCATAGAGTCGAAGGTATTTTGACACAACATTGTAAAATTACTATTGTTTATGAGCTATTCAACGAGGAAGATACTTCAAACGATCTTTATTAATCTTATTTACCAAATATTCATTATTTTTATTCGGCGATCTATCAGAGAAACCTGAGATAAAAGAAATAAAAATACAAAATACAAAATTTTATATGTATATATTAGGTATATGCTTTTCAGAGGGTTTAAATTTTGAGGTATGTTGACCAAATATTGAAAATTCATTAGAATGTTTATATGCTGTCCAACCAGCCAGATATTCCAAACCATCTTCATTAAGCTCATGTGCCAAAGATTCATTATTTTTATTCGGCGAGCTATCATAGGAACTAACAACAAACCCGAAAAAAACAACACAAAATTGTTTTAGAAAAAGTAAATTAATTAATTAAAAAATATATAAAGAGCTTTTCCAAAAAATAACTTTGTAAAAAATCTTACCTGAACTTGAACTGGAAGATATAATTATTTCCTTATCGAAAGGGTCAGGAACTGCATCAACATCTCCCATTTTAAGAATATTTATGACAATAAAATCTTCTTCTATGCTTTCGGATAGAGTATTTTAGCCCACTTGAACAGCCTTACGAGCCTCACTTAAAATTACAAGCTCAATCTATCATCAATATATGTTCAAGATAATTGAGAGGAGTAGGATGGTCACCAAGGCCGCCTCAAATTTAACTCATTTTTAGCAAACTTGGCATCCGTTTTATAGTTTTCTAGTTGAATAATTGTATGATGTTGAATATTCAATAAATTTTCATATAATTCCTTATAGTTAATATCATTCTGTAAAAAGAAAAACAAATGAAACTATATTTTCTAATATAAGAGTAATCTTTAATTCCCTTAAAATAGTATAATATATTAATATTAAAATACAAAATTTTAATTTTTAAGACTACTTTCTTCTGATATTTCTTTACATTCTTCAAATTGTTTTGGGTCAATAGACAAATTTAAAATTTCTCTCCTATTTTCTGTCTATTTTTGGCATTCTTAACTGTCTTGCATTCGAATTTTCAGGGCAGGGTGTTGTGGCAGGAGAATTAAGTTTAAGAGTTGGGATACTTTGTGGAACTAGTTGCCTATTTGAGTAATAGCCTGTAAGTTCACCTTTTAAATCTCGAACCGAACAAATTTGTTTTTTTTCAAAATGGTGAGAGCATATTCGAGATGTATCTGGATTAAATTTATCATTTCTTTTGCATTTCATAATCCACTCTTTTCTTATTTTATTATCTCATTCCTTCAGGGTATGTTAGCATAATTAGTGCATATACCAACAGCACATCCTATCCCTCGTTTTTTATTTGGCATTATTAATGGCTAAAATAATTGATTAGTAAAAATAATGAAATCAATTGGTTAAATAAAATATTGATATAACCTTAACGGGGGTGGGCACTCTTATGGGTGACCTTGTGACAGAAGTTTTAATTCAATGATAAAAATATAGATGGCTTGGTCGCTTAAACTAATCGATAGATGGCACTGAGCACCTGAAATTTCAAATAAATAACTGATGTTTATATTTATATTAGCAAAATGTCACCCAGATACAAATGTCTAAAGATTATGTCGACAATGTGTCAGATATTCATTCGTTATATTGGATATATAAGTTTTTCGTTTTTGTCAATTTGCAAGTGGTCTATATATACGGTCAAGGAATTTCACAACCAAGGTTGCAATATAAATTTGACCATTCCTACAACTACCTTTGATATCCGACCCTAAAAGTGCTGCGCGGGTGTCTCAATATGAGAGGGATTGATTTAACACATGTTGTTAACAATTTACGAAGGTATAAAAACCCAAAACAAAGGACTCGTCTAAAGGATATCGTCTCTGCAAGATATTATTAGTGCAAGACTTTAAAATAATTCTCCGTACATTCCCAGCCAGCGTTGAATGTTGCAGGAATGTTGCAGAAATTTTCCGAAGGCTGCACAACATTCCGAATGTTGCAGCAACATTCCTGAATATTCCAGTGGTAACGTTGCAATGTGAATGTTGCAGCAAGATTCCTACAACATTCCAGTTGCAACATTACAATGTGAATGTTGCAGCAACATTCCTGAACATTCCAGTGGCAACATTGCAATGTGAATGTTGTTGCAACATTCCTACAACATTCCAGTAAGGCTGCGCCAATTATTTTTTTCATTATTAATATTATTATTTAATTTTACTGTGATTATTTTTAGTCGTCTCACTTTTTCTTATTCTTATACTCAAAAATGTATTATATTTTTAGTTATTTTTCCGATCGGCGCGTGTATTTTCCGCCGATCAGAATTTGCATACACAATGTTTCAATTTTATTACAATTGTTACTACAAGATGATTTAAATCACTTTGTCAAATGGTGTAATCTGAACAATCAACAACTAAACATTCAGAAATGCTGTTTCATAAGCTTTTCCAAATCTATTAAAAAACATAATTCAGAGTACACCCTAAACAATAACTTATTGAAATTTACAGCAACTGTTAAAGATCTTGGCATCTATTTTGATGAACGTCTAACCTTTGTTGACCACATAAATAGTGCATCTTTGAAGGCTTCGAAGATGTTAGGCTATATTTTAAGGAATTGCGATAACTTCTCCATTCGCGCTGTAAAGATAGTTTACATGTTATTGGTTGTCCCACCTAAATTATGTCTCTGTTGTGTGGTCTCCCCACTATCAATATCAATCAATATATGGAATCTTGCATTTGTATCACAAATATACAATCGAGAAGATTCAAAACAAGTTCCTGAGGTTCTGTGCATACAAACTCCATGTAAACATTGAAAATCATGATTACTCTGCTATTACTAGAATGCTCAACATGCATTCCTTAGCTAACCGTAGAACGGTTAATGATATAAGCTTCATTTATAAGTTACTGAATGGATTGATAACTAGCCCTGAATTACTCCAAATGATAAACTTTAATGTGTCTAATAGAATTCTACGTTGTAACAATACTTTCCATATAAAGTTCCACGTCAGCAATTATGGTAAATATTCACCTATTGAAAGGTCCTTGAAATTTATTAATGATCATAATATAGAAACATTCAATGGATCGTTGCCAACTCTCAAAAAACTCATATACTCTCGAATGTGATTTCAGCACACTATTTTAAAATTAGTCGCTCTATAGTTATGTCTTTTTGTGATCTATAGATTTAAGATTTTATCTGGCCGATTATTGTTTATATGTGTTCATGTTTGAGTGTGTGTATGTATGTGTGTGTGTGTGTATTTATAGGTGTACCTATGTGTATATATATATATATATATATATATATATATATATATATATATATATATATATATATATATATATATATATATATATATATATATATATATATATGTGCATGTGCATGTGTTTATGTATGTATATATGTGTATGTATATATGTTTTATACCTATGTTTTATACTTATTCTGTATTGGGGCAACCCGTATATTTCTTAAAATAAAATAAAAAATAAAAAACAATGCGTGTATATACTCAATGAAACGTTGCTGTACGTTTATCTACGCTCTCTCTTCTTTCTGTACTCCTCTCTTCCACTTTTATGTAGTGTATTAAGGCGGGATTACGATGAACTTAACGTGACGAGATAGACGTGATGAAAACCTAAAACCCATTGTTTTATATGCGGCCCATTACGATCGAGGTAATGTGAAGTATCCGAACTTAACGTAATGGGAAATCTACCAATGTCCAAAGTTTCACGTCGTGTCGCCTTATCTTTCAGCCAATCAACGCTCTCGATTCTTGCGCGCATGCACTCGAATTCAAGAGTGGCATTTTCCATTGTGTTGTTACATTCACTTTGTTTACAGTTCAAAAAGTTGTTTATAAATTAAGAGCTAAAAAATCTCGATTAATAACGTTTTGTCAGTTGAGTGTGTGCGGGCGAATCCCCATGCAGGTTTCAAAAAAAGACTCCGCATGGAAGAATGTGGCCGAAACAATGAATGGTAGGTTATGTTGCATCTTTTTATTCGAAATTTACAGTAACAGTGAAAGGATGTAGCTAAAGGTGGCAAACGCTTCGTGAGAGGTTTGTCAAAGAGTAGTGGATTGTTGAGCTTGATGGGATGGGTCAGGGGCAGCGGCATCGACTCATTCAGAATGGCCCTTATTGCAAATATTGCAATTCCTGAAACCCCATATTAGGAAAAGGAAGTGTATGAACGCTGAGTCCCTCCTAAACGCGTTTACATAACCTACTTGTACAACAAACGTTGCCTTAAAATTTAGTAGGCAAGGTCGTTCGAATGAGAAACGATGTTTTAGCCAATTGATAATGGCGAAATTACTCTGCAGTAAGTATATTTCTTTAAAAGTGAACATTTTTGCCAGATATTTTTACTTATATTTTATATTGTCCTACAATTTTACAGAGACTTGGCGGAGAGAAATAGTCGGAAAAAGATATAGAAGAGACTCTGGCGAAATGACTTATTCAAACTCCAACAAGAGTGAGTCGAGCCAAAAAAAGCAAATGCGGAAGTTTCCTCCGTTGAGAATATCAATAACAGTACATGAATTAAAAAAAAATATTAAAAGTGAAAGTGAAATATGTAAATAAAAGAGAAGAATAAAAGAGAATAAAACTAAAAATATAATTTTCTATTTTTTAATATTCAATATATTCCTATAACATTCCTGCAATATTCCTGCAACATTCGCAATCTTCCTGCAACATTCATGCAATGTTCGTAATGTTCCCGCAACGTTCGTAATGTTCCCGCAACGTTCCTGCAATGTTCGTAATGTTCCCGCAACGTTCGTAATGTTCCCGCAACGTTCCTGCAATGTTCGCAATATTCCCGCAACGTTCCTGCAATGTTCCGTGCAACGTTCCCACAACATTTCTGAATGTTGCTGAGAGGCGGACATAGGAATGTTGCAGGAATGTTGCGAAAGTAACATTGCTGCAACATTCCTGCAACATTCAACGCTGACTGGGTCAGTTATAATCTAAATTGAAAGGTAAGTGTGCATGTTTTTACTATATTAAACATGATTGGTTTATTACCATCATATCCCTTACTTTCAGACAATGGATTCCATATATTTCCGATGTATTGTTCCTGGTTGTGAAAGTAATATGAAGGATGACTCTCCGCAAAGTTTTATATTGATATTTTTTAATGTAAATACATATTTAATATATTATTAGTACATGTAAATAACATATTTAACAAATTGTTTTTAATTTTCACCTTATTTTAAATAAATTATATTATCGCATATATTTAATAAAACATTCACATAGCCCGCGTTTCATAATTAGTTCCATGACGAGTTCACAGTTGGCGCAAACTTCTGTCACAGAAATTCCTTAGTGAGTGTCGCATCTCTCTTAACTTACCGTTTCCAAATAACCTAACTATTTCAAAACAAAATATTCAATAAATATCTTAGAAAGGTAGAAGAAATAATTTAATATAATTTAAATTAAAAAAATTATAATTTAAAATTAAATAAACTATATACATTTTTTTATTTTGGACTTTAGCTGTGCAAAATGAAACGAAATGAAATTTCAAACAATAACAACTAATGATATCTAATGGCTTCTGTCAGAAAGAACTTTCCAGTGACGTCAGAGTATTTGCGCAAGTCAAAGTGAGCCCCCCTTGAGCATACCTTATGTATTTTAATAACCTTGACTGTTGATGTCGTGAAAATGAAATAAAATGGTAGAAATTGGAAACTGACAACAAAACATTAACATTGCCGATAATGCCGCTCTCTTTTCTACTTCATCTGTCGATAAAACAGATTTCTTTACATAGGCCTTTGGTGCTGCTATCTGCGGAAACCTTTTAATAAAAGGAACAAAGATGGTGATATAAGGCATTACATGCTCAAGAGAGAAACAGTGAATACAATTCGAAATAGGACTAATTTCCAAGTTAAGTTACCTATCTCGACGTTATTTCTGTTAACTTGGTTGGATGGTTCCGTAGAGAACACACGTGCCTTTTTATTGTAAGTAGAGCAATAAATAAATATATTGAAGCATATATAGAGATAAGTAATTGCCATCCTTCCTATACTTCCACAAGCTATCATAATCCTTGGGATTATGATCTTATACATTCATTTCGTTTTTTCATGTTTAAATAAACGAAAACTACAAACAAGTACTAAATGAAAAGGTATGTAACCATTATGAATGTATTCCTTTTCATTTCTATTAAGTTAAATAAGGTCGATTAACAGTTTTATATAAAAATACAACTGCGTGTTTATTAAAATGTTAAATAATGTAACTAATAATAAATAAATTTGTTTATATATATATATATATATATATATATATATATATATATATATACATATATAATCATTTTCTTTTTGTATTATATATTACTTTTAGAAAATAATATAGATACATTTATACTATACATTAGGTTTTTTACTAAGATTGTACTAGACGAGGACAGAGCGATACGAGGCTCCCCTTGGGACCTCTCCTCTACCCGCACAAGCTTAGAAGCCAGCCCTCGTTCCAGTCAGAATATATTTCAGTAGCAGAGACAAATATCTAAAGAGAGATTCGACACTCACTAATGAATTTCTGTGACAGATGTGTGCCATCTATGTTTACTTCATAGGAACTAATTATCAAAGGCAGGATTTATGAATGTTGTATTAAATATATACGGAAATATATTGTAATTCAAGTAGGGTGAAATTAAAAAACAAAATTAAAAACAAATTTACATTACATTTACATTAAATTTACATAACATTTACATTACATTTCATTTACATTACTAGCTGAACTAATTAAATCAAGTGAGGAACACGGAAATCTTCTCTTACTCTTTAGCACACGGCACTCGAGAAGCATTGTGTGAACCTTTCACTACGCCAAAGCAAGTAACGAGAAAGGTAAGACCTTATATATCAGGGGTTGAAGGCAAAAGGTTTATGTACTAGTAAATTAACACAAGATAGATATAGTTTGTGTAACCTCACTCCTTAGGTAAAACGAGAAAACTCACATTTGTTTGTGAGTTCTTCAAATTCCTCGTCACCAGACACATTTACATTACATTTAAATATTTTATTAAAAATGTGGCTTTAAAAAAAATCATAATACATAGCCAAATGTAATGTACCTGTCATTCCTATTTCTGGACTACATATGTTTGTAAAAACATCTGGTGTGGTCAGATGGTCCAGATGTAAAGGTCCAGGTAAAGCCTCTTGCATTAAGAGATCTGCTTGACTTTGCCTTTAGGTCACACTCTGACTACAGCGCCAGTGTCAAATTTTTTTGACTGTCAATATGTAAACGAACCAGTGATTATAAACATTTAAAAAAAATATGACGGAAAATATTATGAAGGATGGGTATAAACACAAAAAATCTAAGTGTGCTAATAAATATTTATATCAATTTTTATTGTCATAGTTCAATTAAATAAAATTTCAAACATAAATAATATTTCAAACATAAATAATTATTTATTTATAAATATTTCTTTTTAAAGCAAAAAATGCCTTTTCATATTGACAATATTAGAAATGCGACACCAACTTAAGAATCGGCGGTGTGTGGTCTTTGTCTTGAATAAACGGTGGCGGTGTGTGGTATTTGTCGTGTGTGTGGGGCAAATATGAAATTAAACAAAGTGTTTGCCACTTTGTTTAATTTCATATTTGCCGATAATAAAACGATGGTTATCGGTGTAGGTGTAAAAAAGGAGTTGCAGCAGAGAAACATGACTTTACTAGAAGTATTCGGAAGGGAAGTTGATTTGGATTGAGCTATTTCCCCTTTACACAAATTCTGATGGTAAAAAAAAGTTGACTAGAGAGGGTAGCCTTAAAAATTATTGCCAATTATAATGCCAATGAGGTTTGTCCCAAATATATTACAAACTAGTGCCACTTTTGCAGGGAGGTTTGCACAGAAATGTGTATAAGGGACAATGAAATGCTTGGCGGACCAGGAATAACTGTGGAAATTGACGAAAGTAAATTTGTAAAGAGGAAATACCACAGAGGAAAACATGTTGAAGGAAAATGGGTTTTTGGATGGATCGAGACAAGGACTAACAAATGTTTCATGGAAGTGGTTGCGGCACGCAGTAAGGCGGTATTGCTAGAATTATATCGGCAATATATTAAACCCGGAATCACAATTGTGACTGATTGTTGGAAGATATGATTGTTTGGAAGATGAGTGCCACAAGAGAATGATCCTGATTTATAGGATTAGAATTAGAATTAGTAAATTTTATTGCAAATTCAACTCTCAACAATTCGATGTTTCAGATGACCACATACCATGACCACATACGTTTTTAATTTTCTAAGACTCTCTATTTAATATTCTAAAACTGAATTAAATAGAATGGGTAAGAGGCCATCTCCCTGTCTCACTCATGTCTTGATTTCAAATGGTTTCGAGACCTCTCGCAGGAACTTCACTTTGAATGTTGTGTTAGTTAATGTTTCCTGGATTAGATTTCTGGTCTTGTTGTGTACCTTCATTTCTTCCAATTTATTGAAGAATTTCTCTATCTATGGAGTTGTAGGCCTAGAATTTATTTTTAAATTCTAGGCCTACGATCCTTTAACTCTCGATCCAATGTAGGACAATTTGGCAAGGACCGTTGGTTTAACCCCGGTTAGATTAGGTTACCCGCCGCGAAGCGGACAGATAAATTAAGACAACATACGCGCGGCAGCGCGAACTCTCGATCCAATTTAGGACAAAGTTGGTTTAACTCCGGTTAGATTAGGTTGCCCGCCGCGAACCGGACAGATTAATCAAGACAACATACGCGCGGCAGCGCGAACTCTCGAGCCAATATATGACAAACTGGCAATGACCATTGTTTTAAGCCCGGTTAGATTAGGTTTCCCGTCGCAAAGCGGACAGATAAATCAAGACAACATACGCGCGGGAGCGCGAACTGTCGATTATAAGACAAAGTTGGTTTAACTACGGTTAGATTAGGTTGCCTGCCGCGAAACGGACAGATAAATAAAGACAATATACGCGCGGCAGCGCGAACTCTCGATTCAATATAGTACAAAGTGGCAATGACCGTTGGTTTAAGCCCGGTTAGATTAGGTTTCCCGTCGCAAAGCGGACAGATAAATCAAGACAACATACGCGCGGGAGCGCGAACTGTCGATTATAAGACAAAGTTGGTTTAACTACGGTTAGATTAGGTTGCCCGCCGCGAAGCGGACATATAAAGCAAGACAACATACGCGCGACAGCGCGAACTCTCCATCCAATATAGGACAATTTGGCAATGATCGTTGGTTTAACCCCGGTGAGATTAGGTTGCCTGCCGCGAAACGGACAGATAAATCAAGGCAACATACGCGCAGCAGCCCGAACTCTGCATCCAATATAGGACAATTTTGGACAAAGTTTCCCGCCGGGAAGCGGGCAGATAAATCAAGATATCATACGCGCGGCAGAGCGAACTCTCGATCCAATATAGGACAAAGTTGGTTTAACCCCGGTTAGATTAGGTTGCCCGCCGCGAAACGGACAGATAAATCTAGACAAAATACGCGCGAGTTATAGAAGCTGCCCAAGGACAACACCAAGTCTGCACCTGCAAAAGTGCTGAAATCAACATTTCAGTTTATCTTTCATATATAAAGATATGCGGGGAGGAAAGACATTCATTATTATAATTATAATCATTAATCAAGTCAAAACTATTATATTTTTATTTTCATTTATTTTGTTAGTATTAAGTGAGTTGTTCCTGAATAAATTTTTGAAGCTTTTTAAAAACTTATTCGAGTGTTGCGAACCCAAAACTGGCGCAGGCGGTAGGATCTAGGCGAAAACTCTGTATCAAACAATTGTTTCTGGGTATCAACCCTTAAACCTAGCCGAAACAAGAAAATCCTGAAGATATGAAAACTTCCATCGAGGAAAGTTGCAAGATCCAAAGGAAATTCCGGATTCCACAACAACACTCAACACAAAGAAACGTCCTGCAGGAAGTCCAACATCGACTCCATTCTGGAACTCGTTAGACTAAGAAGACCTGGGAAAAGGTCAAAATCAATTGATCGCTCATAAGAATCAGAATAATATTAGTTTAGTTGACAATCTATAAATATAAATCAAAATGGCACTAAATGTACCACTATTACGTTACCTAGCCGATAACATCCCTCAATTTGATGGCAACCCAAGACAGTTGCACACATTTATAAATTCATGCGAACATTTTCTTCAAACTTTCCAAAATGTTCAAAACGCAAACGACCCATTAAACATTTGCTTGCTTGATACGGTCCTATGTAAATTAAGAGATCGTGCTGCCGATTTATTTTCCGGGACGGAACTAAATAGTTTACAATTAATAAAAAATGCATTAAATCAGACCTTTTCAGATCAGAGAGGTACAGACTGTCTAATACAAGACCTAATATCCATGAAACCCCTAAAAAACGAAAACCCTATCCAATTTGGCATGAGGATACAGGACTCACGAAGTTTATTATTTTCCAAATTAAATTCTACAATTGAAGACGAAGACGAGAGACAAATTGAGATTAACCATTATGACGACTTTGCTCTAAAAACTTTCATTCACGGCTTACCATATCAAACTCAGTAATTAGATTAAGAAATCCCAATTCGATTGAACAAGCTTTAGCCTTTGTGATGGAAGAGGAAAATTTTAAATATGTTAATACTGGATATAACCCGAATTTACAGCAATCTACTTACAACCACTATTAACCAACCGCAACCACTATTTAACCCTAATTATTCGAAACCCAATTACCCAATACAAAATGTCCCAATGAAAAATGTCAGATAAAATTATCCCTCAAAGCCTCAACCATATTACCAACCAAATTTTCAATCCAATTATCAACAAAAATCTCAACCAAATTTTCAACCCAATTACCAACAAAGATATCAACCAAATTTTCAACCCAACTACCAACAAAGATACCAACCAAATTTTCAACCCAACTACCAACAAAGATACCAACCAAATTCTCAACCCAATTACCAACAAAGATTCTAATCAAATTATCAACCTAAAAAACCTAACCCAACTACCAACAAAGATACCAACCAAATTCTCAACCCAATTACCAACAAAGATTCTAATCAAATTATCAACCAATATCCACTAACATCCCTATTTCAAAACCGAACTTTCCACAATATCAACCATTTAATAATGGTCAACCAAGACCATCTCCATTCAACCCAAAATCCAGTCACATGACTAGGAATTTTTTAACGAGTAACTATAGACTTGAACCAATGGACACTAGTTCTGGAAACACCTCTAGACCTAGACAAACCTTTGCAATGGAAAAATTATTTACCCAAGAAATAAATCAAGAACCGGTTAACCTAGACGAACCATATAATTTTTATCAGAATGACGAATACAACCAACAAAACTATAAAAACTACCAAGACTATCAAAACTCTTATGACCAACATGATTATGCAAACTCATATAATGCTATCGCAGAATATGATACTAATCATAATCTAAACTATCAACCAGAATAAACCCTCCAACAGCCAAATTTTCATATGACTTACCCGAATCCCGACCAGACATAATAAAACTAAATAACATTCCTACAAATCTTCCCCATATTAATATTCCCGAATTAAAAGCTAAATTTTTAATAGACACAGGCAGTTCACGCAGCCTTATTGATCCCTCATTAGACTATAAATTCTATAAAAATTATATTACCAACCAAAAATTTAATATACAGACAGCACATGCAATGACTATTCGACGAAATAGCCAAAATTCCTTGTTGAATATCTTTAAAATAAAAAATTCTCATAAATTCTACTTATTTAAATTAGAAGCTAATATTAATATAAAATCTCCAAAATTAACAACACCCTTAACATAAATACCAATTATCTACAATAACTTACAGACTTATTCAATTTTAATACCACCACGAATTTTAAATTATACGATTTTCACAACTAATACAGAAACGCCCCAAGCTTTAGGAAATGTAGAAAACAATTTTACAATCACCACCATACCAAATTCAAGCGACGAGACAGTAAAACTTGATGTAACTTCACCCTTTGAAATAAATGAAATCAACCCTTGTAACGTAAATTTCATTAATAAAACTGAAACTGACGAAACTCTTTTTGAAATTTCATACGACAACATCCTTAAATCGAATTAAAAAAATGTAAGACCAAGACTTTGCAACTTAGAAGAACGCAAATCAATTAGAAAACAAAATTCAAACGCTGACGCACTATCACGAATAAATTCAAATGCAATAGAAACCGAATTTACCTTTAACAATCCAGGTGAAATTAACCAAGACATTTTAGATTATTTACGACATCTATCTGAAAACCCTATCGAAAATACACAACCTTCCACTAACGGTACACAAGGAAACATAACAACTTCCCCTAAAATCAAAATTTTACAAGATATCCAAATTATACCCCCACAAATCCCAAATGACAAATCATTCCATTCAACTGCACATTCCAATAGTAATAGTAATAATATAAATAACGGACGATTCTAGACGATATAATCAATAATAAATCAAATTATTATTTCAATCATTATTTTAAAAAACCCTTATAATAAATTAGAAATAAAAACTGAAGACTTTGGCTATCATAAAATCCTTCTCGTTAAAATCCCCATTTCAAATAAAAATTTAATCTACTTATGTATATTTATTACCTCTACAGGTTTATAAATGGATTCCAAAATTTTATACATAAAACAATACATATATAAATAAAACTAATATAGTATATAAATAAAAAAGAAACAAAAAGAAACGTATGCTAATAAAACTAAATAAATCACTAAAAACCTAAACTTGCTATTCCAATTCAGCTCTTGAGATCCTTTTCTGTAGTTCCCCCCTGGATCTGTTCTGGGACCGATATTGTTTCTTATAGTGATGAATTCCGTTGTTGGGTGGATTGTCGGCTTCCCTCTCCACATATTGCTCTTCTTCTCTCCTCAACTTTCTTCATCCAATCTATCCCTCTTCCATCCTCGTTTAAAACCTCTTCTCTACCCTCGTCCCTTTCTCTCATTTCTGAACATTCGTTCAGCCAGTGTTCTATTGTCTCCTTGTTTTCTCCACACATCCTGCATACTCTATTCCTATCCTCCTTATACAAAAAATACTACTGTACTATATAATAAAAATTTAATCCTTGAACTCTAAAAAAACTACACCTCCGAAAAAAAAGACATTTTATTTATATTTTCATACAGACTCGATGTATTTAGATTTTAATGAAGTATATTTAGGTCACTTCTATGAAAAAGGACTTAAATTAGTAAAATGTACAAATATGGTAAATTCAATTTTAGACGAAGAAGAAAGAAGTATGTTAATAAAACATCAACATGAAGGTAAATGTAATCATCGTGGAATAAACGAAACACTTGAGAAATTGAAAAGAAATTATTATTGGCCCTCTATGAAAACTGACGTAACAAACTATATAAATAATTGTAACGTATGCCAAAAATCTAAGTACTTAAGAAAACCACCTTATGTCCCTATAGTATTAACCGAAACTGTAGGTAAACCCTTCCAATTTTTACACATAGATGTTTTTAAGTTTGACAACCAAAATTTCTTAACGATAATAGACGCTTTTTCTAAATTAGGACAAGCTACACCAATTCAAAGTAAGACAGCTATCGAAATTTGTAACGCATTGATTAATTACTTTTCTTATTACGGCTTTCCCGAAAAAAATACAATGGACAATTAAAAATTGAATAAAAAACTGAATTAAAAAACGAAATAGTTAAAGAACTTTTAAAACTACATCAAATTGAAATGCACTTTACCACCCCACTCCATCATGAATCCAATGCACCTGTAGAAAGATTTCATTCTACCTTAATTGAACATCTAAGAATATTAAGACAAACTAATACCACAAATAATGTTGTAATACTAATGAAATATGCTATAATTGCATACAACAACTCTACATATTCTACTATATATTCTACTACAAATTTTACGCCATTAGAATTAACTCTCGGACATACAAATACACGTGACCCTTCTTGTTTAGTTGACTCTTCATTCTATTCTGGCTATATAATGAATCACAAAGAAAAAATCAATCATGTTTATAAAAAAGGTAACGAACGACTCTAAGAAGTAGTATGAGATAGTATGAGTGAGATATGAATGAGATAATATGAGATAGTATGAGTGAGTATGAAGTAGTAGTAGAGTAAGAAAAAGTACTAGACAAACGTAATCTTAAAGGACCAGAACAATACCAATTTCAAATCGGACAAACTATTTATAAAATGAATAATAGACGTAATAAAAAAGAAAATAAGAAATACTAGAAAACAATAAAGCTAAAATAAAAAATAAATCAAATAATAAGATCTCTCTATTACAGATCCTGTTCATACTTCGCAACAGAAATAATACTACCCAAACTTTACGACCTAAATGATAAACCTAGACTATTACCACTAAAATTAAGAACTACACAAAACATCTTCGACTATTGGTCATTTATACAGATCCTTGACTTGACAAGTATAACCAATGAATTTTACGTTTTGCAAAGACAAATTCGAAAATTTAGAACTACAGTCAAGAATTTAACAATGTATATTGAAGAATACCATAACTCATACAACGTTATTGCTAATATAGAAAATACAATAACCAATCAAATTGAACAAGTAAATCCTTCAATAAATAAAAGAACTAAAAGAGGTATAATTAATGGATTAGGTTCAATGATTAAAATATTAACTGGCAACCCTGACCAAACTGATGCTGCAAAATATGATAAAGCTATCTCTATCATCTTAAATAACCAAGGAAAATTTAAAACGATTATTAAAGAACAAATCACACTCCTGCGATTAGCTACTAATAAATTTAATATTGAAACTCAAAAATTGGCACACAATCAAATAATATGAATGCCGTATTACGCAAATAGAACAAGAACTAAAAACAAAACATTCAAGTTATACAGAAATGTACGAATTTATATAATTACAGATAGCTCTCTTCCAAATTACAACATCACTACAACTAATTCAAGAAATATTTGAGAAATTGGAAACATCAATTTCTTTTTCAAAATCCAATGTGTTTCACAACTCATTAATTGAACCTTTAGAATTATTACAAGAACTGAAACTTGTTAACGATCAATTGAAAGAAAATAAATTGCCATTTGAACCCAAATTAGAAAATATATTATTATTCGAAAAAATAATGAAAATTAAGTTTCATTAGAGAAAGTCAAATAGTATTCATAATCCCAAATTCCAATTGTTGAACCAAATAGTTATAACCTTTACCATCTATATCCATTGCCTACTCCAACAAATGGAAAATATAAAACCATTTTTCCACAAACAAAATACCTATCATTAAATGAACACTACTACATGCAGTTCAATGAAAAATGTTATGAAATAAACCCCGAAGAATTTATATGTCAAGAAATGGACCATCAAGAGATAACCGAAGAAGCTCCTTGTGAAATACAAATGCTAAAATTTGCTAAAAACATTTCAAGTTGTCACCAGATTTTCATAAATATCCAAAACCCCAAAGTACAGAAAATTGAAGACAACAAATGGTTATTAATCATCCCTAAAGAAATAGTGGCAGTGAAACAGTGCGGAAAAATTAAAGTTTCTCAATTAACGGAACAGACATGTTAGAACTGAACCCATATTGTGAAATTAATATTGGAAGTATAAAAGTCAAATCTTATCAAAATTCAAAACCAAGTTATCGAAATTCCTAAATTAAACTATGAAAATAAACTTAAAATAAATAACCAATTGCAAATAAAATCCATAGAACTCGAATCTATAAAATTCAACTATATTAATAACTTCCAACATATTCTAGACTTGCAAAATAAAGAACTTGTTAAAAATATAAATGAACCATTGTTTTCAGATAAACTAAGTGTGTGGACATTAATACTCTATATTATATGTGTCCCAATAACTTCTTATCTGTTATATAAATTCTGGGAAACAACTCGAGTCATCAAGAAAGAAAATTCCAAGACCATGGACATCATCGTCTAATCTCGCACCTGCTACGCTAGATGCTCGAACTTATCCCCGGAGGAGTTATGGAAGCTGCCCACCAAGGACAACACCAAGTCTGCACCTGCAAAAGTGCTGAATCTAACATTTCAGATTATCTTTCAAATATAAAGATATGCGGAGAGGAAAAACATTCCAAAACCATTATAAAATTCATTTTCATTTATTTTGTTAGTATTAATTGAGTTGTTCCTGAACAAATTACTCAAAGAGCCAGGGCTGATTGTACCTTAAGATGTTGATATAACCTTAAAATTGTTATTATTGATGAAGAAAAAAGTGTGCATTACACGAACCGCGAAAGGCTGTTATTAGCTCAGCCAATATCAGAAGAAAGCGCAATCGACTGCAAAAAAAACGAGTGCTGTTGATTTGAAACAAAAAGCTGACGCGAGGGAACGGATATCAAAGAAATTTAAAAGATACCACATACCAGCAAACAATTGAGAAAGTTGTGTGACAATCTGAAACAAAAGTAAGTGAAAACAATTTTGTTCCTATCTAATGCAATTTTGCATGATATTATTATCTCTATTTCAAAATACGATTGTTTTATCAAAAATTATTTCAGAAAAGTTGACAACAACAATGAAACATCTCGTTTCATGACATAGAACATGTAGATCCAGTCATGGATTTCATCAATGAAACAAGTGTAAATATCGACGTGGAAATTGATTGTCCATTTAACAGCATAGTAGCATTTGAAGAACAGTGTAAATATTATAAAAAGGAAAAAAATATTAGCATTCTTTTACCATTTTCTTTTAACTTTTCCAGGTGACATAGTCAAAGTCAATGTCACGTCTACATTAATTTTATGCAATTGCTTTTCAGAATATTTCCGATGAAAAGGTACTGAGGCTGATACGACTCCGAGAAGTGATTGAACAGTAACGTGAGTTTCATTCCAACAAAAAAAAAAAAAAATTGTCGAAGCAGATGAGACGCTAGACTACTAAAGATTCTACAATAAATTGTACAATACCATCAAAAACATAAAATGTAAAAAATGCTTAGTCTCGTAACGCAGTTCTATCGGTATCTAATATTGATACGGTCACTATAAATGTTGATAGGTAGTTGATTAGATAACAATTTATAACAAAGTAGTTGAATAGGTGCTTCTACATACATACTAACTAAAATAACTGACTTGGTCTTACATGAGATCCCACAACTTTTTGTAGCGAAAGAACAGCGTTACGAAGCATTTTTTACCTTTTATGTTTTTGATGGGATCTCATTTCTTTTGTAGGTCATGTTTTTTGTGCTCGGGTAATATACCGTGTCCGTCAGCAACTGGTTTTCTTAAAGCCCACTAGCTGCCTCTATTATAAAGTTAGAAACCATACGTACAAGCGCAATGCGTTCGTTGAATATTATTTTTAATAATCCTTATTTTTCATATAATGGAAAATGAAATTTCGGGATTTTTCATTTTTTCTTTCGATTATAGATTTATGGCTAACTAAAATTCAAAATTTGAGGTTTGTAAGATTGCTAACCTTAGAATTTTGATGATTGGTAAGAAAATTACGAAATTTTTAAATAATCATTATTTTTCATTTAATGGATAATGAAATTAACTAAAATTCAAAATCCGGAGTTTGTAAGATTGCATGAAGTACCTTAGAATTTTGATTATCGGTGACAAAATTAAGAATTTTTTAAATAATCATTATTTTTCATTTAATGTATAATGAAATTTCGGGATTTTTTATTTTTTCCTTCCTTTAGAGGCTAAAGGCTAACTAAAATTCAAAATCTGGGGTTTGTAAGATTGCTAGAAGTACCTTTGAATTTTGATGATCGGTGACAAAATTAATTTTTTTCTTAAATAATCAGTATTTTTAATTTAATACATAATGAAATTTCGGGATTTTTGGATTTTTCCTTCCGTTATAGCCCAAAGGCTAACTAAAATTCAAAATATTAAGTTTGTAAGATTGCTAGAAGTACCTTAGAATTTTGATCGTAGGTGAGTGTGTCACTTACAATATTAAGAAATTTGACTAGGGATAATTCGTAAACTATAAGGTATAATTATTTGGTATATGGCCAATATAGCCAGTTATAGTATGTCTCTTGATATTTAAAAATTCAAGCTTCCTGCTTTATACACAACGATGTTACAGAGGGTTCAAAGGGTGCCGTTTGTCGCTTCGAGAAATGATAGTACGGTTGTGCTCGACTTGGCGGGAGACACTAATAACACACTAAATAACACTAATAAGACACTAAATTTAAATTGGACACCAAACACTTATCAAAAAACAAAAGTATTAAATATTTAATTTAATAGAGTTAATAAATTTAGATATTGGTATCACAAAACCATCCATGCACTGCGCACAGTGCCATCCATAATTTTTTTTTAAGAATCTGGCCAGAAAGCCCCTTTTTAACAAGTATACTTTGAAAATTAGTCACTATCAGAGTCAATGAACGCAGCAGTAGACGCGAAAGTTGTATCTATTTTTTTGTACATACTTAAATTTAATTTGCGCAACATCTCGCCAGTTGGCTTAAATTCGATACATGATCCAGTTTCCTTGATATGTTGTGCAGCCAACAAAGTTCCATTCACTGTTGCTGTCATCAATTTATTCCGATTTTTTGTTTTCGTTGGATTAACGTGACTAAATACTCGTTCACATTGTGCATTAGAATGGGGAATACACAAAATGTCTAAAGTAAATTGTGCTAGTTCCTTATAATCATGGCATAAGTGTAACTCACTTCAAAATGTGTCAACCGGTAAAGTCAAATCGAATTCATCGAATTTAGCTGGGAGATTTCTCCATTGATTATCGATTTTTTTAATTAAGTTCAAATTTTCCTTCGGAACTACTCTAGGTATTAACTCAATCAATGGGAATATCGACGGAACAGATTCACGAAATTTAGAAGATGCAGCATTCGCAGGATGTAGTATATTAAGTTTTGATAAAAGGGGGTCCCCCATGGGATAACGCTTTTTTATTTCTTTAGCACTCCTAACCAGGAAATTGCGACAAACATTAAAAAATGTATTGAGTTCCGGTTTGTTTCTTGACACCTCTAGATTTTTTAAGTCATTCATTACTCTGACGCCTAAGTACATTTTCTCGTTTCTTAACCACATTTCTTGATTTTCGAAATTTATTGCTTCAAGTTCATGTTTCATAACGTAATTTCTATTTAAAAAAACAGAGTAGTATATCTCGGTATATTTCGTGAATTTTGTCATTTAGCGAAGTTATTACAACGCTTTCTGATTGGAAAAATTTGTTGAACTCGGTAAATTTAGGCAAAATCCATGGGAGAAAAGTATAATTATATATAAGTATAATTTGATGAATGGATCATTTAAGTTATTAAATATAATTTCTGTTGAAATAAGTTTCTCGCTGAGCCATGTGTTTGTGAAGAAGAGTTTCAATGCATCCCACTGTTCGAGTATTCATTCCACAACTGCAACAAGTGAGAGCCAACGAGTCTGAGATGGATGAAGCATTTTGTGTGGTTTTAATTTAAGAAATTCCTGGAATTCTGCGAACTGACATTGTCTTTTGGAACTACTTTTGAAAAAGCATATATTTCTCGAGCCAAATCCTCGCATCTTCTAGGTAGCTCTTTGCAAGCCGAAGAGGCACAAAGGTGGGCAGAGTGACATATACATTTCATTATTATTATACCAGGACAGTGCTGTTTAAGGCGACTGGAAACAGAATTATTCTCTCCCATCATCACACTACAACCATCAGCAGCAAATCCTATCCTATAAGTTGGAGACAGGAACATTTTTATGTTGAAATGATTTTATTAGAGCATTAAATAAATTTTCCCCCGTGGATCCTACGTTGGCTAAGTCCGGATTTGACGAATCAAAATTTTCGACAGTCCCAAAATTTACTGACGATTTGTTTTGATTTGTCATCATAAAATCTCACGGCAATACAAGAAGACTTTTGTGTACTTATATCAGTGGATTCGTCACTAATTGCACTGAACTTACTTTGTTTTAATTTTGACGCCAATACTTCTTTTTCTGTCTCTCCTATAACTGCTGTGGCAATGGCAGTAGCTTTAGTTCTGTTGAGAGAAATTTGTTGTGCTATCTTAGAATCTGGGAATACGCTCTTTAACAATTCTGTTAAGTGGTCTGCCGTTTTGAACGCTAAATTATATTCAACTAAAAAAACCGGTAAGTTTTACTTCTGCATTTTAAACGTGTGTTGCGTCTTTTTTCGTTACAAATGATGCCATTGCGGAAACTTGCTTGCTTGTCGATGGTATTTTTTTCATTGCGTCAATGTGTTTTTGTCTATTGGCATGCATTTTAGGAACACCAAACTCTGCAGTTAAAATAGAGTCGCAGGCACAACATTTGGCTTTAAATTCGTTTGGACCAGGTTTGAGCCACTTCTTAAATGCATCTAATTGTTCCCAATCTGGGCGATACTTTTGAGCTCTATGTTTCTGCCGCTCTAATTTTCGTAATTCTTGTCTTCGTTGGAGAGTTTTTTTTGGTGTGCTTTGCTTATTTTTAGATGTTTCTGACATGATTCTGAAGAAAAAACAATACCTATGTCTAAGTGTCAAACAGACGAAAAGTAAACAAAAGTACGTACCTCCTAATTTCTTCAGGAAAAACACAAAAAGATACCAACTATAATTCGTAACGAAAGCCACGCAAAACAAAAAACACCAGTACGTATTTACAATATGAACTCGGAAGCATGCAACACAAACGAAAGAACAGAAATGAAATTGAAATGAACTTGCGCGGTAGCCGGTAAATCGATTGCGCGGTGAATCGCCGTATAGGCGGCGAGTTGACATGATAGTACGCTGCGTATTTATCTTAGAACATATACTTATGGAACAGGAATACAAATCATAAAATTGTGTCCAAGAAGTGAGATGCAAAGTCTCATTCTATTTCTTTGGTTCGAAATGCTCATGCGCGGCCTACACTTATTTTTCGATGTTGTTTACAGTTGCCATCTTGTTAGATGTATGTTATTAATCCAGTTTATTAAGAGTATATTACTTCTTTTTTGATAATATCAATATCGCTAATCAACAAAATGGGTGTATATTGCTGACAATGCGGCATTCGTAATAAAACCGTTTCGGAAATTCAGGAAAGTTGTAGTAATTATTTGGCTTGGTTAGCATTTTCTCTGTCACAAACTTTCAAATGTTATTATTTTCATTATTTTGGATATTTTTAGTTTAATTATTTGGGTTAGTTAAACAGACGTTTTGTCTACTATTATTGTAGACAGGGCGAACTGAACCTCGCCCAATGGATTGCATGTTTTATGGATATTTTGTGTTTATTACGAATACAGGCCTTTATTATTATTATTATAAACTTAATATAGTCGGAACACGGTCAGAATATATTCAACCTTTCTGGAGCTCTATAACACTAATAAGTCTTTTTAGGACTACCAAAAACAAATCTCATGTGAAATTTGTCAGTTATTTTATAGCTTTCAGTCCACCTTCGTGGCCCTCAACGAAAGCCAGAAAAATAACATTGTTTGTTAAGATCATGTATCAACAAGGTATCGGAATGACATGATCTTAAAAAACAATGTTATTTTTCTGGTTTTGGTTGAGTGCCACGAAGGTGGCCTGAAAGCTAAAAAATAACTGACAAATTTCACATGAGATTTGTTTTTGGTAGTCCTAAAGACTCATTAGTGTTATAGAGCTCTGGAAAGGTTGAATATATTTATATATTCAAGCTGTGTTCCGACTTTATTAAGTTTACAGTAGATTTATTTTTATTTTGTAAAAGTTGTAATATATATTAAGTAAATTTGTAATAAAGTTGTAATGTAATATTAAATAAAATAAGAGAAGTAGTTTTCTTGTTACAGTGTCAAGTTGTATTGTTATTAAATCGTACTATACTAGTACTTAGACTAATAAAAAAAACACTTATTATCTTTTGATAAATCTCTTATATTATATGTATACTTAAATATTTTTCTTTTAAAAAATAAACACTTTTTTTTAATTTTTCTTTAATATATTTTTAACAGATACAAATTATAGAACTAAATAATACACCACCTAATGTTATAAAAATTGTATAAGTAACAATAAAAATATTTCTAAATTAAAGTTCAACCATATTTATGGTTAAAATTAAGGTTAGAAAATAAATGTTTATTTCATTTGGAGCATGCGCATAGCGAACAAAAGAAATGTTATATCTTTCCTTGTCGCACAGATGTTGGATACAGTTTCGGTACACGTAAGTTATACGGTATTCCTATTCCATTAGTATAAGTTCTATGGTATTTATAAAGTGCGGGTGAGACAGAGGGTTTAAAAATTCATTGTATGCGTTCACAGAAAATCCAAAGAAATTTATGGCTCGTTCAAGTCTGTGGTTATTGATTTTTTATATCGACAAAATGAAGGAAACCATTATTATTTTTCAATTTTGTTATGAAGATTGAAAGATTTGGAAAGATCGTATATTTCGCGTACGATTTCAATACATGATCGTACATCGTATCAGCTCCAAAAAGATCGTATAAACAGATATAACGGTAACATTATCTCTGGTATAAATACGATTTCAATCGTACGGTTGGCATCCCTGGCCACCACTAAAATACACTGAAATCTGGGAGCACGGAAGTCAGACGGCAGTGCTCCCGCCAAGTCGAGCACAACCGTAGTATCTTTTCTCGAAGCGACAAACGGCACTTTTGACCCCCTGTAACTTCATTGTGGATTTGAATTGTTAGATATCAAGAGACATACTATAACTGACTATATTGCCAATATATCTAAAAATTATACCTTATAGTTTACGAATTATCCCCAGTCAAATTTCGTAATTTTGTAAGTGACACACTCCCCGACGATCAAAATTCTAAGGTACTTCTAGCAATCTTACAAACATCTAATTTTGAATTTTAGTTAGCCTTTAGCCTATAACGGAAGGAAAAAATCAAAAATCCCGAAATTTCATCATCCATTAATTGACAAATAATGATTATTAAAAAATTCTTAATTTTGTCAGCGATCATCAAAATTCTAAGGTACTTCTAGCATTCTTACAAACTCCAAATTTTTAATTTTCGTTAGCCTGTAGCCTATAAAGGAAGGAAAATATGAAAAATCCGTAAATTTCATTATCCATTAATTGAAAAAAATGATTATTAAAAATTTTTTAATTTTGTCACCGATCATCAAAATTCTAAGGTACTTCTAGCTATCTTACAAATTTCAAATATTGAATTTTAGTTAGCCTTTAGTCTGTAAAGGAAGGAAAAAATGGAAAATCCCGAAATATAATTAGCCATTAAATGAAAAATAATGATTATTTAAAAATTTCTTAATTTTATGTAGCTTGTGTTTCTGATGTATTAGCTATGCTATTACCATATACAAAAGTCAAGGGCTAAGTCTAAACAGTGCACTGATGGACATTGGTTCTTCAGTGTTTACATGTGGTCATGCATACGTGGCACTTTCCAGAGTGACAAGTCTGGGTGGATTACATCTAATTAACGTCGACTTTGGTAGTATCAAAGCTCAGGAGTCTGCAATCGTTGAATATAATCGACTAAGAAGCATTTACCGTCCAATTGTCAAAAATTGTTATATCAAAGCCTCAGAGAAAAATCAATAGAGACAGAGATTTGGCTTTAAGAATATCATTAGCTGACGGACAAGATATATTACTCGAGAAAAAAAAAGGAGGATGACCTACAAAAAGAAATGAGATCCCATCAAAAACATAAAATGTAAAAAATGCCAAGTCTCGTAACGCAGTTCTTTCGCTATAAAAAGTTGTGAGATCTCATGTAAGACCAAGTCAGTTATTTTAGTTAGTGTCTATGGAAGCACCTATGCAACAACTTTGATATAAATTGTTATCTAAACAATTACTTATCAACATTTATAGTGACCGTCCCAATAGTTTGAATTTTTGTAAATTGTTGTATGTATTTGAACACCCAGAGGTGAAAGTTTTGTTCCAGTTGATCGTTTATTTCGTTTAGTCCTATTTGAAGTTCTTTTGTAGAGGTTTGCAAATGTTGTTTCATTCTTTCTTTTTTTTGGTTTGATTTTGGTTGGTCCCTGCTGACGTCGTATTGTATTCAGGTTTTGTGCTGAAGATGGTCGCTTCAAGGGCGGCGGAATGTTAGGGCTCTTATTTATTGGTTTAGAGGCCTAACAAAAAAAGGCGTACGATTGTCGATAGCGCGATCAATTATTCCGACAGGTGTCGATCGCGCCAAAATTGTAAGTAGTAATCAATCAAGTTCATACACACAATTTACAGTGTCGCAAATTACAAACGTTAGGTGTAGTAAATAGTGACATCTGAGTGACTGACTAAGAAAGAGCATATCCTGCATTATCGGCTGAAGTTCAGTTGATTACCGATTCTATTATTAAGTGAACTTAAGGTTTTCGCTTTATTTTATTCTTAAAATTGATCAGTATACGAAGAGATAACTACAGAAAATTTCCGAGAGCTTGTTAAGCAGGTAGGTCGTTAAATAAGAGTACTGTCACCTGAGAAAACCTTGATTATTTAATTTCTATTTACTACGTTATTTGTTTACTTTTCAAGATAGTGTGAACTGTTTTTAATTTTAATGATTTCGGATGTGACTGCAATATCAAAACAAACAGTTTTATTGGTTTATAACCGATAATAGGTTGTATGTGGTCGATTATATGTTAATATTTCACAATTCCCGAAACATTGAGTAACGCTTCACGAAATTTATTTGTTTTTCTACAAACAAACGCAATAGAAAGTATGGTAAGTAATTACTTTTATATAGTTATCTGTATATGTAAAGTTATTAAGTTATTAATATAAGGGCCGATTTTTCGACGAATATTTTCAATTTTTCAATCGTATAATATCTAGCGAATAGCTATATGGGGTGTATACTAGCGAACTTCACACTTATCATGTGCAAGCGAGATGCACAGATACAGTTTTCAAGGTGTTAGACAAGAATAGCAACAAAACGTCTAAACGTCTTAACATATTTACGCCGAAGGCCGCCGTGGTCTAGACGCAAGACTGTAGACTAGAAATCCAGCCGTCGTGGGTTCGATCCGCATACCAAGCCAAATTTATCGGCA
Organism: Phosphuga atrata; assembly: GCA_944588485.1. NCBI lineage: Eukaryota > Metazoa > Arthropoda > Insecta > Coleoptera > Silphidae > Phosphuga > Phosphuga atrata. Next base: position 24,485,292 of record OX155895.1, on the reverse strand, counting down.
ATGTTTCGGCCAAGGTTCATTTATTGTCAGCCTTCGAAAATGAAGAGGTGGGGTTAAAACTGACTTAATAAAAGGCGGCGTAGGAGCGTAAGGCCAGCCACCCTATCTCCAACAAAAAGCCGAGGCTTACAAATAGTTACCCTAACTTACAATTAGCTATAGCCCAAGGCATGTAAATGCTAGAAAAGAGGGGACTATTATTATTATATTATATTTTTAACTGCCAGATTGGTGTCAACAAATAATTATTCAAAAAGTAACCGCTTTCACCAAGTACAATCCCATTACCAGAAGCACCATAAGCACACTGATATTTGGCAGCTGAATTTGAAAATATTCGACTGTCGTGAGTTGAACCTGGCCATCGTGTATCAATGTCGACAATTTTTAAATCTGCATTGCGCATAGCTTGAAGTAAGTATACTTTGCGGTTCCTGAAATTTGGCTCCAAAATTCATTATCGTACCACGATTTAAAATTATAAGGCCTCTCTCGTTAAACATGTTTTTTTTTTCTCAAGAGTGAGTTAAAATAATTAAAGATTTCACGATCTTCCTCGATTGCTAAGTCGTCAATTGTTTCAAACACATCTATTATAGCAAATCGACGTACGTAAGCAACTTTGTCGTTTTACCAAAATACACAAAAAGAAAAGAAACCAGAAAGAAACTGTCAAACATAACCCAAAACATGACACTTATCGGAGAGATAAAACCCCAACTGCCGCTTAAAGTAGCAGGTAATTTTATTCCTCCGTTAGAGGCTTTATTCGACGGTTAACGACTATCTGACCATTGAAAAACCAAGAATATTAATATTAATCGAATAAAGCTTATCTGGTTGTTTATCTGAGGATTGAAATATCGGCCCTAAATGTATGTATTTAAATGTATGTTGAATTGTTAGCAATACATTCCTTCTGTACTTTTTGTTCTATAAACTTTATTTTTCTTCTTCACTTTTCGAACTGAACTTCACTTTCGTCGAGAATTTTTTTGTTAATAAGATAATTTGTGGTAAAAAACTGTTTTAAAATAGATGTTCCATTTATATTTATTAATTTATGACTTACTTCATTCATTAAAGCAAGACGTGTAAAATCGCAATATTTTGGCGAATGTCTTCATTAGTTGCAGTTTATAAAGCTTACATACACACCTTTCGGTTATCTGCGCAGTTATCTGTCAAATAAATGTGTAAAAATCTGTATATTTATCTAAAATGAAGGGGTAAAGATTATTGTTGCAAAAGAGCTCTAAAAGCCGGTCTAAACTGCCAGTCCACCAATCATATATGACTGATAAACTGCACAGATGAAGAGTGTGTATAGGGTTTCTATTCGAGAACAAATTATTAATTAAACAAAGTACACAAATTTTAGATCTTCGTTGAGATTTTATATATATTTTTTACCTTCATTGAAAGTTTTTTATAAGTAAATTTATAGATATTGATTTTACAAAAATGTCTAACATTTATTTTTTGTTTATGTGCCGTAGTACTATTTGAAACCGTTATCAGATTCTTTTTTAATTTTTCAAAAATTTTGCAAAACAAAGTGGAACTATACGCATTATTTATTGAGAACTCTAGAACTCTCTATAAAGGACAGAAATATTACATCAGAATTTTTTTAATTATTATTCACCTTTATTGGCATTATTATTCACAATACTTCCTCACTCTCCAACAATACAACAAAGCAAAAAAAAAAAAGAAAAGAAAACACAATAAAAAAAAAGAAAAAAAAACAGAACAAAACTAATAACCCGACCCAAGGGTACCCCAAATACTCAAACTTAAAAACTACACTTTAAAGAAACAAAAAAATTAAAAAATTCTTCACACGCACTAAGTTTTCTCCCTCCCTAAACTCTTTCCATAATCACTCCCATATCCGCTCTAAAATTTCTTGCATTATGGGCCACCCGCTACCTGACTCATCCATGCATGCTTCCCTGTATTTACATTTATTTTTCTTCACTACTTCCCATGTTAGCACTTAGCACTCTTCCATCCAATGTGCCCACCTGGCAGTACCCTCTCCGCATATGGTACACAAATTCTCCCTTTCCTTCAGCCCGTGCCTTCTTCCCTTTTCTTCATTGCCCCACCGAAACCTGGCTGTCCTACATTGGCTACCACTGGACCCTCTGCTTAGGTACAAAGGGAGTCTGCCGTATACTTGTACAATTTGTATACAAATCAAGGATTGAGCACGCTCAAGTAGCATTTAAAACCATGAGTAGGGTCTTGTGCTGTAGAGATCTGTTAACTCTAAGAATCCGACTTCTCAGATGTTATGTCTTCTCCACCCTGCTGTATGGTATGGAAGCCTGGACTATAAACAAGTACGAAGAAAGACGACTTGAAGTCTTTGAGATGTGGGCTTACAGGAAAATATTAAAAGTTTCATGTACGGAAAAAGTATCCAACTTGGTAATAGTCCAACGTCTGATAGTCTTCTCTAGATTCACACTTAACTTTCTTTTCTCAAAATATCTTTTAATCCATCCAATCATCTCTTTCATTCCCCCTTTTGTTCCTGCAAAAGCAACTATGTCATCCTTGTATGCTAGAGACCACACTTACCTCCTACCTATTACCACTCCTCCTGCCTGTTAATTTTTTTAAACCTTTTCTACGTCAGATATAAAAATATTAAATAGGACAGGGCTAAGTCCATACCCTTGCTTTAACCCTTTCCAAGCTCAGAATCTTTCGGACTTTTTCTCACTTATTCTTACTCTGCAGCTTGTCTTGCCATATAGATATGTAACTGCCTTCACTAGCCACCCACTAATCCTTTTTGCTCTCATCAGTTCCCATAGCATCTTTCAGTTTACTCTGTCATATACCACTTTAAGATCTATGAATACAGCATACACCTTTCCACCTTGCTGTGTTACCTGTATTACATTACCAGCTCTTGCTCTATTACGTATTTTAAAGTAACCAGCTGGTCCATTGTTTCCCTCTACCTTTTATAAATCCCCCTTGTACTTCATGAATCACTTCCTTTTCCTCAATTTCTTCCTGTACTTGCATCTCCACTACTTTTGCATATACCTTATATGATGTATCCATCAGCGTGATGCCTCTGTAATTTTCGGCTTCCCCCTTATTTTCTGCTTTGAAAATTGGTACAATGTCTCCTTCCCTCCAGCTTTCTGGAATTGCTTGCTGGCCTTTGAAAATCTTGTTGAATATTTCGTGGAGTTTTTTTTTGTATTATCACCGGTGCTAGTTTCCATGCTTCATTTGGGATTCCATCTGGACCTGTCGCTTTTCTTCTTTTCAGCCCACCCAGAACTTGCTCTATTTCCTCCCACATAATTTCTTATTATAACTTCTTCTTCTTTTCTATCCTCTTCCACTGTCTCCTCTGATTCCCTATCTTCTTTTCCGTCCAGCAACTGCATAAAATATGCTCTCTATCTTAATTTCAATATTGAATTGGTAAAACCATACAACATTATAGATAATCAGATAAACTTAATAAAGACGGAACAAAGCTTGAATATATAAATATACTCAACCTTTCCGGAACTCTATAATACTAATGAGTCTTTTTAGGACTACCAAAAACAAATCTCGTATGAAATTTGTCAGTTATTCTATAGCTTTCAGTCCACCTTCGTGGCACTCAACAAAAACCATAAAAATAACATTGATTTTTAAGATCATGTCTTTCCGATACCTTGAGTGGATAGCCATCTGTGGACGCGTTTCGAGATTTCGTTTCGAGGTGCTGATGAGAGATAAATCTCGAAACGCGTCCACAGATGGCTATCCACTCAAGGTATCGGAAAGACATGATCTTAAAAATCAATGTTATTTTTATGGTTTTTGTTGAGTGCCACGAAGGTGGACTGAAAGCTATAGAATAACTGACAAATTTCATACGAGATTTGTTTTTGGTAGTCCTAAAAAGACTCATTAGTATTATAGAGCTCCGGAAAGGTTGAGTATATTTATATATTCAAGCTTTGTTCCGTCTTTATTAATTTCAATAACTTTTCGGGTTGCTTTTTCCCCATTTTTGGCAATAAACTTCCATATATCTCTTTTACTATTGAGATTCCTTGCCGCCTCCATTGGTTTTCTTTGCCACATTCCTTTTTTGTTCTTCACAAGTTCTTTCATTTGGTCCTCATGTTTTCTAATCTACCTGGTGTTCCTCCACTTTGTCTCCATCTCTTGACATCCCCTCTCAACTCTTTTTTTCTTGGAAATATATTCTTTATCAACCCATGCGCTATTATTATGATCACACCTGACATTCTATGACTCCTATGAATTACATCAGAATTATTTTTCCTGAAAAAAAGGGAGCTGCGTGTAGTTCACCCCCAAATTGTTTTTCTCGATTTCTGTCGGAAATTCTCCGGAACTATTTCAATTTTCATATTTAGCGTCATTAGTGTAGTAGTAACGACGCAAATTAAATTATTTAAAAACGTATAATGCAGTGAAATTTATAGATTCTCTGCAAATTAAGCGAAGTGCTTTATTGTAATTATATGATAAAAATAAATATAAATAATAAAAAAATAATCAAGTCTCTTTTCTTAAATTCGCGGTTTTCCTCAATAAGTTTTCTTCTTTTTGGTATTTTCTTCATTTATGCTACGATAAAATAAAATTTTAATTATTTTATCAATAATTTCTATTCTAATTACAAATTTGGCTATATCATATAATGAAGTTCCATAAACCACTTGCCTGTTACGTGCATAAGCAGAGCAAATTTTGCTTGGTGGGCTGCAGAAAACCGACCTGTCTTATCTGGTTATGGTTAGCAGGTTACTGGCCTGTCTTACGATATCCTCAGGAGATAGCGGGATTTTGTGGGAACGTACATTTATATATTATAATTATAGTTGAACAAAAAAAAAATAAGGTTTTTAAACTTAATGTAAATAATTTATTTATTAATGCTATTATAATACTCTTCTTCGAGATCATATAAATCTGCTGCCATGTCATCCCTCAAAGACATCAATTTTTGATCACATTCAGCTTGCTTTGTTCTAAAAATTAAATAAAAAATTCTTGAAAATTATATTTATTTATAAACATAACTTTCAATAATATTACATTCATAATACTCTAATATGTTGGGTATATTAGATTATTATGAATGTAATATTATTGAAAGTTTCCCAACTTCTTTGGAATAGTAACACAATTTTATAAGATTTCTGTGACGTATCATATTTTTAATAAAGCAACAAGCACAATTGATATGTCTTTATTTCTTCTTCTTAGAAGAAGAAGAAATAAAGAGAATAAACAAGTAAGTAAAGTAAATAAGTTTTTATTTACTACAGAAAAAGTGATAGTTTAATATAATACACTATTTATCACTAATATAATACACTAATTTGTGTCTGCTGTCTATATAATTCTCATATATCCTAATGAATAGTTGAAAATCTCAATACAACAAAAATGACGATATGTTAAGATTTATGAAAAAATATTTTTTCCACGGCTGACCCTACATGAAAGTGACATTTTTTCATTCTAGAGATATTATATTTTCACATCTAGAGAGGAAAATGAGCATTTTAAATTTATGATTTTCTCGATAAAAACACTAAACTAAACAAATCTGCATGGACCTTCTCTCATCAATTTCAATGGAATATTTTATGTACAAACATAAAACGAGCCTGAAACTATATAAAAAAACCGAAATAAAATTAGGACATTTGTAAAGTATCACCTTCTATGAAAATGTAACAATATTACCATGGAAACCAACAAACCAACCATTAAATTTATATTATATTTTATTTAATTCTTGGGTAAAGGATTTTGGTTAATAAACTGATATATTGCCAACGTTTTGGTCTTTTTAATTTCTGACCTTGTTCAGGGCTTATATCAAATTATTATATATTAAAGTTAATTAACATATAATAATTTGATATAAGCCCTGAATAAGGTCAGAAATTAAAAAGACCAAAACGTTGGCAATATATCAGTTTATTAACCAAAATCCTTTACCATAATAATAATATAAATATAACTGAACATAATAAAATAATAAATATAAATATATAAACTGTTAATAATAATTATAATTAATATATAAATTTTACTAATAAATGTTACTAATAAATATAAATGTTACTAATAAATATAAATATAAACTGTTAAGAATAAAATCTAAATATGAATCTTGTATATAAATGACTGATAACAAAAAACTAATAAATAAAATATAATTAAAAAAAGGATAATATCTTAAGATACTTTAAATTTATATTGACAGTTCTGATAGTTCACTTCGAATTGGTTTTATTAAAGTCGAATTATGGATTCTGAAACTGAATATCAGTAGAAAAAATTGCATTTACTACTCGAGATAAAAGCGTTTTTTTTGGTTCGGTGTGATTGCTAACACCCACCTCACCAAAAAAAAACGCTTTCATCTCTTGTTGTAAAATATACTATTAAATTTGTATAACTTGTAATTTCAATCTAAAAATCAATCAATCTGAAATTTCAAGCTATCGTAAGTAACTTTTGTTGTTAAAACACTAAAGATCAATGAAATTTGAATACAACCTAACACAATATTTTTGGCACACTCAAATCTGAAATACTTTAGTGACACAATTGTGTGTCCTTGGTCTAGTCTAGTCTTAGCTGCCTAGTATAGTCTAGCCTTGTGGGCCTAGTATTATCTGTTTATTCTTTTTTCTTCTAGTATTGTCTATCTAGCCAAGTCTGCATAGCCTAGTATGTCGGCTTTTCTGTCTAGCCTTGCCTGTCTAGTAATGTCTGATTGGACATGCTTGTGTCAATAATGTGTAGTTCTAGTCTTGTTTCTCTAGTCTTCTCTATCCAGTCTGCCTAGTCTTGGCTGTCCAGTATACTCTAGTCTTGTCTCTGTCTACTCTTTTCTGTCTAGATAAGTATCTGCCTAATATTGTAGGTCTAGTCTACAATCTAGATCGTAGATCGTTTCTCTAGACTTGTCTGTCTAGCTATTTCTGCCTAGTCATGTATGTTTGGCCTTGTGTGTATAGTTTTGTCCGTCTAGTCCAGGGGTCGCGATAACTGGTTTTAAATAGACAGCCATTTTCCTTCAAAAAAATCAAATCTTATACAAGAACTGATGGTATTAATAAAACTGTAGATGATTTGTATTATCAAGTTTTTGTATATTTAATTATTTTATATATTTATTTTCATATACTGTAAAACAAATACCCAAATAAAAAGTAATCAAGGCAAAAAATTGAATAAAAAAATCACAATTGAATTGATGCAGAGATTTGTTTTACAGGTTTGTAATTTGAGGCCTTTAGATTTAAACAACTTTCAAGGCTAATGTCACTGAGTTGCTGGGCCCCCATTTTGTATTCAGGATATTCATGTTGTTAAAAATATGCTCATAATATATGAACCCACAAATTGATAAAATTTTAAATGCCACCAGTTTAAAATAATTTTAACTTTCAAACTGTTCCAAATATAATTTTATTTTTCAAGAAAGATCATGACTTTCAAAAAAGTATAATTTCAAAGGTGAAATTGAAGTAAAAAGTAAAAAAGAAGTTAAAAAGTTACTGAGATTGTTGAATGTTGCTGAAGATGTGATGTCTGATTTCAGTAGCAAAATAGAATTTTTGTAACCAATTGTGAAGAGAACAAATGACTTCAAATAGTTAAACGATGGTTTAAGACCAAGTTCAAAATTCAAAGTTTTTTTACAACAAAAATGTGTCAATATGTTACATATACATTAATAATGTATTTCAATACATATCGATATATCGATACATTAACTGAAATATTGAAGAACATTTTTGCAATGATTTGCTTTTGCAACGATTTGATTAACTCTTTTTAGTACCAAGTCCATTATTACTTTTTTAATCTTGACAGGAAATGTTTGCATACACAGCTGCAACTCTTGATGTATAATGCAGTGAAAGTTAAAAATGTCTATCTTAAAACGGAAACATACTTTTTTCATGTAGTGGAGTGGGGGTAAGTAAATGTGATAATGGGGCAATTGTGTTAGTCTCTTCCCAAAAGTTGCAACAATTCATTCCAATAGCGCCATATGTCAATTGGTGTGCAACATATTGTGTACACCACTTTATTTCGTGTATGCAGAACTTTTGCCACAAATCGTTGCAGATCTTTGGTGATGAACGTTGCTTACTTTGATAACAAGTGGAAGGTTTTTCTGCATCTAGTGCCATAAAACCATTATCTCAATGGGTGAATAAGAATTATTTAGTAAGGATAGGTTAAAAACTGTAAAGTATAAGGTGATATGTTCAGTTTATCCGGATTTAAATATTTTGTAGGTTTTTGGGGCTGTGTCACATTTGCCCCTGAAAATATTATAATGGGCCAAATGTGTTATACAATGATCAGGAAATTGTGTTACACTATGTCACTTTTCCCCCTTTATCTTTCCAACATTATTATTTTTCTAGTTGTTTCAGAAAGTTTGTAACTTTTTTACACTTGCCGCTTTTTTACAAATAAAAAACCAGAATGCACAGTTTTGTCTAAATTTGATGTCTTTGCCCCTTTATTTTATGCAGCAATTATCTATAACAATATATACTCCATTATCACATTTGCCCCAAATTGAGGGGCAAATGTGATATATAAATGTGATATAATAATAATAATCTGCTAATTGGTTTTACAGTACAATATCGATTCACAACCCTATAGCAATGTTATAAAAAAAAAAAAAAAATTCTTGTTAATAAGATTATAATTTTGGAACACTACAAAGTTCACCTATTTAAAAACTATATTGCATTTACCCCATTCCACCTTAATTTAAACATATCGCATTTAATTTCTTTTTAAATCTGTATTTTAATAAATGAAAGTTTGATTTGTTCCAATAAACTTAAATTATATCTTATGGACAAGTTGAAAAGTCACACAACTTAAGTAAAAGAGCCGCATGATGTTCGCGAGCCACGGGTTGTCGACCCCTGGTCTAGTCTATCCAGTCTTGCCTGTCTAGTCTATCTAATCTTGCCTGTCTAGTTTTGTCTGTCTTGTTGGTGTAGTATTATCTGCCTACTCTTGTCTGTATAACCTTCTCTCTTCAGAATTGTTTACCTAGTACAGTCCATGGGCGTAGCCAGGGGGCGTGTTTGGGGGTTCAACCCCTGAGATGGTAAGGATGAAAATGGTATTTTTCTGTGTTGAATTGACATGGAATGAGTTTCACATTCAATGTATTAAAGTCTAATAAACATATGCATGCGAAATATGGATATATATATATATATATATATATATATAGATACCTGTGTTGTATTGTTTTCTCGGGGATTCCGCGTTGATGCTGAGGGTTGGCTCTGAAAAGAACCGGATTCTCGACGTTTCGGCGAACTAACATTCGCCATTCTCAAGAGATATATGCGTCCGTACGGGTCAACCGTTCGACGCATACTAGTAGTATACAGTATGCGTCGAACGGTTGACCCGTACGGACGCATATATCTCTTGAGAATGGCGAATGTGGTTCTTTTCAGAGCCAACCCTCAGCATCAACGCGGAATCCCCGAGAAAACAATACAACACAGGTATCTATCCGCGAAAACCTCAAATACAACATATATATATATATATATATATATATATATATATATATATATATATATATACATATATATCTAATGTACAGGGTGCATGCGAAATATACATATTTCGCATGCATATGTTTATTAGACTTTAATACATTGAATGTGAATTCAACCATGTCAATTCAACACAGAAAAATACAATATTCATCCTTACCATCTCAGATTTTCGTGAAATTTGGCACAGGTGTGTTATTGGTATACTATTAGAATTGGTATTGACTTGAAAAAATATGAAATTTTACTGAGATGTCTCAACTCGTTTTTGAATTATAGTGCTGTAAAGTCCTCATAAATGAGAGTAAAATAGGGATGTGTAAAATAGGAATGTTTTTTAACGCTGTATTAGCCTTTTTAATCGAGCTAGATACCTGAAATAAATAAAATAAAATTATCAAATTAATTCCATGAATACTTAATATTGTTGCAAACCACAAAACAAAATTTAGATTTTGGCAATGGCTTCATTGTTATTATTTATATTGTTTATGTGTATTGTTTCTCTCAGTGATACAATAAGTTATTAGCTTTCAATATGGAACTGATACATTGAGAATTCAGTGTTGTAATCCATTAGAGAAAACAAATCACTTCGTCAGACAGAAAAAAGTTGAGAAATGCCACAGCATGGCTGCCTGAATTGTATCCACAAATAGTCAGTGGCTCAAAAATTTGTGATAGATGTAGGAAGGAAATTACTATGTTAACAAATGCACAGGTCCTCAGTGGCAAAAATGTTGAAAATGATCATTCTCACTCAAAAACATTCTCGGACAATGACACAGACTTTATATAATTTCAGTTGTGCCCTCCTGTGTCATTATCTCTGCTTTTGAGTTCGTCATTATCATTTCTGTTAGCCTCACTAGTTTCTCTGGGATATTTGAGTCTTTCATGGCTTTCATTACTTGATCATGCTTTAGGCTGTCAAATGCTTGTTTAACGTCAATAAACATTATTTGTAGTCCTATGCCATGTTCGTAGCACTTTTTAGTTAACTGGTTCACTATGTGTACAGCGTCGCTGGTCGATCTCCCATTCTAAAGCCATGTTGGTAGTCTCCCATTTGTGTCTCTGTATATTTCATAGGTTGTTCATTCACTAACATGCTTAAGATCTTGTATACTGCGTTAAGCAGGGTGATTCCCTTATAATTTAGTTAATCTCCTCCATGTTTTACCAGCTTGTTGACAATACCATCTCTTTCCCCTGCTTGGTTCCTTTTGAGCTGTGCTATTACTTCATTAAATTCTTGCTTTTCCCTGGGGTTTTTTCTCTTACACCGTCATTTCCTGCATTTTCTTGAGATAAGAGCTTCTTAAAATGGTTTCTCCATTCTATGCCACTTATGTTTGTTGTCATTCTTTTCATGTATTTGTATAGTTTTGTGTTATTTTTATTATCCTTCTCGATTATGCTCATTACTTCCTCCAGCCATCTTGTCTTCTTTGTTTTGTCTGGTGTTTCTTGTAGTCCCTCCCAGTTCTTGTTCTTAATCATGTTATTCTCGCAGGTTTCTTCTTCTGTAGCAATCCCTTACAGTCTTAGTCGAACCGTACCTTCTCTTTTTCAGTAGTTTTTATTCCTAGATCTTTTCCAGTAGCGTCTTCCATGACTATTTTTATGTTACTCCATTCTTCCTCAATATTTTCCTTATCCATTTTTTTGATATAAGATTTGTTACCTCCTCCTCATATTGCTGCTTCTGTCCTATTATTCCTTCGGTATTCTATCTCTACCTGGCTATATGTTTTTTCTTTCCTCCTACTATTCTAAGGTTTAGCTTAGCTGTTACTAGTAGTTGGTCTGACCCCACGTCTGCGCCCCTGAACGATCACGTGTCTTGTACCATTTTGTGCCTTCTCTTGGAAATTAGAATATGGTCTATCTGATTTCCTGTATTTCTGCCTAGGAGTAGCCATGTTACCTTCTGTTGTCTTTTATGCTTGTATTTTGTGCTGACTATGTACAGATCCATTTCAGTTGCTAAATTTCCCAGTGTTGTTCCATTATTATTTGTTTCGTCATGAATTGTTTCTTTTCCAGCGATTCCCTACCAATAACCTTCTTTCCCCACTATTGCATTGATTTGATAGATTTAAAGATTCAAAACACCGGAATTAAAATGGTTGAGAAATATATATATATACCTAGGCAATGAAATACGAACATCGAAGGACAACGAGACATGCGAATTACATAGAAGAATCAACCTTGGATGGGCAGCCTACGGAAAATTAAAACATGTCTTTAATAGCAATCTTCCCATCTGAATAAAGAGAAAAGTGTTGCACCAGAGTGTTCTTCCGGCACTATAGTATGGAGCAGACACCTTAACCCTAACAATACATAGTGATGAAGCATAGAGTGGCACAAAAAAAATGGAGAGATAAATGCTAGGTTTAAGTTTAAGAGACCATGTTTCGAATCAGGGCCTACGACAGAGGACCGGGGTGACAGACATTATCAAAAGAATAGAGACATCAATATGGAATTGTTCCGGTCAAGTGGACGAAAAGCTTGTTGGAATGGAGACCACATGGTGATAAGCAAAATAGGGGAACACACCTACACGCTGGACCGACAACCTAAAAAAGAAATGAAACCAACTGGATTCAGGTGGGTCAAGACAGACAACAATGTAAAGCCATGAGGAAGGCCTATGTCCAGCAGTGGACGTCGAAGGCTGGTTGATGATGATTGATATGCCATTACCTAGTAGGCAAAATATATCTTATTTTATGTACCAATAAATTTTTTTGACACATTCATCTATTCTATATATTTGCCTTATTTTGTTTTTATAAAATCTATATCTTATTTATTTGTACATTTATTAATACTTGCATATCAATACCATAATATATAATAAAATAATCATGAAATAATCACCTAAACAATTTTAGTTCATAGATTAAATCTTACCTAAACAGTTTAGAATTCTGAGTAATAGCTTCATTAACCGATGGGAAATCATTCAAAATCAAATACTGCTTAATATCGGAAACCAATTTCATCAGTGATTCTCCTGCTCGGACAATATTTGCAGCCCTTACATGCATCTCATAGGTATCTTGCTCACACTGAGTCATCCTCGATAACTGTGTATCATGCTCTCCTTTAGCCAACTTCACAATTTCTACAAAGAAAACAAGACCCAACAAATAATAACCTCAAGAATAGGCTAATACTAAGTAAACTACCTTCGAAGTTTTCCAACATGCTCTTGACATCATCCTTCAGTCTCGTCCTGTAGGATTTCAACAAAGCTTCTTTGCTTTGGGGTAAAGATCGAGAAAGCGACATTTCCAATAAAATCAGTAACAAATCCTAATCAAAATTAAACTTAAATGACAAGAAAATATAAACAATGTGATTATACAACCAGTAATGCAGGCATGTTACAAAGAAGGAATAGGAAACATTATGTTATTTTATTATATACCTTAAAAATAATAAGTAATAAATATTGCTTAGTTCTATAATTTTCTGAGCTCAATTGATGAATATCTTTAATAATTTTTGAATTTGCAATTTATATTGCGTATAATGTAGGGAAGTATTCAAATCATAAACTATTTTATTATGTGGTGGCATCTGGTGGTGATGCGGTCAGTTGGTTGCGGAGGTCCGGGAAAAGTCCGGGTTTTGCCAGGCTCGTATTGTATTTCGATAAATTCGGCTGCACGTTTCACCGAATTTTAATTAGATTATTGGTACCGTTTAAATTTTTTTTCCGAATGTACTTTTTATGGAAAACAGCCGCGCGGACCCGGCGCTAATTTACAATTCGACATTAGATGGCGACCTCATTGAAAATATATCGATTGCGGTACACGATTTATTTATACATGTTTTCATCTAACGCCAGCCTCATTCGAACGGGCGACTTATTGAATGTCTACGTATTTTGTTAATTACAAAACATTATTAATTATAAAAAAAATAGAACTACAAAACAACAAACACATGAAGCAAAACAATCTACGTTGAAGAAGAACAAACTATGTAGGAGAAGAATAAATTATGTATGAGAAGAACAAACTATGTAGAAGAAAAATTACAAATAGTTATGTAACACATTCTCTAACGTCATCTGTTTCGTCTTGTCTGTGTAGCCTTGTCTGTCTAGTCTAGTCTGGTCTAGTATGTTTAGTCTTGTCTGTCTAGTCTTGTTTGTATAGTCTTGTGTGTCTAGTTTTATCTGTCTAGTCATGTCTATCTAGCCTTGTCTGTCTAGTCTTCTCTGTCTAATCTTTTGTGTTTAACCTTATCTCCCTAGTCTTGTCTGCCGTCTTGTCTGTCTAGTTTTGTCTGTCTAGTCTTGCCTGTCTAGTTTCGTCTGCCTAATCTTGTCTGTCTGGTCTTGTCTGTCTAGTCTTGTCTGCCTAGTGTTGTCTTTTTTTAATGGGGACGTAGATGGGGAATGGGGACCACCTGAAAGCCCGTATCCCGGAACCGCTCTTCGCATTACTGCAGGATGGTGGCATATCACATTCTGTGTGTCGACTGGTTAGGTTTTAAACTATGAGTAGCCTTACACCCCCCTTTCACGCGTGAAATTAAAATTAGGGTGATTAGGGGTTCAGGTGTTCTGTATGATCTATGCATCTCCAATAGTTCTGTTTTCTTTCTGTCTGATTCGTTCATATTTTTCCTTTTTGCTTGGGATGTTTATAATTATGGTTTCTGATGCAAGCCAGTCTCCTTCGGACCTGAGCATCACGTCCGCCATTGTAGTTGTTTGAAATACTTTATTCGCCTTGGTTGTCCATACATGTCTATCTGTCGTTCATCTCTCGCATACGAAAACGGTGTGTAGAGCACTATCCGTAAGGCCGCAGTAATCACAGCGATTGTCTGGGGCCCTGCCGATGTTATGCTACTCTTTGAAGCACTCAGGCCCGTGCTTTCGTGTCACCCATGGTAACAAATCTGGGATTAGCTCTCTGGTCCACTGGCCATTGTTAGCAGCACTCCAGTGTTTTTGGCACTTTTCGAACATCTGGCACCTGACATTCTTTTTCTGATCCATCTTATTTCTTCCGTCCCCATGTTGTTGCGCGTTATAAATGGTAGGTCCTTTCCTCAGCAATGAACTCTATGGGCAATATGCCCGCGATCATCAGGACGGCGTCTTGCGGCGCCGTCCTGTACGCACTGCACACCCGTAGAGCTATTTTTCTTTGTGCCGTGGCAAGTTTCTGTCTTATTCTTCATCGCCTTCTCCCACACAGGAGCCCCATACGAAATTGCTAAATGGGCAACCGAGCATATTAATTTTTTCTTACTGTTTCTTGGACCCTTATTAAATGATTGCTTTTTGTCGTTAGTAACTCCTAGGTATTTAATCGAGTCTATAGGTGTAACTGTAAAATTTTTCAGTTTGAATATAATTGGCACTATGTGTCTTCCTCCGGTAAGCAGCACCGCTTCGGTTATTTCTGGCGCCAGCTTTAGCTGTATGTTCTTTTAACTACAAGCCCACCGGTTCTATGGCTTTGTTGGCTCTTAGCATCGATCCTCTTTCGTTTTTGCTCGTTACAACAAGTGCCAGGTTGCCGGCAAAGCCGACCATGTCTAGTCTTGTCTGTCCAGTCCTGTCTGTGTAGTCTTCTCTGTTTAGTCTTGTCTGTCCAGTCTGGGCTGTCTAGTCTTGTCTGCCTAGTCTTGTCTGTCTAGTCTGGTCTGTCTAGTCTTGTCTGTTTAGTCTAGTCTTGTCTGTATAGTCTAATCTGTCTTGCCTTATCTGCCTAGTCTTGTTTGTTTAGTCTTGTCTGTCAAGTCTCATCTGTCTAGTCTTGTCTGCCCAGTCTCGTCTGTCTAGTCTTGTCTGTCCAGTCTTGTCTGTCAAGTCTTGTCTGTCTAGTCTTGTCTGTCTAGTCTTGTCTGTCTAGTCTTGTCTGTCTTGTCTTGTGTGTCAAGTCTTGTCTGTCTAGTCTTGTCTGTCTAGTCTCGTTTGTCTAGTATAGATAGTCTTGTCTTCTCTGTCGAGACTTGTTTGTAGTTTGCCTCGATTCTGCTAGTAATTTTATTTGCCAGTTCTATAGATGTTCAAGACTAAATAAATAAATAAATTCTACAATAATTTCCTTTAACTTTCATGTAGTATATTCGAAGTAATTAAGTGAATTGTAACTATGGAGTGAATAATAATATTGTGAACTCGGCAGACAATAGGTAATAAATAATTCAATGAGTGGCCCCTTGAAATAACGTTGCTGTCTCTACGAATAAAAAAAAAAACGGAAAGTGAAAACTGCCAACGTATAGTCCGCATTTTACCTAGGGGCTGTATCCCCGTTTTTATTTCGTAATTGTATGTAGTGCGTGTCAAAATATCGGTCGGCATTGTTTACGAATGGAACCAGAAAAAAAGGAAATGTTTGAAATTATAATACTCCGGGCTTCGTTTGCCTTACCATACCTCGAGGGAATTGTGTATGTAAAGAGGGTATTTTATATTCTAAGAGATGTGGAAAATATTTTTCCACATACATTCGCTCCTTATACTTTCTTTATCTTCCAAATATACACACACAAATATATATAAATATATATATATATATATATATATATATATATATATATATATATATATATATACATATATATATATATATATATATATATATATATATATATATATATATATATATATATATATATATATATATATATATATATAACATTTTATAACAAAGAAAAAATAATGTACTACTGATTTTATATGCATATGAGACACCTGCATTGAGAAAAACGCCTTCTATACTCCGCTCGGTAATTTCTTGGCTTTCTTGATGTGCTTGAATGTTATTGGAAATTCTCTTTTCTGTCTCGAAATTATAACCAAATGAAAGCATATATTAGGTAATTTACTTGCACACCAAAATGAACACATTAGTAAGTAAATTATTGCGTGTCAAGGATGCCATTATTACAATCGTGTGTAAACATATCCAAATCGTGCGTAAAAGTCCAATGTAAATTAATTAGAGTTTCATTAATAACAATGTCTATTTGTTATTTTTATGACAACAACTCGCGTTACTAAACAAGAAACATTTACGTAGCGATAATACATTTTCTGACGTATGTTAAAATTGAATTATTTTTTTTAAATTTGAATCATGAAGTCTCGGCCTCTCAGTCTGGATTTACGTGGCTCTAATATAACTTAACCTAATTATAACATAATCTAGATTAAATCTAGGTTACTTCGATAACGACCAAATAGTGTTCCCGTAAGTGTGCGTTTTTACAAGCTATTTTTGCCGCAGAGCCGCTAATGTTTCTAACCATATTGTACCAGTGATTTGAAGTATTTTGTCTGTCAAAATTACAATTTTTCAATATGAATAATTCAGTATAAGAAAGAATTATTTTTTTGTAGATTCA
Organism: Phosphuga atrata; assembly: GCA_944588485.1. Lineage (NCBI taxonomy): Eukaryota > Metazoa > Arthropoda > Insecta > Coleoptera > Silphidae > Phosphuga > Phosphuga atrata. Next base: position 24,468,250 of record OX155895.1, on the reverse strand, counting down.
ACAGAAGTTTAACATGTTTTGTAAATAAAATAATGTATGATGCACGTGTGTGAAAGACTACTGTGCACTTATTGCGATTAAACCTCGCAATTCATGCGCGAAAGCCCTTCTTCACACACATCATAAACTACTATTTCATTCTGCACGAGGGCAATATATTTTCTTTAATCATAACAAAACAAAAGCTCTAAAGTCTAAACCAATAGTTGGAGGTAAGAATAGATTACATTCTGAAGAATCTGTGCCAAGTCTAGAAAGCAAAAACTAGACCCAAGAACTCCAGTTAGATAAAATCGGAGAATGTTACACAAACTGGAGATGAGTTAACTTCTTAACGGACATAGTTGTAATTTTAAGGATAAGACTTGCAATAACAAATCGCGGTTCATCTGGCTTAAAAGCCTTACAAATTTAGGCTACCTATTGTATTAGTATGCCTTCAATAATATAATGACCTCCTCAAGAGTACCAGATGATACTAGCGATTCTTCTCATATAGCTGGACTTGCCTGGTCTTCTCCTGTCTTGTCTGGTACTGTTTGTTTTTTTGCTGGCACAGTCTTGTCTGGTACTGTACCTGTCCGTTCTTCTCGGGGCCTGTCCGGTGTTGTCCGGTCCTGCACGCTCTTGTCCGGTCTTGTTCAGTCTTGTCTGGTCTTGTCCGCTCTTGTCTGCTCTTGTCTACTCTTGTCTGCTATTGTCTGATCTTGTCGGAACTTGTCTAATCATTTCTGGTTGCCGAATCATGTTTCATGTTCTTAGGTCTTGTATGGTTTTGCTTGGGCTTGACTGGTGTTGTCTCGCATTGGTTTTGTCCACTCTTGTTTGGTTTTCTCCTGTTTTGTCCATTCTTGCCCGGTCTTGTTCGGTCTTGTCTGGTCTTGTACGGTCTTGTCTGGTCTTGTCTGATATTATCTGGTCTTGTCTGGTCTTGTGTGGTCTTGTCTGGTCTTGTCTGCTCTTGTCTGGTCTTGTCTGGTCTTGTCTGGTCTTGTCTGGTCTTCTCTAGTCTTGTCTGATCTTGTCTGGTATTATCTGGCCATGTTTGATCTTGTCTGGTCTTGTTTGGTCTTGGCTGGTCCTGTCTGGTCTTTTATAGTCTTGTTCGGTCTTGTCTAGTCGTGTCTGGTCTTGCCTGGTTTTGTCTAGTCCTGTCTGACCTTGTCTGGTCTTGTCTGGTCTTATCTGGTCCTGACTGGTCTTGTCTGGTCTTGTCTCGTCTTGTCTGATTTGTCAAGACTTGTCTGGTCTTGTCTGGTCTTGTCTGGTCTTGTCTGGTCTTGTCTGGTCTTGTCTAGTCTTATCTGGTCCTGTGTGGTCTTGTCAGGACTTGTCTGGTCTTATCTGGTTCTGTCTGGTCTTGTCTGATTTTGCCTGAACTTTTTAGTCTTGTCTGGTTTTCTCTGGTCCTGTCTGATTTTGTCTGGTCTTGTCTGGTCTTGTCTGATTTGTCAAGACTTGTCTGGTTTTGTCTGGTCTTGTCTGGTCTTGTCTGGTCTTGTCTGGTCTTGTCTAGTCTTATCTGGTCCTGTGTGGTCTTGTCTAGTCTTGTCTGGTCTTCTCTGGCCTTGCTTGGTCTTATCTGGTCCTGTATGGTCTTGTCTGGTTTTGTCTGGCCTTGTAAGGTCTTATCTGGTCTTGTCTGGTCTTGTCTGGTCTTGTCTGGTCTTGTCTGGTTTGTCAAGACTTGTCTGGTCTTGTTTGGTCTTGTCTGGTCTTGTCTGGTATTGTCTGGTCTTGCCTGGTTATGTCTGGCCTTGTCTGGTCATGCTGGTCTTGTCTGCTCTAGTCTAGTTTTGTCTGTTCTTGTCTGATGTTGTCTGGTCCTTTCTGGTCTTTTCTGGTCTTGTCTGGTCTTGTCTGGTCTTGTCAGTTCTTGCCTGGTCTTGTCAGGTCTTGTCTGGTCTTGTCTGGTCTTGTCTAGTATTGTATGGCCTCTTCTGGTCTGGTCTTGTTTGGTTTTGTGTAGTTCTGTATGTTCTTGTCTGATCTTGCCCGGTCTTGTCTAGTCTTGTCTGGTCTTCTCTGACCTTGTCTAGTCTTGTGTTGTATTTTCTTGTCTTGTCTGATCTTGTCTGATCTTCTATGGTCTTGTATGGTCTTGTTTCGTCTTGTCTGGTCTTGTCTGGTGTAGTGTGGTCTTGTTTGGTCCTGACTGGTCTTGTCTGGTCTTGTGTGGTCGTGTAGTCCTGTCTGGTCTCGTCTGATCTTGTCTGGTCTTGTCTGGTCTTGTCTGGTCTTGTCTGGTCTTGTCTGGTCTTGTCTGGTCTTGTCTGGTCTTGCTTGGTCCTGACTGGTCTTGTCTGGTCTTGTCTGTTCTTGTGTGGTCGTGTAGTCCTGTCTGGTCTCGTCTGATCTTGTCTGGTCTTGTATGGTCTTGTCTGGTCTTGTCTGGTCTTGTCTGGTCTTGTCTGGTCTTGTCTGGTCTTGTCTGGTCTTGTCTGGTCTTGTTTGGTCCTGACTGGTCTTGTCTGGTCTTGTCTGATCTTGTCTGGTCTTGTCTGGCCTTGTCTGGTCTTGTCTGGTCTTGTTTAGTATTTTCTGGTCTTGTCTGGTCTTGTCTGGTCTTGACTGGTCTTTTCTGGTATTGTCTGGTCTTGTCTGGTCTCGTTTGGTCTTGTCTGGTCTTGTCTGGTCTTATCTGGTCCTGTATGGTCTTGTCTGGTTTTGTCTGGCCTTGTAAGGTCTTATCTGGTCTTGTCTGGTCTTGTTTGGTTTGTCAAGACTTGTCTGGTCTTGTTTGGTCTTGTCTGGTCTTGTCTGGTATTGTCTGGTCTTGCCTGGTTATGTCTGGCCTTGTCTGTCCTTGTCTTGTTTGTCTGGTCTTCTCTGGTTTTGTCTGGTCTTGGCCTGTCATGTCTGGTCTTGTGTGGTCTTGTCCGGCTTTGCCTGGTCTTGTCTGGTCTTGGTTGGGCTTGCCTGGTCTTGTTAAAATATTGTGATTTTGCCTGTGTAATATTTCCGGAATAGTCTTACCTTACACGTTCGTTTATCTCATCCTTATTCATCTTTGATTTCAACTATATACACTGAATTGAAAAATCACCATATATATATATATATATATATATATATATATATATATATATATGGTCTTGTCTGATATATATATATATATATATATATATATATATATATATATATATATATATATATATATATATATAAATATTTGACCACACTTAATATGTAAAATTTATTTTAAAACTTGTTATTCACAAAAAATTATAAATACAAAAATTTTAATACAAGACACTTTTAAAAAATAACATATTAAATACTTAATTTATTTGTTTGTATAAGTTTTAGTAACCTATATGTTTGTATATTTTAGGGTTTATAAACGATAGGTTTTTTAAATAGTGAGAATATTTTAAATATGTTATTTAAAATTATAGTTAGTCTTGTCTGGCCTTGTCTGGTCTTGTTTGGTCCTGACTGGTCTTGTCTGGTCTTGTCTAGTTTTGTCTGTTCTTGTCTGATCTTGTCTGGCCTTGTCTGGTCTTGTCTGGTCTTGTCTGGTCTTGTTTAGTATTTTCTGGTCTCGTCTGGTCTTGTCTGGTCTTGTCTGGTCTTGTCTGGTCTTGTCTGGTCTTGTCTGGTATTGTCTGGCCTTGTCTGGTCTTGTTTGGTCCTGACTGGTCTTGTCTGGTCTTGTCTAGTTTTGTCTGTTCTTGTCTGATCTTGTCTGGCCTTGTCTGGTCTTGTCTGGTCTTGTCTGGTCTTGTTTAGTATTTTCTGGTCTCGTCTGGTCTTGTCTGGTCTTGTCTGGTCTTGTCTGGTCTTGTCTGGTCTTGTCTGGTCTTGTCTGGTTTTGTCTGGTCTTGTCTGGTCTTGTTTGTCTGGTCTTCTCTGGTTTTGTCTGGTCTTGTCCTGTCTTGTCTGGTCTTGTGTGGTCTTGTCCAGCTTTGCCTGGTCTTGTCTGGTCTTGGCTGGGCTTGCCCTTTGGCTGGGCTTGCCTGGTCTTGTTAAAATATTGTGATTTTGCCTGTGTAATCTTGCCGGAATAGTCTTACCTTACACGTTCGTTTAGCTCATCCTTATTCATCTTTGATTTCAACTATATACACTGAATTGAAAAATCACCATATATACAAACATATATATATATATATATATATAAATATATATATATATATATATATATATATATATATATATATATATATATTTTATATATATACATATATATATATATATATATATATATATATATATATATATATATATATATTTGACCACACTTAATATGTAAAATTAATTTTATAACTTGTTATTCACAAAAAATTACATATACAAAAAATTTTAATATAAGACATTTTTAAAGAATAATATATTAAATGTTTAATTTATTTGTTTGTATAAGTTTTAGTAACCTATATGTTTGTATATTGTAGGGTTTATAAACTATAGGTTTTTTAAATAGAGAATATGTTATTTAAAATTATAGTTAGTTCATATATTTTATTGGTTTGGTGGTGGAAATGCGAACTAGGAGCGGTTTTCCTCCGGGTGGAGGTGCCGGGCGATGCGCACGTATTCCAGTCTCCGTCGTGCAACGGTCGTGTCAGGGTGTTCCGGTGCGCTCCGAAACGGCTCCCAGAAATCGGGAGAGAGAGCGCAAGTTTAGTCGGGTTAGTAGGAGAATCAGGGGGTTGGAAACCATTGTTGCCATTTCCTCGGCCGTGCCAGACTAAACTTCCCCCAGTGCGCCCGGACTCGGTGAAGTCTCACAGGTGAAATAGTGGGAAAAAGGATCAATATGTACAGCGTGGAGTTGTGTTCTTCTTGAGGATGCCGTCGATGGACAGTGAATAGTTTTTTTCGTGGACTATTTCTCATCGTTTCCATTTTCTCGTTTTAGAAATTTCTTAATATGGTTTTCTTTTTTAAATGATATTAATCGATGATACTCCAGACATTTGCTACCACATTGTCCGGGCCGCGCGACCTCTAAGCCATGCTTGTTCTAAAGGAGGTGTGCCCAGATATCGCCAGCACACTTATTTAAAAACTCTTTTTTTAACTCGCGCCACTTGGAATTAATTATCAATTCTAGTTTCTCTCGCAATTTTCGCATCATTTATTCACGACAAAATGACATGAATGTATGCTACTTCAAAGGACATTTTCAATTAATTTATCTATTCTTCGATTGGAATTTATTTGAAATATGAAATAATGGTAAGTTCATTATTTTTTTCAGAGACTATTTCCTAATAGGAAATCAATTTGATGAATGTCTTATTATTTTATAAATTAATTTTGGTTAAAAGAATCAAAATTTTAATTAAGTAATTATATAAAATTTGAACCGTTTTAGATCGAAGAATTTACAATTTATTCTTTAATTGCATTTTTTATTCATTAAATTTCTATCCTGCATTGTTAATTACAATTTTATAATTATTACAGGAAATTATCTAATGATAATTATATAGCAATTAATTTCTTAATTATGATGAAAATATATAAATATTAACAAAATAATAATGAAACTTATATTTGATATAATTTTCATTTATTATTAAGTTTATAAAAAGTTTATATTAAGTTTTGGTTATTATTGCGATTACTATATTGCCTAAAATTCATTATCTTTATAATAATTATTATTTGCTACAATATTCTTAGTTTTAAGTAATCTCCTATTCATTGTTTGTCCTATTCTCAGAAGTCTAACTGCAACAATATATCTAATATGGTTTATTTAGTTTTATTGCGTCTAGTAATTATTAAATCTGCCTTTTTTTAAATCAATTAATCTTATTAAATTCATCTCATTTATTAGTTACGATAATAAAAATAAAATAAATTAGATTTTTCAGGATTTATGTAGTACTAAAAGCTTAAGCTAGTATATTTTGTATGTGGTTCTGCTGCTTCTTAAAAATTATTAATTTTGTGTATTGATTAATCTTATTACAATTTACAACTAAGTTATACAGCAATCTCGAGTAGAAAACATAGATAATATTCTGAGAATTTTGAATCGAAAACTTTCTTGTTTCTCGAGACGAAGATTACGTAAAAATTTGTCAGTGAACATTACTGTACTTTATTCAGGATCTTTTTGAAAGTCATCAACAAAAATTCGAATTGGAGATTTTTCTTTGTTTTTGAATTTTTCATGTTTTAAAGTGTGGAAAAATGTGGAACATCTTGTGTGATGAAGGTTTATAAAATACTGAAAAACTGGTTACTGAAAATTGCTGAAGATGATTTTTTTGAAGGTCTGCAAATAAACGAAAGTGTAACAGTTTTTAAATTTGGATTTGATTTATTTCTCGATTTTTTGAGTTTCAAGACGGTGAATAGAAGTCGTTTGAGAAAAATCCTTGTTTGATTGGATAGGGTTTAAATAATTGTTGATTACCCAAAAACTAGTACTTAAATAATACTGAAATATATTGGGATTCTTGTAGATCCTGGTGCTGAAAATATTCTGAAAATTTTAATCGTATATTTTTATTCGATTATGACTTTTATCAAAGTTATGCAAAGTTTAAGTTTAAGTTTTTTTAGAAATCATTCTCTAAATTAGGAATGAGTTTTTTTGTGTTATGAGTTTTAAGACGGAAAATGCGCCTTGTAAATGAGTTTTATAATTTTAGAATGTTTGATACAGGTTTAGGAGACCTGCGATTCTTATCCATTAAATATGCTCAAAAATTATATAGACAAAAATAAAAGATGTAAAAATCATATAATAGGGAACATGCAAGAGATTTATTTGATTTTTTTACCCCCGATACTTTTATGGTTTTAACATTATACGTAAACTATTATTTTCTTGGTATATAGTGAGTATACCAGTGAGTATAGTGGTATACCAGTATACATAGTGAGTATACATAGTGAGTATACCAGTGAGTATAGTGGTATGATCTCGGTATATAATTTATTTGGTATATAGTGAGATAAGAAATTATCGAGAAGAATGACTGAAAGTGGTTTTGTTAAAGCACAATCAGACAATCTATCAGAAATATGCATTTATGATGCCAGCATATTTTGTATCGAATTCAGATTTTACGTCCACTGAGGTCAAGGTAGTAAGTTACTGCACGATAATAAAATAAAAATCTTTCATTTCTGAGCAATAAGAGGTAAACTTTTCGGAAAAAAATTCTAATAGTGCCCTAGAATATCCAAACTGCAATACTAATATGCTAAACGATTCCTTTAATTTTAATTTCTTTAATGTAATTAGTATGTTTATAGTTGCAAGTAGGATGCTTTCAATTAAAAGTTTTATTAAATGATATGATTGTTTGGGTAATCCTATCAACATTGTAGGTACTTTTCCTATAGCAGTAGAGGAATAGTGCAGTTAATATAATACTTCGCATTACATTTTTAAAATGTTTTTCATCTTCTAAATCATCTTGCGCCAAACATAATTCAGATGAGCTACAGGATTCATAATTATGGGATATGCTGTGGTGCCTGGTAGTTGATGATCTCCTAGATGTGCTAACAAAGAACGGGTATAAGGCGGTTGGTTATGCAGACGATGTTGATGTCATAATGAGGGGTAAGTTTGGTAGTACAATCATGAACCTTGCACAAAGTGCATTTAACATCATCGACTGTTGGAGCAGGAAGGAGGGCCTTAGTGTCAACCCGAGCAAAACAGTAATGGTTCCCTTTACCAGAAAGAGGAAGCTGAACTTGAAAGCTCCGAGCATTGATGGCCAGACGTTAGAGTTCTCCGAGGAGGTGAAATATCTAGGGGTAACCTTGGATAAGAAACTCACTTGGAACTCGCATCTGAACAACGCTCTCAAAAGCCTCAGCGGGTTTGTCGCGGATCTGCCGTAAGCTTTCTGGGAAAACATGGGGACTAAAACCCAAAATGGTCATATGGTCTTATACAGCAGTGGTAAGACCGATTATCACCCACGGTTCACTCGTATGGTGGTACAAAACAAAGGAAAAAAGACCCAAAGCGTGCTACAATAGCTTCAACGGCTTGCGTGCTATGGTATAACAGGAGCTATGCAATCTACTCCAACCACAGCAATGGAAGTTTTGTTGGACCTACTCCCACTGCAGAAACAGGTAGAAAAAGAAGGTCTTCTCAGTGCTCTGACACTAAGGTGTACATCGCCTATTCAGAGACACATGAAAATAAGGGAATAAATCGGAGAATTTCTGGAGCATTCCTGGGACACAATGTCTACGGAATACGACTTCGACACAGCCGTTGAAGTGGTCATCAATGACCGCCAAAACGGTGTCCAAAGAATCGAAAATCTGAAAGACAAAGCGTACATGTGGTACGCCGACGCATCAAAAACTGCTAAAGGTACAGGAATTGGCATATACAGCCGGAGACACAGCGAGTTCACGGCATTGGGCCAGGCTCCCACGGTACTACAGGCTGAAATTATAGTCATTGAAAGATGCACACAAATCTGCCTAAAGAAACGTCTTAAAGGAGTGCAAATCTACATCCTAACGGACAGCCAGGTAGCTCTAAGGTATTTAAAACCCACAACTTTAATTCCAAGTTAACCTGGGACTGTAAACAAACCCTGAAGCAACTGGTGAAAGGTAACAGACTCACGCTAATGTGGTCACCGGGCCACCAGGGCATATATGGGAATGAAATGGCCGACGCACTCGCCAAAAGCGGGGCCGAGGCTTCCTTCTTGGGCCCGGAGCCAACTTGTGAGCTTACCAAGGCCCACTTAAGGCAGGAGGCTAAGAAATAGGAAGAAGAGCAAAAACAAACCCACTGGAAGAACACGCCAGGACAGAGGCAAGCTAAAATGCTCATAAACAATTCTGCCGCAATAACGCAGCAGATGCTAAGCTTCTCTAGAAGAGAAATCAGAACTTTGGTAGGCATACTTACAGGACATTGTTCGGTGAGGTATCACCTACACAAAATGGGAAAGGCACAGGAAGTTGCTTGTAGATTATGTGAATCAGATGAAGAAACCGCTGAACACATAATGTGCACATGTGTACCGCTAGCACACATAAGGCTTGCCCACTTCGGGGTCGCAAGGATGAACACCTTGGAGCTGAGTAGCAAGCCTCTCAGGAATATCTTAGACTTCGTTTACGAAATTGAATTCTTGGGAGAGTAATTGTAGTAGGGTCAAGCACAATAGATCGCAAGTTGGTCGCAGTACAGAAAGGCTTTGCATCCAAACGACCCCCACAAAATAAACTGGGTTATCTGCAAATAACTTTCTTTTTACAACTGATGTCCTAGCTGATTTTATTGGTGAAGTTGTAATATTTTGTAATGAAAGACGAGGAGGAGATAAACAGTGGTGTGCTGGAGCGGGTTCGCGGGGGCGCGAGCCCATTGTAAACTTTTGTTTAAATTGGCTAAGTTTAGCCCTTTTGAGCCCTTTGTTAATTTTATTATAAATTTGCGAGCCCATTGTTAGTTTTAATTAACATTGTTTTTATTTACATCATTTCTTTCTATTTGGATTAAGTGAATAGATGGCTATTCACTTAAACAGATTCACAAGTGGGTTATTCACTTATTCAAGATAGAAAGAAATGATCTTGAAGACAATTTTATTTATCTGGTTCTCGTTTAGTGACACGAATGTATACACACGAAAATAGACGTGGAAATTATAAAAATCGGTCGCGTGTTCGGATCTAGATGGGCATCTTGTAGCGTATGCACTTGGCGGTTTGGAAAAATTATTCCGCTTTCTGCAAACATTTTGAATCTAATGACAAAACTTCTGGAGTATTAAATCAATTTAGAATTTCTTAAAATTTAGCTTTAATGATCGACGTCTTACAGGAATTCGCTTACCATGCAGAAGCCTTACAAAGTCGTAACATTAATATTGCTAAAGCAAATTCTTTAATTGTTCGATCTATTAACGCTATTAATTATTTGAATAATTCTGTTGGTTACTATGAAGCTAAAATCGAAGATAAGCTTAAGTCTAAAGCGTTTGAAGGTTAAAGGGTTTAAAATTTCACTCACCTCCCCCAGGTGGCGGTCATCGGCAGCGAGCCTATTGTTAAGATTTTCGCAGCACACCACTGGAGATAGGGCTACATTTCTCTTTCCCATACTTAAATTAACACGAATTCTGTACTTTGTACGTTACTTCTGAACTTTGATTTAATATTTACTTGCACAGCTTTGGCGTATTACTAGAGGCTTCAATTTGTTTAGTTCTAGAGACATCCGTGCGAGAGGTACTAGGCCTTCCTTGATAATCACCACAGCCTTCAATATGAAATACACTGTGTCCTGCTTCAAAGTAGTAGAAACTCGGTGAAAGTGAAAGCATCGTTTTTTAGTGATAATCTATGTCTCTTAATTGCACACAATCTCTCTTATGGTGGTGGCATATTTCGTTTTTGGCAATGAAATATATGTGTAAGGATTGCAATCCGGTGTCATTTTTCGGGATCCGACCGGATCCGGCCGGATCGATTGCATTAAATCTAACATAATAAACTTTACTTAATCTACTGAGATCTCAACAATTAGGTATTTGAGCATGCTGACAAGTTTTATTCTTATACTGTTATGACAGACATCATGATGAATCTGTCTAATGAAACATAATATCTATTTAAATGTCTATTTAGTTTAATCAACTTACTATAAATGCCGAATTTGCCGATGAATATGGCGCACCTAAAATTCAACCTATTTTTTGTGCGTCTATAACGCGGACCTATGTTTTATATTCAATAGGCATTTTTTTTTGAAATAAAGGTGCGCGTTATACACCAGCAAATACGCTAATTATTTTAAGTATACATTATTTATCACAAAATCAATTTTGATTTTGATAAAACCATGTGGCGCCATGTGCATTTAAATGTGCATTTAAATTATCTACTTAAGTATGCTATTAAAAATTAGCATCACCGGATCCGGTGATCGGATCAGTAGTACATATGTATTACAGTAATTAGTACAGTATTTATATGTTTTAACGAAGTAAAAAGATAATTATTATTTATTATTGGTTGTGATTTTAATATTAATTTGTTGGTTTCTGATAGTGTACATGAAGAAATTTTGAAATGCCTTTTGGACCTTAGTAACATTCCATATTTAAATTGCATTACTAGACCTATACTCTATCGGGCGAGAGCATGTAGCTGTATTGCGCCCTGGTATCAGAGGCAAGAGACGCGCCGAGGTACGCGCAGATTAGTTTAGTTAGATGAGTTAAGAAATATCACTGTTTCAAATACGGACAACTAAACACCGCGCACTCGATGTAAAGTGGGGGTATGCGCAGAACAATGCTAAACTCGTCGAGTCGAGATGCATTCTCTCGCCGGACCGAGTATAGTTCTCCAGATGATGGTCGATCGTGTACAGGGCCGTCGCGTCAAAATGTGCCCCCTAAGGCGAATACAACTTTCGACGATCCTACGACGAATTACTACATTTCAATTCACTCATGAATTATACTTATATAATTATAAGTACAAGCTGACCTCCTGCACTTTCATGCCACGACAGACCATGTGGGTTGCTAAAAAATACTATAAACTGTTATAAATTAATAATAATGAACATCCAAAGACGCGTTTCTTCCTTTTGGCTTACTCAGTATGGATTTATCATTCAACCTCGGGTTAAGTAAAGAATACGGGATTGTCTTGAAACTTAGTTTTGGGGATTTTTTACCTGGTGTAACTGTTGTTAATCGTATTTGGCGTTCTTGACTAGATCCGAAAGCAAAAATTCACTTTCTGCGTTGTCTACGCTGGTTCAATAAATATTCGTGTTTCTGTTGAAAATAATTGTTGACATTTTCAAGATGACAGATAGTGAATTCGAACGCAACTATCTCGACGTTGCCACGTTTATTTTTGTTTATATGCCCGTTTATATGAAAAACTATAATTTTGGCCACAAATATGCAATCTTAAGCGTCGTATTGAAGTTGCATTCATATTGCAACGAACAGCCACGCCACAAACAGCTACAATGTCTCGAGTTAATTATTTAGTTTCAGTTTCAAATTATTTTCATTCCAGTGTCCTGGATATCCACAAGATTCTTATTTTACTTTTTGTAATTAAAAAATTTGTATTTTCAACCAAATAACTGAGGTGTATGACTGGTCACATAACTGAGAATGTAGATACAATTGGGTCAGCGTTGCCAAAATTAATTTTAAAATATTAATAAAATAATAATAAAATAATAATTATTCAAAATTTTCTGCGTCACATGTTTGTGTAAAGTATATACAAAATTGGCCTCCAGATATAATTTGTCTATTATGAATATTCAGAATAATTTAACAATTCAAAAGTTACTTCAATGTAAATTAGTACCAGCCGAGTTGGTTAAACCAACCGTCCTTGCTAGATTGTCCTGTTTTAGATCGAGAGTTCGCACTGCCGCGCGTATGTGGTCTTGATTTATCTAATTAACCGGGATTAAAGCAACGGCCCTTGCCACATTGTCCTATATTGACGATTAAATATAGGAAATTGTGGCAAGGACCGTTGGTTTAACCCCGGTTAGATTAGGTTGTCCGCCGCGAATCAGGCAGATAAAGCAAGACAACATACATTTATGTTTTTACTTTCTGATCACCTCAACGGCAGAAGAAGAAAGTAAGAAGAAAGTTCTGAATCCAAATCGACCGTGAAACCATGGTGTCTATGTGTTTCTTAGTACATACTGACATTGTTGCTAAAAGTTTTTTTTTGCGTTCCTAAAAAAGATAAATTACTAGATCAGAAAGTTATGTGCTGGCCACATCAGATTTTTTTATTATATTATTTTAATATATACCTATGTTTTGTATTTTTTATATTTTTTCATCATTAATATTGTAAAAAATGTGTTCTTATTTAGGTTATAGATTATTTATTCATACAAATACCTTGGCAAATATATAATTTTATTCACAGGCAATTCATTTTGATGAGGTTAATAGTATTTAATAATTGAAATAGTTATCTAGTCAAATTTAATTTTTTTGTCATATTGCGTTACGGGGAGGCGCAAGTTAGACACTTGCCACAGGCGCTTCATACCCTCGTTACGGCACTGGTATAGGCACTTTGACAGAATATGTAACTTATACAAAAACAATAACTTACTTATTATGATTTTCCAATTGCGTAAATCTTTCTGTAACAGAATTAGAACAAATATTTAAGGGATAATTAATTAAAAACATCATTTTTTTTAGATAGATTTTCTATTTGTTTATCTGTTCCTTCGTAAATAAATAATTTGCTTTTACGTCTAATTCTAATCGAAATATTTCCATTTCATTAGCTATTTCTTTAGCTTTACAAATTATTTGCTCAAAACAAAAAAAATATTTTAACACATTCTCATCAAATCTTATTTGGGCTTATAATATGCCGCCTTAAAAATATGGCGTCGTAAGGCGATCGCCTGTCCGACCAGGCGCACGTACCGGCACTGATCATGTATTGATAATATGTTTGTGCAATCGAATATTAAGAATTATAAATTTTTACTATTACTTTTACAGATCATTTTGCATTTTTTTTTAATAATGCCAAATGTTTGCATTATTAAAAATATGTATATTTTTATACAATCTCTATAAAAATGTATTGCTTGGTATAAATTACAATAAATCACGCAATGTTTGTTGAAAAACTGATTGGAATGATCTATTATATATACAAGAACCCAATGAGACCGTGAGTCTTCTAATTAGCAGAACAAAAATATTATTAAACAAAACATATTGATTATATATAGCTTGGTGAAAATAGAGGGAAAAAAACAGCAATTGAAAGAAGAATATAATAAGTATTGTAAGATTCATAATAAAATTGTGAAACGAGGTAAACAATTATTTTTAAATTATTTTTAAACTAAGGGGTCTCAGGGAAATGTAAGGACAGTAAAGAATTATGGAAATTATATTTAAAGTTAAAGATAAAATTGGACAAAATGAGAAGAAAAAGGCCGAGGCAGACTATATAATATTTAATAGTGATAAAGTTAAGAATAACGAAGAAATTGCTAATAATTTGTTAAATTATTATAATAATATTGGAGCTGATTTAGCGTTTTAAATAGTTAAAAGAGGGTTTGTTAAAAACACAGCTAAAAGGAATCATCATAGTTGTTTTTCTAAATCGTACAAATAGATTGAAAATCGAGAAAACTGTTAACGAATTAAAGGATAGAGTAGATAGTAGGCGGTGTAGATGGAATAAATACTAAGGTGCTAAAATATCTAGCCGATATAATTAGTAAACCGCTGCGCCGGAGCATATTCTTAATATATGTATGAATCAGTGTATTCCGGTATTGAAGTCGGGGGATAGGCACTCACCTACAAACTATAGACCGATATCTTTAATATCTAATTTTGCTAAATTAATGAAAAAAAATGGTCTATAATAGGCTTATTTCTTTCTTAACTAAACATGATGTAATCTCCGAAAATCAACGGATATAGAAAAGGTCTATAAAGCTGGCACCCCATGCTCTTCAAAATTTATATTTGATAAGACCAGAATTATGTGCTCTTTGTGTGCTAATTATGTGCCGCAATCGCGATTTTTGTGTACGAAGCCTTCAATGACAGAATCAAATTTTACTAGTGGGGGTGCTAATTTAACAGTCAAGCTAGCACCCACCCATCTGAAAAATTGGGATACCGATACCAAATAAGCACAACAATTATGTGCTATTTATGTGCTTTTCAACTACCCTGGAGCGATGTCGCTAATCCAAACCCTTGAGCGAAAATCTCACTCCGAACAGAATGAGCCATAAGAGGCGAAATCTATAATAATCGATCAAACAAGTTTTAACCAACGCACCCTTCTACCAAAAATTCACCCCGAACTGTATTAGCCTTGAGAGTTGAAATCTTTAATAAACGAGAACAGAAATTTCAAAATGACTCAAAATTGTTGCAAGAATTATGTCCTCTCAAGATATACTATTAACGATTTTTGTGCTCAAACCCTTGTGCGAAAAACTCACTCCGAACGGAATGAGCAATAAGAGGTAAAATCTATAATAATCTTGCACACAAATTTTAACCAGAGCGAAAATGTTGCAAAAATTATGTGTTCTCCAGATATGATTTACGCGATTTTTGTGATCGCACCCTTGTACGAGAAATTCACCCCGAAATGTATGAGCCATAGGAGGTGAAATCTTTAATAATCGAGAACAAAAATTTTAAATCGCAAAATTGTTGCAATAATTATATGCTCTCTAGATATGCTATTTATTATTTTTGTGCTCGCACCCTTGTACAAAAAATTTACCGCGATGGCATGAGCTATATCAGTTGAAATCTATAATAATAGAGCACATAAATTTTAAACGAATCGAAATTGTTGCGATAATAATGTCCTCTCCATATATGCTATTCGTGATTTATTCGTGATTTTCGTGCCCCTTGCATTAAAAACTAACCCCGATCTGCATGAGCCGAGGTGAAATCTATAAAAATTGAGCAACCAAATTTTAGCCAACCCGAAATTATTGCAATAATTATGTGCTCTACAGATATGCTATTCACGATTTTTTGGCTCGCAGCCTTTTTCGAAAAAATGACCTCGAACTGTATGAGCCATAAGTGGTGAAATGTTTAATAATCGAACAGACAAATTTGAACTAAAATTGCGATTGCGGCACATAATTAGCACATAAAGAGCACATAATTGGTTTCGGCATAAATGGTTTCTGCATAAAACTAAGTTTCAGATTTTGGGGAAAATCTGCAAGTTTGAAATCAGTATCGACTCATTCTTAGGGCTCATGCACTTCGGGGTGAATTTTTCGTACAAGTGTGCGAGCACAATAATCGTAAATAGCATATATGTAGAGCACATAATTACTGCAAAACATTTTTCGTCATTTAAAATTTCTGTTCACGATTATTAAAGATTTCACCTCTTATGGCTCATATATTTCGGGGTGAATTTATCGTACAAGGGTGCGAGTAGAAAAATTGCGAATATCATATCTGGAGAACACATAATTATTGCAACAATATCTCGTTGGTTAAAACTTATGTGCTCGATTATTATAGATTCACCTCATATGGCTCATTCCTGTCGGAGTGATTTTTTAGCACAAGGGTTTGAGCACAAAAATTGTAAATAAGATATCTGGAGAGCACATAATTATTGCAATAATTTTGCGTTATTTAAAATTTCTGTTCTCGATTATTAAAGATTTCACCTCTTGAGGCTAATACAGTTCGGGGTGAATTTTTCGTACAAGGGTGCGAGCACAAAAATCATGAATACCATATCTGGAGAACACATAATTATTGCAAAAATATCGCGTTGGTTAAAACTTATTTGCTCGATTATTATAGATTTCGCCTCTTATGGCTCATTCAGTACGTGGTGGGTTTTTCGCACAAGGGGTTGAGTTAGCGATTTCGTTCCAGGGTACTTGAAAAGCACATAAATAGCACATAATTGTAGTGCTTATTTGGTATCGGTATCCCATTTTTTTGGATGGGTGGGTGCTAGCTTGACTGTTAAGTTAGCACCCCACTAGTAAAATTTAATTCTTTCCTTGAAAGCTTCGAGCATAAAAATCGCGATTGCGGCACACAATTAGCACATAAAGAGCACATAATTCTGGACTTATTTAATTTAAATTTTGAATAGGTGGGGGTGCCAGCTTTATAGACCTAAATTCAAAATCATTTTCTAAAAGGCAAGAGTCCAGAAGAAGCTATTAATTATATTACAGATTTCATTTATGATAACTTTTATATATGATAACAAAAATTATCCCACAATGATTGCATTCGTAGATCTAGCTAATAAGTTTGACATGGTTAACCACTTTATACCATAGGTTCTCAACGTGGGCGATAACGCCTCCTCGTGGGCGTTTGAGACTTTCAGGGGTGCAGTAGAAGACCCAGACAAAATTATTACAGATTTTAAAACAACGCAAAACAACGCAATTGATAACAGGGTTTTAAAAGTTGATCTTTTCACGTAGTTGTAAAGTAAAAACCATGACGGAGGCAAAAAAGAAGAGACGACAATGTAGTGTGGATTATATTAAATACGGATTTATAAAAATGCCCACAAATCAATCATGGCCACTATGCTTTATTTGTCAAAAAAACATTTTCAAATGAAGCGATGAAACCTTCTAGGCTTTAAGATCATTTTAATAAGATACATCCGGATAAGAAAGACAAAGATGTGTCCTGTTTTCAAGACATGAAGAAGAAGTACGAAATTCAGGCAACTATATCAAAAGTATTTTCATCAGCTTCTAAAGCAAGATGTTGACGGACTTCGAGCTTCGTACAATATCTCATTCTAGAGTGCTAAAACAGGCAAACCACAAACTCTTGAGAAAGATTTAATTTTACCAGCAGTAAAAAAAGTAATAACCACTGTGCTCCATAAACCTGCTGCAGATATTATGCGAAAAATTCTTTTGAGCAATTGTTCTGTGCAAAGACGAATTGTTGAAATGGCTGAAAACATTAAATAATCATTGTGCAATCATCTGCAGACTTGTCAATTTCCAATTCAGTTGGTCCACTTTACCACCAGTCCATTTTACAAACCAATGAAGTATTGTTATTGTTATACGTGCGGTTCATTAAAGATGAGAAGATATGTCAAGAACTATTGTTTGCTACAAATTTGGAAACATATACAAAAGGAGAAACCATATTGAATATACTGAAAAAGTTTTGTGACGGAAAGAAAATTCCTTTAAATAATATTTTGTCAGTTGCTATGGATGGCGTACCGGCTATGGCAGGGCATCACAAAGGCTTCACAGTGCGCTTAAAAAATAAAGTTCATGAAATGCTTGCTGTACATTGCGTAATTTTTCGTCAGCATTTGGTTACGAAAAATCTGGGTGAACGTCTCCATATATCACTTCAATATGTTATCAGAGCAGTAAATAAAATCTGAAGTAATTCGTTGAATGACAGATTATTTAGTCAGGTTTGCATTGCCAATAATGAAAATTTTAACCGATTGCTGTTTCACTCTGAGATGCGCTGGTTGTCAAAAGGTTTTTCCTAGAAAACAAAGACACATAATTGCGCGACAACTTCATCTCAGCAAAGAACGATATTGCGTACTTAACAAACCTGTATAAATTGTTTAATTATGTCAAGCTCCAACTTCAAGGCGACGACTTAAACTAGATTAGAACCAAAAATAGCGTTGCTGCTTTTATATCCACACTGATGTTATACAAAAGAAATATCGGCAGACCGGAATTCAAGACCTTCGAAAATTTATCAGCAGTATCATTCAAGAACGACGACTTACTTATTTACTGTCAACACTTAAGAAAACAAACACTTGGAGGTTTTCCAAGTCTTGACAGTGATTTTAATAAACGATTTTAGGATATTTTAAACATGGACATATCACGCTGGGTAATAGATCTTTTTTCAAATCTGAACTCAGCTGGATTATCCCAGTTGGAAGAAGAACTAAAAGAACTGACGACAAATTAGGAATTAGAAATTAAATTTAAGAATGGCAACCAAGAATTCTGGCTGCAGAAGCCGATTTCGCAACTATACAAAGGATTATGGTCGATTGTTCAACGATTTCTTATAGCATTCCCATCGTCCCATTTGGCTGAACGTGGATTTAGTGCTGTAGCGACGCTGGCAACTAAAAAGAGGAATGGGCTCCGTGTTACTGAACGCAGCGATTTACGGTTGTTTTTAAGTAAAATCGAGCCTGATATTAACGAACTCCTTAAAATGCATCAAATTCAACCTTCTCATCAGATGTTATAAATTCAATGTATGTCTGAGTTAATAAGTAGTTTAGTCTGGTGTTGCTGGAGATTGAAATTAATTGTTTAGAATATATACGTACCAATAACTTTTAATTATAAGATGCACAACCAAAAGAAAACTTTAAAACAAATACAAATGTTAACACAGGCCGGAATACAAAAAAAAAACATATAATATTAAACGTATAATGTTACAATGTATAAACATATAACTTAAAATCAGTTGCCGCAAAATTCTTTTTTCCAATCTTGTTGATTAAACCCGTTCTTCTTCTCTTTTTTGTTTTTATGTCGCTAGGGACGCTCTTGATGTTAATAAAAAAATACAAATTAGAGGCGCCACTTCCTGAACAAAATTTTAAGTGTCGATGGTTGCCTAACTCTTTTTCAAACTTCTTTCCTAAGCCTTTTTCAAACAATTTTGAATGTTAATAAAAATATTTCTCAATTTAATTAAGTATGCGTTTTAATTGTTTTCATTAAAATATACTTATTTAAACTGAGAAATAAGTTTGGGGTCATATGTTATCTTAGGACGATATAATATTACACATTTTAATTTAATTGTGGCAATAACTATTTCAGATTCACCACAGATGGCGAGAAAAAAAATAGGGGGCTCTAGAAAAAAATATATTTTCAGAATGGGAGGGTGGGCAAAATAAGCTTGAGAACCTATGCGTTAGACCAGCGTTTCTTTTATGAGTTATTGTTAAAATGAAAGAAGATAAACAATGGATCATTTTATTGATGGTAAAACAAAAGTAGCTCTAACAAAGATTGCACGCTTATAAATAAAATAAATATTAATGTGTTGCTGTTACTGGTCGACCAAATATTTTAGGTGTGGAGAAAAGGATGACAATTTTATTCTTAAATCTGGTTCTACGTCTAATCGATTTCTAAATTCATTTTTCAGAAAAACCTTTGTTGAAAAGCCTGTTTCACACTGGCATGTCGTCACAAAAGGCATTAGAAATCTTATTGCTTTTTATGCAAATGCTGACAGGAAAGCCAAAAATCCAACAAAAGCATTCTATTGAAATTGTCTTTCAGTGTTGTGTCACATGACTGTTCAATTATAAATTCAACATCTTCAACCAATTCACTTATCTATGATTTGTTGCGGTTGATTGCATGAAAATATTATTTAATATTTGTCTGTAGTCCTTGCAGATGATCCTTGAATGCAGTTGAAATTTCATCTGGCAGGGAACTACGATTATACTGTTTTTCTAGTACTGCTAGCTTCATAGAAGCATTGTAATTCCTTTCTTCCGCACGACGAATCCATAAATTTAGTTTTTTTGTTGCAGCCTCCATCTTCTCTTGTACTTTGTAGATTGACATTGTTGCCTTGTTATCATAAAATTTAAAGATTCAGCTGTAGGCACAAGGTGAAACATTATAAAAATAATTATAAATAATAGACACTGCGTATAAGTTTCACAAATTAGTTTTATTTAAACTGCCCTGCCTGTTTAACCTATATACGGGGCGTTACAATCGTTACATTTAATTTAGTAAATCCCACTTCGTTCATTTCGGTCTATAGAATTGTTTAGTACTCTATTGTTTAGTACTATATTTTTAGTTGTCTTTTATACTAATTATACAACTAAAAACATGTTAGTAAAGAATAAACTACTACAGAATCTGCATCGGTCATCTTCCTCTAGTGCTGGGGTCTTGAGGTATTTTCTAAGTCTACAGTGTCCCGTCAGGACTCTTATCAGAATTCTAAGTTTGTTCCTGTTTAATTTCAGGCAACCTTTTGTTCTTTTTTTTAATTACTTTGGATTGTCTTAGCCCTGGAAGTTCTTTCCAGATTTTTATCCATTGTTCTCCTATTTATTCATCTAAACTTTTGTGGATGGTATTCCCAGAATGTATAAAAGTATCATGTATTTTGCACAAAAATAATAATTTATTTAATAATGTCGATTCAATTTTATTTAGTTATATTTTAAATTTACGTGAAAATAAATGAACTAAAACAAAAAGCAGCTAAATTTTTCTTTGCGACCCGGTATTTTTTTTCCGGGCCGGTAACTGGTCGCGACCCGGCATTTAGGAAACTCTGCGTTAGACTATTTCAATAACTTGAAGCATATGAACTAAGAGGTGTTGCTTATGAATTAGTTAGGGATTACTTACAATGCAGGTCGCAATGCGTTAAACTTAAAAACATTAAAAGCGCAAAAAGGGCATAACTGTTGGCAACTTAAAAGACATTTTGATGCAAAACTTAAAAAAATATCCTTTGAGGGAAAATATCGTACTTTTTTCGAATGAAAAAAAGCCCATTCAAAAAGACACGTTTGGACGAAGTGGTTTTATAAATCGTGCCAAACAAGCTACACTTGCTTTTTTTCATGTGGCTTGGCATATTGCAAGACAAAAGAGACCCTATAATATTGCTGAAAAACCTGCTGCAATTGACATGAGACGTATCATGTGCGGATATGGAAGTGCAAAGAAATTACTATAGATACCATTATCAAATGATACAATTCGTTTACGAATTAATGATATGTCATTTGATATTAAGAATCAACTTATTTGTGCTATAAATATTTGCTGGTTTTTTTATTATTCAACTTGATGAAACAACAGATGCACGTAAGTAAAGATGCTCAGCTCATGGTTTACATCGGGTATCCAGGTTTAACAAATATACAGGAGGGCATTTTATTTTGCAAACCAATGTCAACAACAACTAGAGATATATTTTCTAAGGTCGATTCGTTTTTTTAAAGAAGGATTAAATTGCAATCAGTGTTTCCGTACCGACGGTGAAGCTGCGACAGTATCTCAATAGGTATTTTCGACAAAAGCAAAAAAAAATGAATCCACAAATTATATTGATTCATTGTTTGCTACTTAGACAAAATCTTGCTTCAAAAAAATTATTATTTTATTCTGAAGTTAGATGGTTGTCCCGGGGGAAAGTTATTCAAAGAGTATTATGATTACCGACGGAAGTCGAATTATTTTTGAGAGAAAAGACATCCAAACATCCATTAACATTTAAATTCTCCGACTTGAAGTAGATTACTCAAATTGCTTATTTGCCATATATTTTATTTGAAATAAATAATCTAAATACGTATATGTAAGGACGTAATCATACTATCATTGAATTAACTGAAAGAACTACATATTTTAAAAACAAAAATTATGGAGAAATAAGGTTGAAGTAAAGAATCTTGCTTCATTTCTGACTCTTAATTTACTTGTTGTAAACAATAATATTGATACCACTTTTTTAAAATACAGAAAATTATTATTAATCATTTAGAAAAACTAATAGCAGACTTTGATCGATATTTCCCAGCAGACGATATCTTCAAATATAAATGGGTTCGAATGCCATTTAATTTTGATTAGTATGTGATTAGTTAGTGATTTGCATGATGAATTTGTTAATATTAATCAATTTCAAGAACAATTAATAGCAATAAAAAGTGAGAAAGCACTTCCAAACAATTTCAACAAAAACACTGAATCCTTATTTGCTTTCTGGTTAAAATTAAAAACCGAAATGACAATAATTGTTAAAGAAGCACCAAAGGTAATATTGCATTTTTCAACAATATATATGTGTGCGGCCCTGTTTTTTGGCTGTGTGTGTAGTCAAAAAGAAATTCCGGAACAAGTTACATCCTGAAATAAATATAAGGTGCTCCTTGACAAGCATTAAACCGAGGTTTGAAGATCTTTCAAAATGTATTCACGCACAAGGTTCTCATTAAAACTGCATTTGCGTTTAAAATTTAGAAGACAACATATGTTTATATATTTTTTTAGGAATAAGTTAAAACTCTAATTATGTTCAAAAAGTTAATATATATTAAATTTGGTCAATAAAAAATATTAAAAACACTTCGAAAAGTACTTTTGTTTATCTTTACTATTAAAAAAAATAATTAAAAAAAATTATCATTGTAATATTGAAGTTTTTTTTAAAATACGATATAAAATAAAGCAATGAACAAAAGTTTTTTTTTGTAACAAAAGTCAAATTTGAGTCGCGACTTAAAAAGGTTAAGAACCACTCCTTATATATTAATGATATTTTCAACATAATACAAAATAACTGCCTAATATCATGTGCTGATGATACAGCTGTTTTATGTAAAGGTAAAACATGGATAGAAATGCAAAAAAACTTATCGGGGTGGATAAATAGTTTGAGTCTCAGCCAGAGACTCAATCTATTTCTCAAATACCGCTGATGCAAACCAATTATCGCTAAATGTAGATAAAACTACTTTTATTACTTTTCCATGCTACCACGATAGTTTATCCAGTGTTGTGAAGCTAGTGATTCAGAATAAAAAGATTAGGAGTGTTCAATAATATAAATCTTATCAAATCTTAAAAAAATACTATAGATCTTATAAATAAATTTTGAAGTGAGATATTTTGTCTTTGTTTTCTATAAACTGAGTCGATATATGGATAGAAAAACACAAAAGATTATATATCATGCACTGATTGTAAGTTTAATTAACTATGGCGTTATCGCATGGGGTGGAGCATATGGTAATATCCTTAAACCGCTAGTTACATTACAGAATAGACTAATTCAAAAAATATGTAATACCATACAACGTTAATGTATGTAAATCTTTCATTATTAACTCTATGCTACGGATCTATAATAATTGTAAGGAATTACATTCTCAACAAATTGACTCAAAAACTGATTTGCGTTTTAAGTGTCAACGGAAAATGCAAAAAGTTTTCAGAAAAAAATGGTTTTATTTGAGAGAAAATGCTTTATAAGATTCTTATTCTGAAAAAAAATAAAAATTCTTAAATTTATTGAAGGTCTTTCTAAAAATGTCATGAAATGGTCTCTTTATCTCACGCCACATGGAAATCATCCTTTGTTCACCAGGAAAATACATGAATGTATGTACGCAATTTTCGCAGAAATTTTCAAATAATTTATCCATTTTTCTAGTTCTAACAGCCTAAACTAGTATATTTTTGATCTAGTACTATTGTTTGTTAAGTATTAAATAGTTTTTTATCTAATTTATAGTCTTTTATCTAATAAGATCTTACCAATAAATTTGAAATTTTCCTTTCAGGAAAATCTCGAGTAGAAAACGTTTAGATAATATTCTAACAAGTTTCTAGTTTTAGAGTTTTGGGGCCGAGATTACGGAAAAACTAGTGGGTGAAAATTACTGAAATTTATTGGGGATAAGTATCCTGAAAACTTGAAAATTTGAATATGAGATTTTTTTCTTGGTTTTTAATTTCTGTATGGAGAAGTTAAGTATAATCTTAATTTGAGTGATGGTTTAGAAAGTCTGTTAATGCTGAAAAACTAGTTTGAAGATGGTTTTTCAGAAGGGGTGCTAAAACAGTATGAAAATTTGAATTGGATTAATTTTTGATTTTTGAGTTTCAAAATAGTTATTTGATTTGATATGCTTTCGATAATTCTTGATCATCCATAAAGCTAGTACTCAAAAACTACTGAAATTTATTGGGATCCTCGTAATTCCGCTGAAAATATTCTGAATTTTTTGTTTGTTTTTAAGTTTCAGCACGGCTTAAAAAATTTGTGAATACTCAAAAACAAGATGTTGAAATTTGTTACGTTTTTTGCTGAAAGGGTTTGGAAAACATTCAATAAATTTGAAATGAGTTTTAGAGATTTAAGGTGGAAAATACAGTTACAATTTTAAAATTATAAATGTCCAAAAATTCAAAAACAATTTTAGAATTTTTGATAGATTTAGGAAACTTGTGATTTCTGGCAAAAAAGTTTGTTAATAGTTATCTACATTAGAGTGCGGAAACGTTGATTTTCCACGATTCCCATTAGTTGAAGCGAAATGTGTATAAGATTTTTTGGCCGACAATTATTATTTAAGAAACCAATAGATATAGATTATTTGCAATATTGGAAATTATTTAATTTTTTAATGTTGATACTCACAAACTTTGACATTTTTACTAAGTAAAATTTATTGGGTACATAATATGTCATTTTGCAACATGTCATACGCTATACTTTATAATAAAAAATCACTTTCGTATTCTATATTATCGTGTCAAATATGGAGTAAAGTAGCTTTTTCTAAATCAGATTGTTTTGTTTTCTACTTAATTTATTTTGTAAGTATCCTTGAAAGGTTAAAATTTACTGGTCACTTTACCGCATCGTAGCCGTATTTTGCAACATTTTGTGTAAAAATTAAGTTTCGCTGGACGTATACATAATGTCAAAGCTAGCTTTACAATTCAGGAGGCCAAAAATATGTTTATCTACGACCACTATTATAATTGCCCAATATTGTACAGTTCGTGGATTATGTAAATACATCTTACAAGACACGTATGTAACAGTCCTCGATTAATGTTATTTAATGATTCAATAACACACTAGGCGTTTGGTTTACGATTCAGTGATTGGTTGAGAGCTGCTACTATCGTTTAATATAGGGAACCCAATACATTCCTTTATTTGTCAAAAAAATATTAAACGTCAAACTAATACATAAACACTATTTTTTTTAATTAAAACAATTAAAAAAATGTCCAGTGATAGCGAAATAGAAAATGCTACTCCACCCGAAATTGTTGAAAAAGCGAAACAAGCTGCCCATAATTTGCTACCGATTAAACCTCGGGCTCAATACGAGGATGCATATAGAAAATTTATGGATTGGAGAATGAAGCATAAAGTTAAATCGTTTTCAGAAAATGTTGTATTATCATACTTTGATGAGTTATGTCAAACAATGAAACCATCTTCACTTTGGGCAGTTTATTCAATGGCTGGGACAACAATTAATATAAATCACGACATCGACATTTCAAAACATTCAAAGTTAATAGCTTTACTAAAGAGAAAATCTGATGGATTTAAAAGCAAGAAATCAAAAATTTTAACCATTCAAGAAATTAACAGTTTCCTCAATAATTCGCCTGAAAACAAATATTTATTGATGAAGGTATTCATTACTTTCTTTTTTTAGAATGCTCTCTAATGGGCATAACGACATATTTTTTTATATAATTTTAGGTTATTCTTATCATTGGCACTTGTGGTGGTTGCAGAAAATAAGAATTATGAAATATCAAACCCTGCCATATAGAAGACACCGGCACATCTCTGATCGTTAAAATTCCTGATTCTAAAACAGAAACTCAAAGATCTTTTGTGGTACCGAAAGAATTTTTCCAAACCTGCAAACAAATTGCTAATTATCTTCATTTGCCGGAAGCAAATCTCTATACAGGACATTGTTTATCATTTTTATTACATTGTAGTTTATTCTTGGGAAAAGGAATTTATTTTAATAAAACAACAGATGTCGATATTTTGCCAACATTTTTTATTCTGACCTTCTTTGGGGCTTATATCTATTTAGTAGGTATTAATGAAATTATACATAGATAATATAAATTATTAAGTAAATATGAATTATTTCATTTGACATTGACACTGCGTTGACATTGTGTTGCCTATATCGATGAACTATATCATCTATAACTATAACTATACACTATATCAGACTATATTCTTATTAAATAGAAACAAAATAGTGTGGTCCTAGATAAAGTATATTACATAATTCGAGTTGTAAGGCAATTACGTACTCGCGGAATTACGCGGTCCCCGCTACGCGGGTTTCGGTTAACTGTTCCGCTCGTACGTAATATGCTTCTTACAACTCTCATTACGTAATATACTATTACGAAAGCGTTTAAAACTATACGGAAAGTTTTACTTGAGGATTGGAAAATTTGTGTTTATAGAAAAAATTGTGGGTGGAAATTACTGGAAATTTGTTCAGAATTTTCCTGACAGTGCCTTAAATACATTCTAAAA
Source organism: Phosphuga atrata (assembly GCA_944588485.1). Classification (NCBI taxonomy): domain Eukaryota; kingdom Metazoa; phylum Arthropoda; class Insecta; order Coleoptera; family Silphidae; genus Phosphuga; species Phosphuga atrata. Next base: position 24,441,638 of record OX155895.1, on the reverse strand, counting down.
CGGGAAGTAGGAAAAAGAAATTGGATTTATTAAAGTCGAATTATATCGAATTCTACATAATATCAATAGAAAAAATTGCATTTACTACTCGAGATGAAAGCGTTTTTTTGGGTCGGTGTGATTGCTAACTCGCTGGCGCTAGTGAGCAAAAAACACCACTTTCATCTCTTGTTGTAAAATATACTATTGATTTGAGATGGAAAGCTTTAAAAGATTCTTCATTCTGAAAGAATTAAATTACTTAAATTTATTGAAGGTCTTTCTAAAAATCTCATGAAATAGTCTCTTTTATCTCGCGCCACTTGGAATTATTTTCAATTTTTATTTCTCTCATTCTCGCATCCTTTATTCAAGAGAAAATGACATGAATGTACGAAACTTCTACGGACTATTTCAATTAATTTATCTTTTTCTCGATGCACATTTATTTAAAATATGAAATGACGATATTTCATTATTTTCTTTTCAGCGTTTAAGTAGCGTCATAGGAAATCAATGTAATTAATGTCAGTTTATAAATTAATTTTTATAACAAGTACAGTATTATCAATAATTTAATTAGCTAATTATATGATATTTGAACCGTTTTAGATTAAGGATTCTCAATTTTTTCTTTAATTGTATTAGTTATTCATTCAATTACTATCCTCAAATGTTAATTATTTTTTTATAAATCTTGCAGGAATTTATTTAATGCTAATTATATCACAATAATTTTTATGAAAATAAACATATTGTTGAAATGTGATACTGCTGACAATATTCTGAAAATTTTATTCATTTTTGAGATTCAGCACGGTTTGGAAAATTTTGAAATTTTTATGGTTGTTGCTGAAATTGTGTGGAAATTTTTTTGAGTAGAGTTTTTGGCTTAGAGTTTTAAGATGAAAAATGCAGGGTTTAAAGACTATTTTAAAATATTTGTTAGATTTAGAAAACTTCTGATTTCTGGAAACATTATTGAAATTGGTTAAATATTTTCACAAAAGCTCATAAAATCATGCATCATGAAAGTAAACATTTGAACAATCATCAACATCATCAATCAGCCATTTGTGTCCACTGCTGGGTATAGGTCTCCCTTAGATTTCTCTATTTCTCCCTATATGGTGCCTCCCGCATTCAGTTTCCAGTACTGCGCTTAATATCGTCGGTCCATCGGGTCGGGTGCGTCTTCTGCTTCTGAATGCAAGTTGTCTGGGACGCCATTTGAGTATCTGTTTCGTCCACCTATCATCGGCTATCGTGGCTATGTGGTCGACTCAGTTCCATTTCAATGTTGTAATCCTTTCCACTGCATCTGTGACGCCTGTTCTTTGTCGTATTGTTAGGTTTGGGACTTTATCGCATAGTGATATTCCTAACATCGACCTCTCCATTGCTCTTTGGCAGACTTGTATTTTTCTGATTGACTTTCGTGTTAGTGTCAGAGTTTCTGCCCCATACGTCATTACGGGCAATACACATTGGTTGTATACCTTCCGTTTAAGGCATATCGGAAGGTCGGATTTAAAGATATTTTTCAGTTTGCCAAACGCGGCCCAGGTTAAACAAATTCTTGTTCAACATGTTATATTAAAAAGGAGAAGAGGTAACCTCCATCGGCTGAGTAGGATTTATAATACACAAGCGGCACGTCGCAAAAATAATATAGATTGAGAGTATAAGCTCCAGAGTGATCTATCTACTACATCAAAATAATCATGCCCTATGCACCCACATCTAGTAGCATAGACCAAGAAGAGGAGGAAAACAAAAACAAATTATACTGTTCTTATGGGAGACTTGCCATGATGTGAAACTGTGCATCCAGGCAAGACGTGAGCGAGACCCCCTAGGATACTTTGGTGTAGGCCAAAGAAATGAAAAAGGGAGTATGTTATTAGACTTCCTACTACAACACAGGCTCTACGAAATGAATACATTCTTCAAGAACGCCCCTCAAGGAAAGTGGGCATGGGTAAACCCAGAAAAGAAAACAAAAAATGAAGTAGACTTTATAATCACAGACAGGAAGGAAAAAATGCAGGATGTATCAGTGTTAAGTAACGCAACAATTGGCAGCGACCAAGGAATGGTTAGAAAAAACATCATTATCAACATTAAGGTGAAAGGTTAAAACTAATTACCAATAATAAATTAAACAAGTGGACTACTATAAGAGAACCAGATGCGTATAAGCAGTACATTGAAATACACTTGGAAAGTGTCACAGTAGCCGAAGAAGAAACCGATACTGACGAACTAAACAACAACACAGCAGATATCCTCAAAAGCACACCGGAGAAATACTGTATTAAAGAAACTAAGGATAAAGGAAAACTCAGCCTTAATACAAAAGATCTTATGAAAAAAAAGAGAACTAACGTACAAATATAGTAACAAAACCGACGAGTTAAGAGAACTAATTAAGAAAATCTCAAGATCAGCCAGGAACAATATCCGGAAGTACAACACTAACATTATCTCTGAGTTATAGATCAAAATAAGAGCATGAAAGTGATGAGACAAAAAGTAGCCTTGAGTGAAAATGATATCAACAAAAATAATGTCACAACAAAAGAGCAAATCCTCCAGGCAGTAGAGATATTGAGGCATCCAGATCCTCCAGGCAGTAGAGATTCTCCAGGCAGTAGAGGCAGTAGAGAATGAGGAAATCACACATGCGCCTACTATACCAACAATTCTCAATCAATGTCTCCTAGGACATATCTGAAATAACGGTAGAAGAAATAAAGAACTCACTTCCTGAAATGAAAAACAACAAAGCACCAGGTGAAGATGGGCTTGTAATAGAAACAATAAAATCAGGCGGAGAAATGGTAATAAAAGCAATAAAAAAATTATTTAACGCATGTTTAGCGAAAGGAGAACCCCCATCAAACTGAAACAATGCGGTATTCATAATTATGCATAAAAAAGGAGACACCAAGGAACTATCAAATTACCGTCCTATCAGTCTCCTACCACACATATATAATCTCTTCAGCAGGATAATAACGAGGCGCCTAACACCTAAGTTGGACTTCTATTAACTGCGTGAGCAAGCGGGTATCAGATCTGGTTTCGGGACAAATGACCATCTGCAAGTGATTAAAACGCTGATCGAGAGGTGTATAGAGTATAACAAGGCACTGGTCCTAGTTTTCATAGATTACGAAAAAGCTTTCGACCAAATAGACCAACATAAAGTCTTTGAAGCACTTGCGGAATATAGAATATATCACCGATACTCCTCAATAATAAAATTAACTTATGAAAAGGCAACTGCCAGCGTTAAACTACACAAGAATACCAACAAGTTGAGAGTAAAACTCGGAGTACGCCAAGGAGATCAATCTCCCCAAAACTATTCACGGCGTTATTAGAGTACATGAGTAAGAAATTTGAGCCATCTAACATTTGCAGACGACATCATCATAATAGCGGAGGACCTACGCGAGGCTACACAGATGCTGGAGATGTTATATGCGTCCTCCCGCAAGGTTCGACTCAAGATAAATAGTAACAAAACTCAATTCATGACCAACCTCGTAGCAAGCGGTAATATCTCAGGAAACGACATAGAAATCAAACAGGTGCCCTCCTACAAATACCTTGGCCACGAGATTCGAATTTCAACAATGTTACAATGGAAATTACATTAGATATAATTGTTTCTTAAAAGGTTAATTATATATTAATATTTTGACTAAAATCCATTATTATTATTCTTATAATTATTACTACTATGTTCTATATTATCTTTATATTCTTATATTTATTATTATCCTATCAATTTATCTTATTTATTAGTTATGATATTATTTAGACAAGCTTGATCTGAGATTTGTTCTGGATTTATCTACTCCGAACAACCTAAACTAGTTTATTTTTGATCTAGTACTATTGTTTCTTAAGTATGAAATAGTTTTGTCTATTATCTAATCTCTAATCAGATCTTAGAAATAAATTTCAACCTTTCTTTCAGAAAATTTCGAGTAGAAAATGTTAAAATAATGTTCTATGAAATTTCTAGTTTCCGATTTTCGGGGCAGTGATTACGGGAAACTTAGTGGGTGAAAATTACTGTAATTCATGAAGAACCCTTTTTAGAGAATCCTGAAAATATTATAAAAATTTGATTCTGAGATTTTTCCTTGGTTTTGAAATTCTGGGTGGAGAAGTTCAGTAAAATCTTAATTTGATTGGTGATGGTTTAGAAAATCCGTGACTGCTGAAACACTATCCTGAATGCTGATTGTTAAATTTGGAGATGATTTTTTTTAAGATTAGCACACCTTCAGAAAAATCATTTTAAAAATCTGGATCACATTAAATTTTATCACATTAGTTTTTGAGTTTCAGGAGAGAGATTGCAAGTCGTTTCAGGAAAGTCGTTGTTTGAATTGATAAGCTTTCAATAATTCGTACTGACCCACAAAACTAGTACTGAAAAACAACTGGAATTTGTTTGGTTCCTCTTAAAACTGTTGAAAATATTCTGAATTTTTTTGAGTTTTAGCACGGTTTAGAAAATTTGTGAATACTGAGAAACAGGTTGTTGAAATTTGTTACGTTTTTTGCTGAAAGTGTGTGGAAAACATTCTGTAAATTTGGAATGAGTTTTAAGTTTAGAGTTTCATAATGAAAAATACTGAGTTTAAGTACAATTTTAGAATATTTGATGATTTAAGGATTGGAAAATTTGTGATTATGGAAAAATTAGTGGTTGAAAACTTCTGCAATTTGTACAGAATATTCTTAAAAATGTCTTGAATACATTCTAAAACGTTGGAATAGGATACTCTCTTAGTTTTTGTGTTACAACGGAGAATGTAAACAGTTTTCAAAGGGAATGCTTTATAAGAAAGAAATTCGTTCTCCAAAAAATTAAATTACTTAAATTTATTGCAGGTCTTTCTTAAAATGTCATGAAATGGTCTCTTTTATCTTGCGCCACTTGGAATTAATTTTCAATTTTTATTTCTCTCGTATTCTCGCGTCCTTTATTCAAGAGAAAATGACATGAGTGTATGCAACTTCAACGGACATTTTCAATTAAATTATCTATTTCTAGATTGGCATTTATTTCAAATGTGAAATGATGAAAAGTACATTATTTTCTTTTCAGCGATTATTTTTCGATATAGGAAATCAATGTAATTAATGTCAATTTATAAATTAGTTTTGATAACAAGTATCAATAATTTAATCATCTAATTACATGACACCGTCTTGGATTGAGGAATTCTCAATTTATTCTTTAAGTTATTTATTTAATTACTCTCCCTAATGTTAAATTATTATTGATTATTAATTTTATAATTTTTGCGGGATTTTATTTAATGCCAATTATATCGCAATTAATTTTTTAACTTTGACAAGCACACTTCCGCCACAATGGAAGGTTGCCCAAATAAAAATGATCCTTAAACCTAGGAAAGCTAAAGAAGATGTGTCTTCCTACAGTCCGATCAGCTTACAGCACATTCTCTCAAAGGTTATGGAAATACTTTTTTTAGGGCGATTAAATACAGTACTAGCAATCATAAAATCAGGCCTAACCACAGATTTGGCTTTAGAAAAAATCATGGCACGATAGAACAGGTACATAGACTAGTAGAGGAAATATATAAAGACTTCGAAAACAAAAAATATTGTTGTGCGGCATTTCTCGATATTTTCCAGTCCTTTGACAGAGTTTGGTACGAAAGGCCTATTGTACAAAATAAAAAACCAATAGGGAATATGCATGTTTTTTTTAAATATTTTTAATTCACTGTTTACACCGTTATAACATACTAAAAAATATAAATACTGCTTACAAATGCTGTAATTAAGTTTAATAAAATATTAAATAACTATTTAAGTCGCCATTTTCGCGCGGTCTGTTGATGACGTCAAAGATCACTGTCCATTGTTTACTACAGCTATTTTTCGTTTTTAACTTGACGTTTTTGACGATTATTTTGTAACCAAAAGACTGCAATGATATACAAATGTAAAAAATACGGACTTGTTTATATGGGATGTTACGTCACTTTCGTTTTAAGCAATGGTGTTGCGTTTTACAAATTAAAACTTCTGCCGCTTAATTTGTTTTATTTATTAATTTTAAGTATTTAAAAAGATATTAATTACAAAAATAATGGTTTAGTTAAAATGTCCGGTCAATAAAGATTCGGAAAAAAATATTTGAACCAAATTTAAATTTTATGCATATTCCCTATTCGCCACAAACTATTACGTATTCTTAAAGTCATATTCAGCCTACAGGTTTAGGTAAAACCCAACTCCACAGGACTCACGCAGAAGTGCCTCAAGGAAGCGTGCGTGGCCCGATACTCTATCTGATCTTTACCTTAGACCTGTTCATGACAGATGGAGTCGTGATCGGCACTTTTGCTGATGACACAGCAACCTTAGCTGCCTAGCTCCCTGGACAACATGGCTCACGTAATGGCTCACCACCTGGCGGATAAAAGCAAATGAGACTAAAGCCGGGGTTATATTAGAGCCACGCCGTGTGTCGCAACGCTGCCTCATGCAACGGGCTGTGATTATACTACAGTTCGCGTCGCCGCGCGTACTGATGAAATTTTTGTGTCAGTTCAGTGGCGACCGCGTAAACGTCCGCACCTATTTGCAATGTTCTGTTCCGACTCGGATACGGATCTTGAAGAAGATATTGCCTACATATTTATGTTAAGCCTACGCAAGAAGAAAAGAAAGAAGAGGAGATACTGGGTGCACCCAGTAAATGCATTAAGAGAAAATCGAATCATATAAAAATTTATACTCTCTTACTAACTCAATAATTTCGTCGGCGGACATTTTGCGCGCGTACTGAAATGTGGTAGACGTCTGCTTGCTTGCTTGTTAACACACCGCGCCGGAATGCGCGTAACCACGTGGTGATTATACTAGAGCCGAGCCAACCAACGCGTTGCCACCAGCGATGCCACGCCGATCGAAATCGAGTGGTCTGCGTAGAGTCAGCTCGCTCGGCGACACGCGGGACTGAGCTAATGTAAGCACGTTCATACTAAATGTATGTAACCGATTGCAATCCCACGCGTTGCGACACGCGGCGTGGCTCTAAGATAACCCGGGCTTAAGTCGGGTCAGGTGACCTTCACGACGCGACGGGCAACTCTCTCCCCTGTGTCGCAGATACCGTGGACTGTACTTTGATCCTCGTCTTATCTGAAAAAAAACATATAGTCATAAAAACTATATGTTTATAGTAAAGAAAAGCTCTAATAACTCAACTAAGGAAAATGTACTGGTTACTCGGCAAAAAAATCAGAGCTGTCACAAGAAAACTAACTGCAGTAATACAAATGTATCCTTAAATCAATCTAACCGTACAAACTCAAATTTAGAAATATTCCAGAGGTACCAGTCCAACACTGGGAGGATAAATACTAATGATCCGTGGTTCATAATAAACCAACAAGTACACCACGACCTAGAAACCATAACAGTAAGAAGTGATTAAAAATTCAGTGAAATTGTACAGGCACAAACTTGATAATCGTCCAAACATATTGGCAATGCACTTAATGGATAAGTATCCAACATTCAAAAGGCTAAAGAGAAAGTTCACTAGAGATTCATTGGGAATATTATACATTAAGGGCGCACGTGAAAACATCGAATCCACCCCGGTGGCAGCTAGATTGCACAAAGCACTAGCGAAGGATAGAGTGGAAATGACAGAAACTCTCAAGAGACCGGATGAGAGCTACACGGAGGACGATGGGCGGAGAGCTCTCCTCCTACCAGAAACCCATTTTCCGGGATGTAGAAAAGACAAAGAGACTGAGGGCTTGATTCAATCACGGAGACCAAGTCGGGCTGAATGGAAGAGGGCCGCGTCCATCTTTATGGAAAACCGAATCAGATGCGGTATCGGCACTTTCCAGCCAAATAAGGTCCCAGGTGTAGACGGACTAATTCCCGCTTTCCTACAAAAAGGAGGGAGAGAACTAATGCCGTACCTTCTAAAAATCTTTAGAAGTAGTTTGGCGCTAAGGTGGTATTCATACCGATAGTGTGGAAGATAGACATCACTCAACCGAAGTAATTTAGACCTATTAGTCTAACATCTTTTATGTTAAAGACGATGGAGAAGCTAATTGACAATTACTTCAGAACAATAGTGCTAGTAGGTGCACAACTACACAACAGTCAGCATGCCCTGTATCAACTGACAAATTAAATGAAAACAGCGCTAGTGGCAAAGGAAGTAGAGATATGTGCCTTCTTGGATATGGAAGGAACTTTTGACAACACTTCGCACGAGGCTGTCATTGCGGCTCTCGAAAGTGGATGAGAGAAATACTGAGAACCAGAACGGCGGAAGCTCAAGTGGGAAGAGACACCATCAAGATCTCCACAACTCGAGAGTGTCCACAGGGAGGTGTGCTATAACCACTGATGTGGAGCATGGTAGTTGGTGAATTACTAGCTAGGCTGAACGACCTAGTCATCAAATGTCAAGGTTACGCTGATGACATAGCCATCATAGGCAGAGGAATGTTTGAGGCAGTGCTCTATGAAATCGTAAAGAGAGGCCTCGTATCTAGTAGATGGTCTCAAACAGTGGAACCGAGACTCAACCCAAGCAAAACCAAGGTGATGCCATTTACTAGAAAGAGAAAACTAAACTGCCTACAGCTCATACTGTTAGATGGGAGCGCAGTAGAATACAAACAGGGGATAAGGTATCTGGGTATAACACTAGATAGCAAACTCCTATGGAATAGACACTCTGAAGCAGCGGTAGAAAAAGCCAAACGCGCTCTAATGGTGTGCAGAAATCTGGCAAGGAAAAGGTGGGGTTGTAACCCCACAATCCTGCGATGGACACCATTACACTTGCGTGGGGAAGTAGAACCAAGCTGGCTAATATGAGGAAGCAGATTGAAGAGAATTAAAGACTGGCGTGTATCTGCATCACGGGGTCGAAGGGGCCATGCCCGACAGTAGCAATGAAACTGCTACTGGATCTGACTCCGTTGCACCTTGTCGTGGAGAGGGCCGCCAGATCGGCGATTGTAAGGTTCAGCAAGGAAGGAATAGGCAGAGGTAAAATATCGGGAGCAGAGACCGGAAAAGCGTCGCTGCCAAGATCCCCTGGCCGGAAGCAACAAATGACGAAATAGTCTGCAAATACCATTACGAGAAAAACTACACAGCAATGTGTAGTGGTAAAGTCGATTAGAGCGACGAATCCTCCGTATACCACATAGAGCAAAATGGTATCCAGTGGTATACAGATGGTTTGAAGACAAAGGAAGGTACTGGTGCAGGAGTGTTTGGACCTCGTACCAAATACTTCGAATCCATGGGAACATTCCCAAGTATCTTCCAAGCAGAAATACACGCAATCGAAAGATGTACACAAATTAACCTCGATAGGAATTATCGCACAAAACAATGTGCTATCCTGTCTGACGGCCAAGCAGCCATCCAGGCCATTAGCCATTAGCAGGCAATTAGATTCTGCGGCTCAGCCGAGGAAACAGCTGAAAAATACGTCTGCTCAAAGACTGCAGAGTCCTTGAACCCCACCCAGATCCTGAAATTTCTAATGGAATCAAGACTAGAGGAGGCGCTCTAAATTGGTAATCATACCAACGTTTAGAGGAAGAGGGTGTGGTATAGATCTATGAAGGTCGCAGTACAAGTCGTCACCACAAAATCTACAATCTACAATCTTTAAGGGCGCACGTCGCTGGACTGACCGCTGAACTGATAAATTCCTAACCCTATGCTGAATGTTCGCACGGGACAGATTGCAAGAATTCTATAAAAAAATGTATGAAAATATACATACATTGTTTAAATGTGATACTGCGGAAAATATTCTGAAAATTTTATTCGTTTTTGAGTTTCAGCACGGTTTATAAAATTTGTAAATACTGAAAAACTAGTTGTTGAAATTTTTTCAATTAAGAATTTTGTTTTGGAAAATTTGTGATTATAGAAAAATTAGTTGGTGAAAATTACTGAAATTTCTTGAGAATATTCCTGAAAGTGTCCTGAATATATTCTAAAAAGTTGGAATAGAAAACTATCTTGGTTTTTTTAGTGTCACAACGGAGAATGCAAACAATTTTCAGAAAAAATAGTTCGACTTGAGAAGGAAATCTTTATAAGATTTTTCATTTTGAAAGAAAATTGGTTAAATGTATTAAAGACATTTCTCTATAAATTTCATGAAATGGTCTCTTTTTATCTCGCGCCACATGGAATTAATTTTCAATTTTTATTTCTCTCGTATTTTCTCGCATCCTTTATTCAAGAGGAAATGGAAGGTATGTATGCAACTTCAAAGGACATTTCCAAGTAATTTATCTATGCTTCAATTGGAATTTATTTCAAAGATGTAATAATGGTAAGTTCATCATTATCTATTAAGCGATTATGTTCCAATAGACAATTAATTTAATAAACGTCGATTTATAAATTAATTTTGAAAATAAGTACCGGCAATTTAATTAATTATTGTATATAAAAATTGAGCCGTTTTATATCGAAGAATACTCAATTTATTGTTTAGTTGGCTATACACTTTATTACACATTACACATTTTTAGTTCATAATTGTTACATAATTAGTTAGTGATAATTCTATCTTAATTAATTTCTTGACTATTATGAAATTAAACATTTCAATAACAACATTATGAACATTATTTTTGTAATAATTTGATATAATTGAATCTGTCATTTCGAAAAGGGCATGAGTCCATGAATTAAAACTTTTCAGAATCAACAAAAATATGTTTTTTGTTGAAAAAGTCATTGGTGCTGAAGAAACTGAATATAGAGATTGTTAAATAAAAAACATACACGCTTTTTGGAATATTTATTTATTAAAAAAGAACAATTTTCATCAAGATATTTTGAATTAAAATTTTTGGACTTATGCCTTTTTCGAAATGACCAAAAATTTTAGTTAGTTAATCATCATTTTCGAGCAATTTTGGCTTTTTTTATTTTATTATGTTTATAGTTTTTACTATTCTTGCCACCAGAGTCTCTTTTTCTAGGTTTTTCGGCAAGCTCACGATAAAGTGATATTATGTCATATCTGACAGATGCGTTTCGTTTCACTTGAAAGGGGCATAAGTCCAGGACTCGTGCCCTTTTAATTGCTTTTTAAGTTGACTTGTGGTGTATACACATGTGCTCTTTTCGCATGGAATATGTAAAACGCTCCAATGAATAAAATGGCGTAAAAAAGTGATATTTCAAAAAAGTGTGACTCGTGCCCTTTTCGAAATGACGGGTTCAATTGTCTATTATTACGATAATTTTCGATAAGTATACTTGACTATTTTACTTTATTATTATAAGAATTATTATCTTCTATAATCTTACCGTATCTAAAGTATCGTATTTATCTCTTCTTCGCAGCCAAACAGTATTAGTATATTTAATATGGTGTTTCTTCGTATCCAAACCACATTAGTATATTTAATACTAGCTGACTAGGCGAACATCGTATCGTCTCAGAATATATAATCATTAAAAAATATTTTATTAGCTGAATTAAAGTCAGTCAAATGTTTCGCGTATCGATATTTGGTAATAATCGTACACGATTATATAGGAGATGGGAATATAATCATGTCTGTCCTCTTCCTCCCATAAAGTACGACGTATAAAAGGAAGCCAAATCCAAAAGTTCAAAATCCAAAAGCACAAAACCCAAAAGTCCAAAAACCTAAAATACATAAGATAAAAATCCAAATCTTCAAAAGCCCAAAATCCAAAGGTTCAAGATATAAAAAAATCCAAATTTACAACAGTTCAAGCAGAAAATACCAAGCACAAAATACCAAAAGTCCAAAATCCAAAAGCACAAATGCCATGTCGAAAATGTCAAAATTCAAAAGTTTTAGATATAAAAGCCCAAAATCAAAAAATCTAAATGTTCAAAATCCATAAGTACTAAATCGAGTTGATTACCTTCATTGACGCACTTTGTGATATACGACATTGTTCGTTTTGTTTTCGGGCGCGAGAATGAACAAAGCGGATGGTTTGCAGACAAGTGTACATGCTACGTACAATTGACCGTGAGAGAAACATTGATTTTCGAGATTCTGGCCACAAACACTAATGGCCTTGTGATTTGTTGATCGTCATGGCAAATGTAAGACGAAATGGAAATTGAATTCGTTTAAACTCGAATGGCATATCGGTTGGGATCATCGGAATTCTCGGAATGAGAACTTCCTCACCTTTTAATTTATCTTTAAGTATCGTCCCGTGAATCACATTGCTCATGAGTTTTGTCACCAGCAAACGCGTTCCGTTACATAGCTTCGGTTGGTTCAGATTTCGAAGCATGATGACTGCCGAGCCAACCTTCAGTTGTAAATTGTGTGGTGGCAAACCAGGCAGATGCTATTTGTTTAAAAATTCTGTTGGATGCTTGGTTGCCTCGTCTTCATTTGTTACAGTGTCTATAGATTTTAAAGAATGCAGTGGAACAACGATTTGATTTTGAATTATGATATTTAAGTAATTTACATCTTTGTTCTTTGCCGTTAGAATTGCTCGTTCACTTAACCAATTGTGATTAACAATGATGTTCGGGAACACTTTGTTGGTGAGCTCGTCCTTAGTTGAGACGAAATTGCAAAAATTATGCGGAAAAGAAATCAGTCCGTTCGTTTCGTCGACCGGAAGACGGCCATTAACGATTGACAACAATTTCTTGGAGAAATCTTCGGCAGATGGATCGTTTAGCAATGCCACTGGCATTTTGTTTTCAGCTGAAGTTTCTTAATATAGCGCCACACAGTAAATGATTTGAGGCAAGCGTTTATTTCATAGGCAGCGGTGGATCTTGGAATTACTGGTTGTGTTTGCTGGAAATCGCCAGACAGTAGAATCATTGCGGCTTCAAAATATCTTGAGTCATTCTGCAGACCTTTCATGATTCGATTTAGTGCTTCCAATGAACGTTTGTGCGCCATTGTGCAATTATCCCATATGATAATTTTACTTGCTATTAACACTTTGGCCATTGTCGATTGTTTCGCAATGTTGCATGTGGGTATATCAGTCGTTTGAAGGTTTAAAATCAGTCGTTTGAAGGTTTAAAACATAAAATAAATATCAATACTGCTAAAAAAACTATCATGTTAACTTATTAACCAATGCAACTAACAAAAATAAAACAGTTTGGCAAATTATTAATGACAATATTACCCTGAATAGTCCACAAACTAATCCAATTAAACTCGTTGATGATACTGGAGCTTGTATGACAATAGTTATTTACACAGGTCTCTAGTAAAATTGGTTGATGCTCAGGTATCAGCAAGTATCTATGTCACCTAGCTCCAAGTCAATTGAAAATTCTATGTGTCTATATAGTACTGATGATGAGGTTATTACATACTGAAAGATCTTGCAAATAATTAAGTTATGATGAAATTCCTTATCCATTTTCAAGTAGCGGAACATATAGTCACACTTTTGACCTATTTAGATAATGACACGTTTATGAATGGTTACTTCTCCGATCAGCTGAAGATATCGGTAATAGTCCATGTGTATAAAAAACTGGAAAACAGAGAATTAGAGACCTATATCACTCTTGTCTATTTTCTGTAAAGTATATGAGATATTATTTTTTAGAAGGTTAACAGCATTTGCTTAGATATACTGGAGAATTTCGGTGTTAGAGGCTGTGTACTATCGTGGGTAAAATCCTATCTTTCTGGTAGGAAACAATTGGTAAAAATTAAAAAAAAAACAGTTTAAATTACACTGCCTTTTCAGATATAATTGAGTCATATATTGATGTACCACAGCGTTCTACACTGGAACCGCTGCTATCTATTTTGTTTATAAAGGACATATGTGACAATGTTAAGGATCTGGTATTATTTGTTGATGATAGTTCCAGCGTGGTCCCAGTCAAAAATGAGTCGCAATTACAAAGGTAAATCTTCGAATAAATGAAGTCTCCAACTGGTGTCAAAATGGCCTAATATTAAACTCAGCTAAAACGGAACTAATTAAATTTTCCAATAATCACAAATCACTGATAAAACTAAAATATAGTTTATTGATAAGAGGGTCATCAGGCACATTCCAGCCCTGTTTAAATTCCAAATACTTGGGAATTGTCTTAGATTGATACATGACGTGGGAACATCACATCAATTACATCTCGTCGAAGTAGACAAAATACTGTTATTGTATCTTTCAGCCCAGAAAAATTGTCAATTTGGAAACATTGCTAATATAAGCTAACCTAAAGTAAAAGTATTTACGGAGACTTGTAAACCATTATTTCTTAGGTACAAAATTCTTACAATATATAGTACGTATATAACATCCCAAAGAGTCCCAAAACTCTTGGAATCCACTCTTGCCATGACTTTGAAGGAGCAAGTCATTTCTTAATTCAAACAAATAAAATTAAACAATCAACTGTCATTTTGAAGTAGATGTCAGAAGTCAATATAAATTTCTACCGGTCCTAATAATTTTTTTTAATTTAAAAATGTTTACAAAAGAGCAGAAAACTTCTATTGTCGAAAGTTGACGAAAGAAAATGGTGAGTGGGTATACAGTATTGACCCGTGCATTGAAGAATTTAGGCAACGTTTTCCTATGGCTGTATTTAATAGAAATCAATTTAGAAAGCAGGTATTACGATCAGTTGATTGGTTTCGAAATACTGGTAACATTAACAATAAATCAAGAAGTGGAAGGCCTCGTATTAATAATGAGAATATTATAAACAACATCAGAAATGCAGTTCAAGATGAACCTACCACTTCAATTAGGAGACTAGCTCTTAATAGTTGAATTTAAGTCGTACTACCATTCACAGGATTATTCGTCAAGATCTTTACATGAAACCATATATGTTGCAAATGTACCAAGAACTTTTACCACTCGATTATAATAAAAGACTGGCCTACTGTCGGTGGTTCAATGAAAATATGAACGACGAAGTGTTAAATTTAACATTTTTCACTGATGAAAAACATTTTTCACTGACGAAGCCTAGTTTCATTTAAACGGATACATTAATTCCCAAAACATGGGCATGTGGAGTGTTGACAACCCACTTTTTTTAGAGAGATCCCACTGCATTCGATCAAAGTTGGTGTGTGGTTAGCAATGGCAAGACGCAGAATTATCGGTCCAATATTTTTCGATGGTAATTTAAACGCTGTCACTTATAGAGCCACTATTTTGCAACAATTTATTAACGAACTTCATGGTGATGCACTCCAAGACCGCACGTTGCCCGTGAAACATTAAATTATCTTGAATGAATTCTTCGGCGACAGGCTAATAAGCAAATACCGATTTCCACCACGTTCTTGTGATCTAACTCCTCTGGACTTTTTTCTTTTTTCATATTTAAAAAATTCAGTATTCAGCAGTCCAGTGCATACAGTAGAAGATCTGAGAGACAATGTAATAAGGAAATGGGAAGAGATGGACAACACAGTATTACAAAATGTGTTCGATAACATAACGGCGAATTAATTTGTGTATTCGTGAAACTGGACAACACATTCAACATCTGTTGTAATGTTTGTTCTTCTTTGTTAATTTTATAATTCACAACACTATAAAATAAATCGGTGTTAAATTTATGAGAAGTCGTTTAATTTATAACTAATGAAATTATTGAACTTAACACTAAAAACAATGCGACATAACCTCAAGACCACTCCAAATAATTCATGGTTATGAATTTACATTAACAACAACTGACAGCTACTTAAAAATGACATTTGATAATTCGTTTAATTTAGTGTGTGTGAATTAAGAAATGACCTGCCTCTTCAAATTCATTGAAGGAGTGGATTCTAAGAGTTTTGGGGCTCACGTTGCTAAAATTAGTATGTTATATTAAACGACACCTGGAAGAGTTTCTGAGGTTTGGAGATGGGTCAATTATTATACAACACGTAATTCTGATAAGCTATATGTACTAAATTTTATTACCACTCAGATAGGGTGTAGCTCTTATGTGGTAGTCATAAAGCTTTATAATGTACTTCCTGGTGACACTAAGGCTCTAGTATATTTCTATAAATTTAAAACCACCGTCAAAAAAATGCTTCTCAAGAAACCTACGCATGTGAAATTTTTTTTAATATTATTTTTAATGAACAAATATGAAGTGATTTAATTTATAAATCTAATAGTTGATGTACGTGTATTATTATATATGTGTAATGATGTTAATTAATGACATCAGTTTTAGGACATCAGTTTAATTGTAACCCTTGACATTTGTTATATCACTATTGTGATCCAAAGCAAGATATAAATAAATAAATTCTCGTAAGAGTCTCGTGCGACCATCCGGCAAAGCTTTGTGTTAAAACTTTTTTAAGTGAAATTCTGTGTTAATTTCTGTGATAAACTGTGTTTCATAATGCCAATGGAACTTAGATCCTATAAATTTACGGATAATAAATCTAATTCTCTGACTACTCTTCTAAAATGTGCAGAATTTGAAAATCTCTTGTCAAAGATAATTAAGAAACATGTCGAGCCTTTACAAATGCTGATTACCGACTTAACAGCAGAAGTGAAAGAACTAAAAGTGATTAAGGAGCAGTTATTATGTGCTACAAGTCCTACTAGAGCAACATCTGAAAATTCATTTGAATTATATCAAGACGAAAACGAAATAAATATGTCCATTATCAGTGATAAAGGGTCAAATCATCTACCTGCAGGGGCAAAAAAATTATACCGCAAAGAAAAGGCGTACTGGAACAAAAACCAACAACAAAATAGTGGAATCCGAAAACACAGATGTTCGGAATACAAACGAAGATATGGCTAATGAAAATTGAGATACACAGATAAACAAAAAACGAAGAAGCTGGAAGGCAAGCGTTATACATGGCACAAATGATGCTATCACCCAAGTTAGAGCGGCTATCAGATATGAACATCTACATATCTACAGACTGCACCCATATCTGGCAACGGATGATCTAATCCAATACCTGAAGGATCGAAAATTCAACAATGTCAAATGTGAGAAGCTGGCGTCTAAGCATTCAGAAGAATACTCTTCTTTTAAAATTTCTGTGCCAAAAGAAAATCTTGATGAGTTAAAAAAGCCGGAAATGTGGTCAAGGAATACTTGCATAAACCGTTTTTTTCGGTATACAAAAGACAATAAAAAATTACACAACATTCAGAACAAAGCCACGACCGTTATCTAATTGTAAGACACCTCAAACTAACATATTAATGTATCTAAATATACAGTCACTACGTAAGAAACTGTGTCAACTGGAAGTGGAAATTGAAAATGTAAACCCATATTTTATTTGTCTAGCAGAGACTTGGATATCTTCTGTAAATATTCCATTCATAAATATTAATAATTATAAACTGATTAGTCACTATAGCAGAACCCAGTCAAGGGGAGGAGGAGTAGCGATATGGGTCAATTCCTTATTATACAAAAATAGTATTGACATTGAAAGATTGGAGTTGGAAAACTATGCCATTGAAAAGACTATTGAAATATGTGGACTACACATGAAACTAAATGGAATAGACACCATAATCTTAAATGTGTACAGACCACCAACAGGCTGTTTAATTACATTTATGGCAGTCATAGATAATATTCTAGACAAATGAGCAAAGAGAAACAGAGAAATTATCCTAGTTGGGATTTCATTATCAATTTTGCCAAAACATCAAAGGAAGTCCAAAATTGCAGAAATCTACAAGCAGCATATGAAATGGAGGAACAAATTAAACAATTTACCAGAATAACCACCACCACTGCAACAAAAATTGATAACATCTTTGCAACATCGGGAATGGAATTAAATACCTCTGTGGAAGACACTCCGATATCTGACCATCGTATATTAAGGCTGATCGACATTTGCAAGAAAGTCACAGGTATGCAGCCAAAATTAGTAAGACGATTCTCGGTAACCAGTAAAGTTCGTTTCTCTAAATATCTACAAAAGGAAACATTTATCAAAATCATGCCGCATTATTTCTTTACATGTTTTCCTCTAGTAAAAGTAAATTCCAATAGAAAGACTTGGATAATAAAAGAAATAGAGGTCTCGTCCGCAAAACTAAAGGATATGCACATATTATAAAAAACGTATCCCGCTTTACGTAACCACTATATTCAATAAAAATACGAACACCAGAAATTAGTCACCTCAGTGAAAAATTCTTTTTTTAGACGAAAAATATTGCAGGCACCAAATAAATCGAAAGCGCTGTGGAATGTGATAAAACAAACAGATCAAAAACTACAGATCAAACTATATTAATCGAAAAAATACGCTAATCACAAGTCCGAAGGAAATTGCAGACAAATTTAATCCGTATTTTGAGGAAGCCCAAAAAAAAACTGTTGGTAATATTATTCCTACAGACATTTCGGATCAACACATAAAGTTTAATCCCAATACAATATATTTGCAGGAATTTAGAAGAAAATGAGGTTCTATCTATAATTGCTTCCTTAAAAACAAATCAACAAGCGGACCCGATGACCTTCTATGTCAAATTATCAAAGAGTTCAGCCATTACCTATTGACTCCTATAACAGACATAATCAATGCCTCCATCGCGGATGAAAAATTTCCAGCAATCCTCAAAATAGCAAAAATTATTCCAGTGCATAAAAAGGGATCAAAAAAGGATATTGGAAATTACAGGCCGATTGCTCTTATTTCTGTACTATCAAAAATCATTGAATACGCCATATATAGTAGAATCATCCCATTCATAGAAAAATATAACATTATTCCAGGCCACCAACATGGATTTGTAAAGGGAAATCAACTTCAACAGCGCTAGCAGATTTCCACAGCACTATTTTAAAAGAAGTAGAGATGGGTAATAAACCTATGGGAATATTCTGCGACTTAAGTAAGGCATTTGATTGTGTCTCCCACGAAACACTATTAAACAAACTAATTTGATATGGAATACGAGGGAAAGCCACGAGATGGCTACAATCCTACTTAGAAGACTGTAAGCAATATGTTACAATAAGAAGTGGAAATGAAACAGGAAAGTCCAACACCATTTGTACCAATATTGGGGTCCCTCAAGGGAGCGTTCTTGCACCAACAATTTTCTTATTGTACACCGCCGACTTAATAAGTTATATAAACGGACAGCATTGTACATTGTACGCAGATGATACCAGTTTTATTATAACTGGAAAAAGTATAAAAGAAAATGCAGACAAAGCTAATTTATTACTAGGTTCAATCAACACTTGGTTCTCAGCAAACTACCTTTTCTTTAATAAAGAAAAAACAGAGTATGTCATTTTCCAGACAGCTAGAAGCACCTATGCCGAGAACATTGATTTGAAAATACAAAACCACTGTTTAAAAAGAGCTAAAGAAGCAAAGTTCCTAGAAATTCACTTGGAAGAGCATCTCCTCTGGACAACCACCATACAAAAAATTAGTCGGTCATTACATCAGGAAACATTCCAAATTAAACATCTGCGCAATCTGGTGAACAAGGAAGACCTGCTAAGTTGGTATTTTGCCGAGGTGCAATCCATATTAACATATGGCATTATTCTATGGGGAGTTACATTACTTATAGAAGAAACACTTCTAGCACAGAAAAGAATTGTCCGAAATATAGTGGGAATAAAAACAACAGAATCGTGCAAACCACATTTTAAAAATTTAAATATCTTGACAGTAGTCAATTTATATATACTGGAAACTGCCTCATATATCCACAAAATTCGCGATACTCTCCAGAAACCCAAAGATATCCATACATATGATACAAGAGGAAAACACCACCTTTATCCCAGGAAAACAAATTTAAACTTGTGTTCAAAAGGACTTGAGAATCAAGGAAATAAAATTTACAATAAAATACCAAACACAACAAAAAATTAAATGTCACTTAAAAAATTTAGAAATAATTTGAAAAAAGTTCTATTAATGAACCCGTCTTAATGATTTTATGTATTTTAAATTTAACTAACTTATTACTGTTACTTATTGTAATATTGTATTTTAATTATTTTGGACATAGCCTATAGATATTTTATGTATATCATTTGGTAAATAAATAATTTGAGTTTCAATTTGAAATATGGTGTATTTGGTACTATTATTCGTCGTCATGCTTATTTGTTTATTTTAGAATCAATTAAACTTATTTTTTAACTATGATATTAAGATTAGGACAAACTCGATGTAGGATTTGTTCAAGATTTATTTTAATTCTAACAGCCTAAACTACTTTATTTTGATAAAGTATTATTATTTTCTAAGTATTGAATAGTGTCACGAAAGTGAACTTACACCTAGTAAATAAAGCAAATATCTGTTGTGTTACATGAGATTTGTTTTGTAGTCTTACAAAGATTTAATAATATTATAGAGCTTTGAAAATGTTGAATATATTTAAAAATTGAAGCGGTGTTCTGCTTAAATAAGTTGGTAGCTTGGTAGAAAATTATTAAGAAAAATTGGTGAGAATCTTTCCGAAAATGTTATCAATATTCTAAGAATTTCGGAAAGAAAACTTGCTTATTTTCAGAAAGGAGATAACGGAATTAGTGGGTCCAAATTTAATCACTTTGTTGTGGATCGTGTTTTTAATATGGATGAAACTCCATGTTACTTTGACATGACAAGAGATTGCACGCTTCACTTTCTTGGGAGCAAAAATGTAGATGGTGCAGACCCAGGGTTTAGAAAAAATCGATACACTGTCTGTTTGACGATATCATTGGATGGACGTATGCCCCCACCTATGATTATTTTTCGTGGTTTGAAGAAAATTCCCAAAGTAACAATCCCCGCTGGTAAAGCGGTTGTTGCTGTAAACAAAAGCGGATCAATGGACACAAATCTACTAAAGATGTGGATGGATACTGTTTTTTTTGCAAGAGAGGATCTTATTTTAGTAACACTCCAACAGTAATTATTTGGGATTCTTATGGAACTCATAAGAGAGATGAAATTTTAAAATATCTTTAAAAAAAATATGGCTCAAAGGCAGTAATAATTCCAGGAAAAACAGCGCACTACACGCAGCCCCAAGATGTTGCCATACATTCCAGTTTCAAAGCTGGTATGAGAAACGAGTGGGAGAATTGAATTAAAGAAGAGACTGCTGAATTTACTCCAAAGGGATATAGAAAAAGACCATCTTACCGAAAAATTGTTGAGATGGTTATTTCTGCCTGTAATACTATGAATTCAAAATCAATTCAAAGAGCATTTGAATGTTGCGGCATTGCTGCAGATGGAAAAGAAGTAGCAACCAATATATTAAATAAAAAGTTGCAATTTGTCCTTGAAAATATCATCAACTTGAAATTGATCTGATGATCTGGCTGTTAGTGATGAAAGTGAAGAAGAGCTAATAGAATTGGATGAAAGCGAAAACAACAATTCTTCCACTACTAACTCTGATTGCTCGGAAGACGAAAACAACAATTGTTTCACTACAAATTCTGATTGCTCTAATGCAACAGGTTCTGAATAATACTCTTTTTTCATTTATTATTTGTCATACTTTTTGCATTTATTTTTTGTTTTATAAATTTTTGTTGTTTAGAATAATAAGAATAATTTTTATTTTCATATTGTTCGGTTGTTGTAATATTTAAAATAAAAATAACATTTCATTAACCAAATAAATATTATTTCAATATAAACTTGTTTTCGTTAAGAAGCCCATCTATTTAGGCTTCTATTTAGGGAGAACATGAAACCTTAAAAAAGCAAAATACAATTACAAGCCCATGGGCTTCCTAATGGAAAAACCCGGTAAGTAATTTTCATTCAAGTCAAGCATCCGCCAAGTATGTCGATTAATTGAATAATGTTGAATAAGTTGGTTAATATGGCTAAATTCAGCTTTAAGCACCTATGAAATGGATGGTTTTGTTTAGTCTTATTTAACCTTATCTAGTCTTGTTTTACCGTATCTAATCTTGCGTAGTCTTGCCTAATACTGCTTAATCTTGGATGAACAGGTCTAAATGTAACCGTTTTTAACTTTGTACAGTAACAAGTAATTGTAAGTGATTTCCATTACCAAAGGCACTATTAAAGTCTATCGATAAATAGACATCAGTAAAGCTGCTTAATATGGCTAAATTTAGCTTTAACCATCGATGAAATTGAGAAGAAATCTTTGTTATTCTTGATCTTGTTTGCTTCCGATGATGTTAGACAATATCTATAAAATGTTTTTTAAGCTTCTTCCCTTATCAATATAGCAATTAAAACTTGACGTCATCTAAAGCGCGCGAAAAATGGCGGCGTTCAAACAGGTTAAATTTAATCGGTATTTTATATATTATTATATAAAATAATTTGTATACTTTAAAACGTAATTATATTTTGTATCATGTTAAAACTGAGTAAGAAGTGAATTAAACAACAAAAAAGATGTATATTCCATATTGTTGAAAAAAAATGGAAAGTTGTCTTCGTTTTTTGAGCTTCAGGACGACAAATGCAGATTCTAAGAAAAATCTTAGTTTGATTGCTAGAATGACCTCGAGGCCGGTAGACCTTTGTTCGGTTGACTTTTGTAATAATAATATTTTTATTATTATTAGTTTGATTGGCGAAGGTACAATCTTAGTTTGATTGATAAAGATATATCAAATTCAGTTGCTGAAAATTGCTGCAATTTGTTGCTTGTTGAGTTTTTCTGAAGTCTATTAAAAATATTCTAAAAATTTACAATGGAAAATTTTCATGATTTTTATTTTTACTTTGGAGAATGCAAAGAAAAAATTGATTAATAAAGATTTAGATTTTACCAACTTATTAAAGCGAAACACGGCTTGAATACACAAATATATTCTACCTTTCCTAAACTCTATATTATTATAGAGTTTCGGAAAGGTTGAATCTATTTATACAGCTGTGTAAGCTGTGTTCCGCTTTAATAATTTCATATAATTATTTCTATAATTAGTTTAGTTTCAACCCTACATTCACCAATTAGATAATCTGTTTACTGAATATATATATATTATATATAAGCGCCTTGAAAATATATTGAAAATATGAACTGGATAACATTTTTAATATTTAAGTTTGACGGTGGAGAATTAAAATGTTTTGGGATTTTCAATTTGAGTAGAGGTTTGGAAATTGTTTGTTACAGTAAAAATAGTAGCTGGAATTTTTGGAAAATCTTTCTAAAAGTGTCTTAAAATATTTAAAAAATTTGGAACGGAAAAGTTTTGGTTCTGGAGTTACAATGTTTTGATGCAAAGTTAAATATAAATCTTTGTTCGCAGAAGGTATTATAAATTTTATGATTATTAAAAAGTTAGATGCTGAATATTGATGAATTGAAAAGATTCTTGAAATGATTATTTTTCTTCGTTTTGTGGACGATGATGTGGACTGTTAGCATTCAGGACAATTTTAGTATCAAAGGAGAAATTTTGGAAAATTAGTGATAATGGAAAAAGCAGTTAAATTCTTTAGAACGAAGTACTTTTTTTGTTTGTTTGCGTGGGTAAACTTAGTTTGAGCGAAATTGCTGAAATTTGTTGGGGATATTTTGTTAAGTGTCATGCACATATTCTAAAAATGTGTCTAAAGCTTTAAAAACCTTGAAAACATTCTGAAAAGGTGTAATGAAAAACTTTCTCGGGTTTCTAAGTTTCACAGTTTGTAAGTTCTAATTTGATTTGTATAGAAACGTATTTCCTTAAAATTGCTGAAATTAGGTTTCTCAAGATTTTCTGAATATTTTAAATGGAAAATTGGTTATGTAATTACAAAACTTGAATCGAGTTTATTTGTTTCGGAAAACCAGAAACTTTCAAATTGGAGATCAGTGGGGTCGTCAACTTTACAGTCTCCGCATAGTCTAGCTAGTTTTAATGCGGAAGTTGGGAAGTTTTGAAGTCTTCTCAATATCCATTTATTTATCATACTTTCAGCTTTATGGTCTACTTTTTTCATATAAAATTTTATTACTTTTTAACAACGTTATAGCATATTTTTAAAAAATATATTAAAAATAAATCTAAACCACCAACAACAAATTATTAAAAAAACCTAAACAACCTTGTTCATTAAAATTTGTCAACTAGTTATTTTCAGCCTAGAATTGTTCTGCGTCTAGTATTGTTCTAACTAATTTATCTAGTTTTTTCGATCCCACCTAAAAATTAAAGTGGATTTAGTAAATCAGAAATAAATAAACAGTTTTAAGTTGTTGTTTTAAATTTCAACGTAAAATCTTACAAATTCAACGTTTTATTATTTTTTTAAATTAGACTTTATAGGTGATCAGGAATTTAAAATACAAAAAATTCAAATAAAATGAGGAACGTGTGAAATAAAATTTGTATATGAGACTAAACATTTTCTTAAATAAATTTTCTAATCCAAAATTGAATTACTAATATTATTAAAAACAATGTTTACACTGAATTCAAATTTCAATGTTTTACTATGTTTTAACCACACTTAATATGCAAAAAATTTTATAATTTATTATTCACTTGACTTGTTATTCACTTTCACTTCAAGGTGAAGTTCATTTTCACTTAAAAATGACCTTCACCAGTCGAAACTGGAGACGTGATAAATGTTTAAATTTATAAAACTGTGAATAACAAGTTACATAATAAACTCGCAAATAAAACCCACTGTAAACTTTTGACTTTATAAAAAATACTTACGTTATGCTTCGTTTATGGGCGTAGCCGCCGCCGGTAAACAAAACAAACTTGTGAAAGATTGTAATTATTGCCTTGAATTGCAATAGAAATTTGCACATTATTCGTTTTTCATAATTTGATTAGTTTTGGAGAGTATTGGTTAAATGCATACTACACCGCAAAATGCCGCCAAAGCTTTTGTTCTAAACGAAAATGGACTTAGCCAGCGAGCTGTTGCTCGACAACTAGATATGTGCCATGCGCCGCGGTTCAAAGAGTATTCCAACGTTCCTTTCATAGACGACCTGGTACAGGCAGAAGGAGATTTGCAACGGCTCAAGATGACTGACGCTTTATTGTGTCAACATAATTAGGAAATCGTCACCTTAATGCGGTTCAACTGCAATACCAGCTCCGTGAAGTACGAAGAGTGGCTATTAGTCAGTGGACAGTAAGACAAAAACTGCAGATCGCAATTGTGGTAGGCCTACTTACAGGACACTGCCCACTACGAGAACACCTGCATAAAATGGGTATCTGGAAGGATGAACCTTTATGCAGGTTATGCTACGAGGAGGACGAAACTGCCGCCCATATAATTTTCCACTGTGAAGCAATTGCACGTAGGAGACACAAGCTTGATATTACAGCTGAGAGAGTCCCCGTGAAAAATATGGCACATAGAATCCTGGACCTGATAGAGGGAATGGATCTATTTGCATGAACGAAACAATGTGGAGAAATACAATAGGCCAATGGGCCGCAATGTTTTAAGGGCTAACCCCCCTGGACCCACATTTGTTAGAGAAAAAAAAGCCAAACAAATTTCTGCAGGAAAGTAACTTGACGCCTAAGACAATAGCAGTTTGTCAAAAACTTACCCCAGTTTATTGTCAAGCACGCTTCCAGTTTGCAAGGGGCCATTTAAATTGGACTTTTGGAACAATGGGGGTCTGCTATGTTCGCAGATGAGACCAGAATATGGCTCTATGATAGCGACCGAAGAAGAAAGTGTACCGGAGACCAAGAGGGCGATTTGTAGAATTCTGCATTGAACAGCAGACTGCTTATGTAGGTGGTTGCATGATCCGGGGTGTAATTCCTATGAGAACAGGAAACGACCCTGCTTTCATCATTAGGTGCGTTCGTGGTCACGGGAGAGGAGGTTTAACGGGTGCTGGGTGCATCTAGGAGATTTTAGCAGTTCATGTGTTACATTACGTCGACTACATTGGAGAAGAATCTATCTTTATGCATAATAATGCGTAGTCTCACACCGCAGAAATCGTGCAAGATTACATTATAGAATTCGGCTTTCGGGTTATGAAGTGGCCAGCATGCAGTCCCGTTAAAATCCGATAGAAAATTTATGGGATGAGCGAAGATTAAACGAAGAATTTGAGATAGGCTTCGTGTACCAACCTCTAGACCAGAGCTTATGGTTGCAGTAGAAGAAGAGTAGCTTAACATCCCACAAGAAAGAATGTCGAACTTGATTAGAACTATGCCTAATCGTATGAAAATGTTATTTGGGCTAGAGGGGAGGGGGTCATAACCATTATTAAAAATTTAGTGTTTTTAATTAATTTAGATAATTGTCAATAACCATATTTCTTTTAGTGATAAAAACAATAAAACACAGGGGGAAGACATGATAATTGCAGAAATGTGGAAAAATGTGGATAATACAACCCGAGAAAAACTACTGGGAATAATCAATGAAATTTGGAGAACGAAACGTATACCTGAAGAATGGAAAACTGCACTAAGCCACCCCTTCTTGAAAAATTAGTGATAAATTCCCCCAAGAAAGGGGACATAACCGATGCATACAACTACAGCGGGATATCTTTACTTCCGCTAAAGTATAAAATCCTATCCAAAGTCCTACAAAACAGACTGGAAGAACAAATTGACAAAGAAATTGGTGAATACCAAGCGGACTTTAGGAAGGGAAGATCTTGTGCGGAGCAAATCTTACATTTAAAGTAAATTATTAAATATAGACGATTAAGAAGGAAAGACATCTTTATCACGTTTGTTGACTTCAAGAAATCGTATGACTCCGTTGACAGAACAACGTTATTTAACGACCTCGGAGAGTTCGCAGCAGACAATAAAACAATTGCCATCGTTATAGAAACACTTAATGATACCTACTAAAAAGTAAAATTCCGTGGCGAAGTATCCAGACCTTTCAAAATCAGAACAGGATTAAGATAAGGAGATGGGTTGTCACCTCTCCTATTCAACTGTGAGTTAGAAAAAGCTACTAGAGAGCGGAGGAAGAAAGCGACTGAAGAAGGAATAGAAAAACAATCAGATTAGGAAGAATAACAAATGGAATAGAAGTGGATTGTCTCGCTTTTGAGGATGTTAGCGCTAATGTCTGGAAGTTTGGAAGAAGCAACCAAACAGATCAATATTCTGAAAGAAACGGAAGAAAAGACAGGACTGAAAGTCTTTCTGGTTGATAAGACAGAGTACCTAACCTATGCCAGAGAGGCACCGAACAACAAGGTATGGCCAAATAAAGAAAGTTTATAAATTCAAATACTTAGCGGAAATCATCCAGCCCAAATGCTTTAGACAAAGAAGGAAATAAAACAAGAGTAAGAAAAATGGAAATAGCATTTCACCTAACAAAGAATGTGTACAACAAGAAATCAGTATCTATTAATGCTAAAATCAGAATAAAAAAATCATCAAAATCATCATATAACACAGTGATTAAGAAAGAGTGTCCATAAGCATCTGAATCTTTGGCGATGAACACCAACAAAGAAATAGAAGTTATAGCAAAGAAGGAGCGAAAAATCATAAGAAGATATCTTGGACCGAGATTTGAAAATGGGACTTGGAATCTTAGAAGTAATAGAGAAATATATGATAAAATTGAGAATGTGGGAGATACTAGAAGGAAAAGAAGAGTAAGCTTCTATGTCCATTTGAAAAAATTAATGATGAAAGGCTGACAGTTGGAGAAGATTGGGTATTGGAGAAAAGACATAGCAGACGGCGACCTGATGATAGATCAAACTCTCCATTTTTAAGGATTTGAGGAGATGAGAGAAAAACTGGAGGAAAAGTGTGGACAGAAGACTGAAGCGAACAGCAAAGAGACAGAACGGAATAGGAGAAATTTACATTGAACAATTTTTCATTGGTCTCTAGGCGGCCAAGATCGAAAAAAAGTTAATTTGTTTCATGAGTTAATTTCACTATGTTAAACACAAGAAACAGAACTACATTTTAATAAACAGGAACTCTTATTAAATTTTCTCTCAAACGGCATATTTTTTATTTCATCTCACAAAATAAAAAAAAAGTTAAATTCAATAGTTTATTGTGGGCCTTATTTCTATGCACACCACTATGGATAACCACGCAATAGAACCGTCGCAACCATCCCTTTAAAAAAAAGTTTATTTTAAATAATCACATTTTTCTGTTTCCGCTTTATTTGTAAAATAAATTTAATTTTAAAATATTAAATTAATCCAATTCAATTCATAATAAACTAATTAATGGAATCGCTGTCCAATTAGTATTCACACACATCATTAATTACCATAATTTTCTCCACAATTTATTCAAGTTTTTACATTGAACAACTCAATTATCTTTCAGAGAATTTATCCACACTAATTGTATATATTAATGTATACACTAATTACAAATTAATAATTTTATATCGACGCGTCGTCGCTAATAACAAATAAATAAATTATACAAATTACAATCAATTATATACATTACCAATCGACATTTTAATATTGATAATATTGATAATAATAATATTAATTTTTTTTAAATTAAATTAAACAAATTGCCAATGCAAAATTAAATAATGTTTTATTCTATTATTCTAGATTCTCTTCAGTCTAAAATTAAATAAATTTGATTAAAAATGATTTCACCACATGTGACTTACCAAGGCTTAACACCTTATGATTTATGGATATGACATTATGGTTTTCGAAATCTTTCTGATAATGTTATGCTAGATCTATTCAACACCATCAGTACCAGAAAAATATTCTCTAACTGACTCTACTTTCGTGACGATAACAAAAAAGCCAAACTGGCAAAGCGATAACTACAGCATAATTAGTCTGATGTCTTGTGTCCTCAAGGTATTTATAAGGATAATCCATACACGAATCTATAAGAAATGCGAAGAACGAATTACACCTGGCCTTACGTCCCTCTAAGGGATTTTCCGCCGCCACAATCCTTTTCCATCCGTTCCTGTCCTCTGTGGCTCTTCTCCATCGCGGAAGAACAAATTAGTGACGCTCAATTTGGATTCCGGTAGGAACTCGGCATGCGATATATTTTCTTTTCCTTAAACATTTTGTCGGAGTGGTGTAGGGACGTGAATATAGATATATACGCCGACTTCATGGATAACCGTAAAGCGTTCGACTGTGTCCAGCACCAGACAATAATACAGAATTAAATTCAATGATAGAGATTTTTTTACCAGCTAATGTGGTTGGAACCCTGCTGAAACCAGATTGCAGAAGTAAGAGAAACAAGAAGGAACATCGGAGACTGTGTCAATTCGAAAAAACTACGGCAAGGCTTTACTGTCTCTTCTTCTATTCAACATTTACTCAGAAGCTATTTTCTTAAGCCAAGTAAGCGTTGTCGGAAGATATGAGAAGTATCAAAATAAATGGAATTCAGATCATTAATATCAGATATGCAGACCGCACCGCCATTCTGGCCGACAACAAATCCAACTTTCCACAAATGATGGATTACTCGGCACACTGAACGATTTGGCCTACATCTCTAAGACAGAATTGCTTGTTTTCTCTAAAGTATCTATCACCGAAACACTATTGATCAATAGAAAAAATATTGAATAAGTTTCGTCATTTAATTATCTGGGCACCATCATCAATTCGCTATGCGATCCGATGCGTGAGATACGTTCTAGATTAGAATAAGCCTCTAAAACTTTCACCAACATGAGACAGTTTTTCACCAGCTTTGACCTTAGTCTGCAGCTCTCATTCAGAGTACACATGGCTAGATGTAATATATTTAATGTGATACTATATGGATATGATGCTGGATGTTCAACCCTGTAACACGCAAGATAATTGAGGCGCTCGAGATGTAATTATATCACAGTTTGATTCGAATCTCATGGATCCAATGAGTCACAAACGAAGAAGTTCCCACGCGAATGAATAAATCGAAAGAATTAATGGCACCATAAAAGAAATAAGATGCATAAGCCATATCATGAGAGTAGGGATTGCAATCCGGAAAACAGGATCCGCTAATTCGGCGGATACGGCATAATTAAATGTTTACCGGATCCGGTACCAATATACCGGATACGGTCACCGGATTCGGTGATGCTAATTTTTGGTAAAATAATCGCGCTGTTGGATGGGTATGTACTATAAATGCGTGCTGCGCATAGCGCCACATGTTTTTTGAAAACCAAAATTGATTAGGAATCGATTGAATCGAAAGAAATTCGGCCGGTTACGGCCGGATTGAAAATGATACCGGATTGCAATCCTTACGGTTGGGAGAGGCCGTCATAAGAAGGAAGAAGAAGATAATGATATTTAAATCTATAGAATGATATATGGCATATATATATATATATATATATATATATATATATATATATATATATATATATATGTTGTATTGTTTTCTCGGGGATTCCGCGTTGATGCTGAGGGTTGGCTCTGAAAAGAACCGGATTCTCGACGTTTCGGCGAACTAACATTCGTCATTCTCAAGAGATATATGCGTCCGTGCGGGTCAACCGTTAGACGCATACTGAGAGCTCGTTCGTGCGATGCGACTACTTATAGCTGTCTGGCTTCGGGTCATGCGCGTTGTGTGCGGTGCTTCGGTTCGGTTGTTTGTTTGTCTTGTTGGTCGTACATGAGTCTGGGGTGTCTGGGATTGCATTTTGAGGGTGTATGTGATCGGTCGCCATGCTGGGGGCAGTCTCAAGGAATCGTCTCTCGTATTCATGCAGTAGTCTCGATTTTCTATCTCTATGGCTTCTCTGTATACTCGTGACATTTCGTGGCTAATCTGTGCAACAGTCCTTGAATTTCTAAAGTCCATCCAGTGACCGGTGTTTGTGTGTTGGACAAGTGCCGATGAAACTTTGTCTCTGTGTCTTACTGAAACTACATGTTCTTGAATCCTAGCAGATATTTTTCTATTGGTACGTCCAATGTAGGTTCGTTCACATGTTCCGCAAGGTATTTCGTAAATTCCATGGGATTCTAACGGGATGGTGTCTTTAACGCTGCGTAGCATGGAGGATATTTTCTGGTTAGGTTTGAAAATGGTGTCGATGCTGTGTCTTTTAATGCTTTAAGATGTCGCATCGACACCATTTTCAAACCTAACCAGAAAATATCCTCCATGCTACGCAGCGTTAAAGACACCATCCCGTTAGAATCCCATGGAATTTACGAAATACCTTGCGGAACATGTGAACGAACCTACATTGGACGTACCAATAGAAAAATATCTGCTAGGATTCAAGAACATGTAGTTTCAGTCAGACACAGAGACAAAGTTTCATCGGCACTTGTCCAACACACAAACACCGGTCACTGGATGGACTTTAGAAATTCAAGGACTGTTGCACAGATTAGCCACGAAATGTCACGAGTATACAGAGAAGCCATAGAGATAGAAAAACGAGACTACTGCATGAATACGAGAGACGATTCCTTGAGACTGCCCCCAGCATGGCGACCGATCATATCCACCCTCAAAATGCAATCCCAGACACCCCAGACTCATGTACGACCAACAAGACAAACAAACAACCGAACCGAAGCACCGCACACAACGCGCATGACCCGAAGCCAGACAGCTATAAGTAGTCGCATCGCACGAACGAGCTCTCAGTATGCGTCTAACGGTTGACCCGCACGGACGCATATATCTCTTGAGAATGGCGAATGTTAGTTCGCCGAAACGTCGAGAATCCGGTTCTTTTCAGAGCCAACCCTCAGCATCAACGCGGAATCCCCGAGAAAACAATACAACACAGGTATCTATCCGCGAAAACCTCAAATACAACATATATATATATATATATATATATATATATATATATATATATATATATATATATGGTATATAATATGTCAAATAATAAGCCATTATTTGACATAATCCTAAAGTTTTTATTGCTTTATAATAAATAAAGTAATTAAAATAAATGAAATAAAAA
Source organism: Phosphuga atrata (assembly GCA_944588485.1). Taxonomy (NCBI): domain Eukaryota; kingdom Metazoa; phylum Arthropoda; class Insecta; order Coleoptera; family Silphidae; genus Phosphuga; species Phosphuga atrata. The sequence continues at coordinate 24,409,713 of OX155895.1, read as the reverse complement.
AAACCTAACATGTCTGTTTCCGGATCGGGCTAAGAGTAATAAATAATCTTAGTTTTAACTCTGGTAGACACACGTTTACCCACATATCATAAGTAGGATAACTATGATTTGTGATGCAAAAACCAATATTACTCCAGGTGGCCAATCCACCTCTCCTTAAAGGTGTGCTTGCGAATCCACCTCTCCTGAAAAGAGTGCAAGCTGACTTTCGGATTCTGGAGAGTCTACACAATCACACAATCAGGAACAGTTCAACAAACAACAGGAGGATCCTGAAAACCTTTAATCGGCTAATCCAAATTGAAATTTAAGAAGAAATTGTAAATTTTCAACCATAAATATTAACTCTCTCTGCAAATTTGGGAAACTCAAGCAAATGATAAACTTTTTGAACAGCAACAACATCCTGCTAGCAGTCATCCAAGAAACTAGATATGTTAATGACCTAACAATGGATAGGTAAAACTATCGAATTTTTAAAGGTAAACCGGCAATTAGACTTTTCAACTCAAATCTCAGAATTTTAGGAACAGCCATCGCAGTTCACAAAAAATGATTAGAAATGTTGTTGATTTTGAATCCTTCTGTGAAAGACTCTCTCTTATAATAATTAAATGCAAGAATAAATATTATTCAATATCCAACTGCCATGCACCAAGAAATCAAGATAACAAAAATAATCGAGACAAAGTAGAAAACAGTCTGTTAAGCAGGCTGTCAAAAGTTCACAAGGACAACACAATAATGATAATAGGGGACTTCAGTGCCCAATTGGGTAAGTAAAAAACAATCAGAAAAGATATTGGAAACTATCCAGCTCACAACAGAACCAACACTAATGGTTTATGATAAGTATATATATGCAAGTCATTTAATCTTAAAATCATGTCAACACACTTCAAAAATCTACCTAGAAAGCAAAAAACATGGATATCTCCAAACCCCACTTTGGGAGAGATACAAATTGATCACGTCGCCATCTCCAGATTTAATTTTCAAGAAATCAAGAACATTAGAGCCAAGAGAGGAGTGGAAGTTGACTCAGATCACTACCCAACTGAGATCCCCATGAAATTTATTCCAAAACATAAAATCATGAAACAAACCAGTACAACTTAGAGAATGAATAACGAAACTAAACTGATTTCCAGGAGAGGCTGAAGGAAGTGAATATTGATGCCACCAATTTTATAGAAAAAAATAAACATATTGCATTTGAAATAGCCCCAGCGAACAAACAGAGAAACACAGATGGTGGAATAATATATGTGAAGAAGCAGTTACGCTAAAAAAGAAAGACAGGAACAACTGGTGTAGCCGGAAAACAATCAGTAATTTGATAATATTACAGTTTGAGGAGAAGGGAACAGATAAAATTATTAGGGAACAAAAGAGGTGCTTTGAGAAGGAGCAACTTAAAAATATAGTAGAACATTTAAAAAAATATAATACAATAGACCTGTACAAAACATTCAAGAACTGTATGTCTAGTTACATTCCGCAGCCGCTATGCTTCAGGAAAGATAATGGAAAACTTGCACTTATCAATGAAAAAACTGTAAGTTACTGGCTGCATACTTTGAAAATCTATTGAATTGTGAAAAACCGACCAAACAATTGGAATTCCATGATAATACTCCAAATGATAATATTAAACCACCAAGCATCGATATGATTAAAAGTTATATCAAACAATTAAAACACAACAAAGCCCCAGGTGCAGATGGCCATACAGCAGAAATTCTAAAAGCTAGTGGAGATCTAGGTACCAAAATTTTAAAAGAAAAACAAGATAAGGTCTGGCACACTGAATTCCAGAAAACTGGAAGGTCGCATTAATTCACCCACTTGATAAAAAAGGGGACAAAACAGGTATAAATATTTACAGAGAAATTTCATTAGTACCCTGAGAATACAAAAAAAAATATCGAAAGCTCTTTTGGACCTCAATTAGATAAACAAATTGGAGAATATCAAGCTGGATTTACAGAAACTGATAGATCAGGTAAGGAGTAACAGATCCTGCCCTGCAAATTCTAAACCTTAAACAAATAATTCATCATAATCAGCCATTTCTCGTCCACTGCTAGACATAGGCCTCCTCTAGGTGCTCCACTGTCTTCTGTCTTGTGCGGTGCTAATCCAGTTTCACGTCACACGTTTAAAGTCGTCTGTCCATCTGGTGGGTGGTCTTCCTCTGCTTCTCTTATCTTATCGGGTATCCATTCCAGGATTCGTTTTGTCCTTCGGTTGTCTTTAGTGCGAGCCACGTGTCCAGCCCATCTCCACTTGGATTTTGTAATAAGTTCAATAATATCGGCAACTTTTGTTCTGTTTCTTATGGTTATGTTCGGCATTCTGTCTCTTTTAGTGATTCCCAGCATTGATCTTTCCATTGCTCTTTGCGCTTCTTGAAGATTGTTTATTGATTTCTTCGTTAGGGCCAGAGTTTCCTGGCCGTATGTCATTACTGGGAGCACGCATTGGTTGAACACTTTTCGTTTCAGACATATAGTCAGTTTCCCTTTAAGGGTGATTTTTAGTTTGCCCAAAGCTGCCCATCCCAGCCCTATGTTTCGAGTCACTTCACTTGTCTGGTTGTCTTCGCAGATTTGTATTTCGTGATCCAGATATTTATATTTGTGCGTTTGCTCTATTTCGTTTCCTTCGTCTGTCAACAGGTTTGCGCTGGCCACCAGGTTTATCATAAACTGTTTTTTGTGGTAGTTAATATACAGTCCTACTTTGCTACCGCTTGCTTTAGGTCTTCCAGCATTTCTTGTGCGTCTCCTAGATTGTCAGTTGTTATAACTATGTCGTCAGCAAAACGAAGGTGATATAGGTGGAAACAAATAATTAAGTACGTGAAAATATCAAATAAAAGATAGTGCTAATATTTTGTCGACTATAAAAATGTATATGATTCAATAGACAAAGACTCCCTCCTAAAAATCCTGAAGGAATTTGCAGTAGATAGGAAAACTCTGGAAATAAATAAACAAACTCTTACAAACACAGTATCAAAAGTTAAATTCCTTGGAACAACGTCTAGTCCCTTACAAATTGCATCAGGAGTTTGACAAAGAGACGGTTTGTCACCATTATTATTCATTTGTGTGCTGGAAAAAGTTATAGAGAATCGAAAATAGAGGAACAAAAACAAAAAATTAATAACTACATAAAGTTGGGTAGATCGAAAGAAGCAATAAATTATTTGGCCTTTGCAGACGAGCTTGTAATAACAGATGATGCCTTGGAGAATGCAAAGAAAAGATTAGAACTTCGGCTGATAAGGCAGGTCTACAAATATCTTTCGAAAAGAGGGAATACATGACCAATGAAAGCAACTCACCAACAAATTTAAAAACTAAATATGGCAACATCAAGAAAACTGACAACTTTAAATATCTGGATGAATATAAAAAGTGGAAAAAAGCAATTAAAATCAGATCTGAAAAATGAGAAGAAGATACTTGAAAATGATAAATCAATAAAAAGTGTTTTTATAAAGATGTTAAATTAAGGCATTATAATACAGTTGTAAAACCAGAAGTCCTCTATGGGTCGGAAACACTACTTTTAACCGGATGCAAAATGGCATTGGAAGATCTGGAAACGACGGAAAGAAGAATTATAAAGTATTAATTCCAATCAAAAACAAAGATGACATTCTCCCCTAAAATAACAGACGAGACCAGGAAAAGACGTGTTAGACTCTATGGCATCTAGGGAGAATGGAGGGGGACAAAGAAGATCCACACGTTCTTCCAGAACTGGAAAACAGGCAAAGAAAATGGATGGGGAGGCAAGACTAAAAAGAACTTAGTAGAAATGCAAATTAAACAGGAGACGGAGACAAATTCAGACAAGAAGTCAAGAAATTAAGAGGTTTTCAGGAAGCTAAAACAAATAGAAAAACAACTGGTGTCAAAGGATCAGATGAGAGGAAAAAGCTCATTCAGAGAAAATGAAAAAGTGCTGGAGGAAGAGGAAGAAAAAAAGAAATAAATAGTTATCTTGATTTGGTCCTTTTCTTAGCCTGCAACAAAAAAATGAAGTAATTAAAAGAAAGATAGAAAGACGGCAAATGGTATTTTTAGAGGATTTTGTTGATATCAATATATAGTAAATGGATGTTATTAAGAAATTAAAGTGTAAGTTTTTGAAAATGTAAAGCACAATATAAATTTCCAACCCCCAACTGTGGTCAAGGGAAATACATTCACAGTTCTAGGTTAAAATGTAAGAAATGTTAAAGAGCTACGAAATAATGGCATTTTCGTCTTCAATTCCTATTTGATTTGATGTGTTATCTAAGGCTTTTATGTTTCTTCGTCAGTTCTTCATCTTTATCATGCTTGTATATCTAGCAAGTGAATAACTAACTCTTCGTGTAACTTTCATGAATAACTAACTTACTTACTTAATAACTAACCAACTTACTTAATAACTAACCTATTTAGTTACTAACCTACTTTTTTGCCTCGAATAAAATTACACAATAAATTATGTGGTGAGGGTTTGGAGATTTATTAAAATCGTAGTTTAAGTTCGCTTATATTTTCCTTTTACAGCAGATATACATATATGTCTTTTATCTAATTTTCAGGCCACTGTATGCAAAATATAGATACAACACAACAATAATTATGACCCATTTCAATATATAAACAAATTGACTATCCCGAATCGTTGTGGATTTCTGCCACGGCATGCGTTGTGATCGCTTTGCTACACTCCCACCATGTACTTCGCACAAAGCGAATATAAAACCATAAAAAGCAATGTTGAAAAATACATTTTATATTGCTGTTAATTTTGTAGTTAATTACACTTACGTGGGGTTTCGATTTCATAGTACCAGTCAATCTAGGTCTTTAGATTTGTTGAAGTTTACCTAGTTTATTACTTGTACGGTTACTCATATGGTTACTCATATTGCTTACCGTATATACCTTACACAACGTGTACACAACGAGTTAAGTCACTTAGGTGCTACTTCCGTACACAATCTATATCTGGTACTTTCTTTATATAATGTATAATTGTATTTACTTAATTCAATTTTTAATTTAACTTGTAACTAATAAAACTAACCTAACTTGTTCTGTTCTTAAAATTGTATAATTTTGTGTACCAAATAAACAAATAAATATATAAGATATACCTTAGTTTACTGTATGTTTTAATAAAAATATTAAATGTAAAGTTTAAATGGAGTTATATTTTGTAAATCTAAAATTATACTCCTGGTATATTATGGACTGAAATGTAAATGAAATAAATTGCAGATTATTCGAGGCTAGGCAAATATATTTGCTAACTAATTATAGTTCGACCAACAGACTAAATAATCGTTCAAACTTTTAATACGCTGGTGTAATTTACCAGCAACAATATATTAAAGACTAAAATTACAAACACACTCGAAACAAAATTGCTATCTATTAAACATCGAAGTGGACAATCTGATTGGTACCCTTTTTTCGTATAAATTACGAATGCTTTAAATCTGTTCATACAGTTCGTTTTTTTACTTTTATTCCATGTAACATAGTTAGCGTGTTCATGTTTGTTGGATATTACAATACGAGCCGGATGTTAATCGTTTGTAGTTTCAAAAGCTGTTAAGCAACGCATTCTGTAAGCAGTTCCACTAGTTCCAGTAATTGTTATTACATAAAGTCTACGAATAAATGATTCAAATTGTTTAATTTCAATTTTCCCTTTATATTTTCTTATGCTTACTTGTTGTTAAGTTTAATGCTGCCAATTAACGTTTTAAGCAAAGAGATTAAAAATATTTAAATCTATTTGAATGCTCAAATTAATTATGAACTCACAAATACACTTCTCTTGCAGAAAACGAAACCATCAAATTCAAATTTTGCAGTTACATAAAGTAAAACAAAAAACACTGGGAATATACGAATGTATATTTAAGTTGAAATTCTGCGTTTAATTATGATCATCTGCTGCGCTGAAAACGCTTCCTTTGAAGTTACTATATTAAAAATCCATTTCCGTCATGATTTTGCTACATGCTACACCCCTTTATCCCCCGCCAACGGATCGATATCCAGTGCAATTTATGTATTTAAATTATGTCCTTCGGCTTTAAATAAAATCTCTTAATTTTAATATTGAGAAAAGCAACAATAAACAACAATAAATACATTGTACACAATGAGAAATATATTGGAGGAGAATTGTTTAAAAAAGGGGAGAGGGATTGTTAATAAAACATAGATTATGGAAATTTACTTAATTGAGCAAAATCGACATCGATATCAGATATAATTTAGATAATTTACTTAAACATAAATTCGTAATTAGTCAAATAATGACTGAATAGTTGTCTGCATTGTTTCATACTAACTGTCCAACTAGTCTTCTCGGTCACGATTTGTATAACTAGTATTAATTCTCCACAAGTTTTAAATTTCGCTCAGTTTTCCTGTAATTTGCGAATTATTCTGACAATAAAAATGTGTTAATATTTATTTTCGAATCATTGATACAAGAAAAAAGTAAAACAAAAACAAAATTTGGCTTTGTCTGGAAGTTCAATATTAACAACTTGACAGACAAGATACTGAATTAATAAATTCACTATGTTTTAACCAAACTTAAAAACTTGATAAAAAATATGATTAACATATTATTCACAGTTATATAAATTTCTACACTTAGCACGACTCGAGTTTCGACTGTTAAAAGACTGTTAAAATGAGCCACTTGAAAATGTCGTTTACCAGTCGAAACTCGAGTCGTGATATGTGTATAAATTTATATAACTGTAGATAATCTTCTATTAAATCCATCATCGCACAGCCGAAACTACTGAAGCTAGAAATTTGAAATTTGGACAGTACTTTCTTTTTGTGAGGTAGAGACTAAGAAGCGATTTCTCGAATTTCAACCCCTAAAGGGGTAAAGGGGGGTAACAAAGTTTATATGGGAGAAAAAAACAAATCTTCACCAACCAACTTGAAATTTGGCACGAATACTTATGAATGAAAATAAATAAACACGTATATCAGCATTTGCCAAATTTCATCCTGTAAGTTCATCCCGTACTTTTACGTACTCTTGCTGTCCAAATTAACATAGAGTACTGTAGCTCCGTTAAATCAATAAAATACGTATGTAAATATGTTAACAAGGGCAGCGATCATTCATCATTTTTCTGAACAATAAAAAAGCATGAGATTAAAATATACCAAAGTAGTCGTTACGTCATCAGTTCAGAAACTATTTGGAGAATTGTAGCAATTCGAATACATGAAAGGTTTCCTACAGTTCTCTACCTCGCTGTAGATTTGGAACTGATCAGGGAATATATTTTAATCCGAATGACCCCAATCGTCTGGCTGATAAGGTTAATAGTCCACAGAAAACTACGCTTTTAGCATTTTTTGATATGCACGGTTGATGATTTTGCCAAAACCCTTCTGTACTTTGAAATTCCATCTTACTACGATAAAATAACAGATTTGTGAAGAGAAAACGACGAATTGTTGACGGCTGACCAGGAATTAAGAAAGACCAAGCGCTGGGGTGGGTGTATACCGCCCACCCTAATAACGCCGAATGTTACTATCTTCGTCTTCTGCTTCATGAAGTCCGAGGTTCAAGATCATTCTTGAATTGTTAACAGTGTAATTCATCCTACATATCAGGCAGTATGTAAGGCTCTAGGTTTGTTAGAGGATGATAAGCACTAGGATGCTACGATGGATGACGCTGCTCTTTGAAGTTCCCCATTTGGACTACGGAAACTTTTCTACATATTATTGCTATTCTGTCAATTGTCTGACGCTTTGAGTCAATCGGGAAAATATAAGGATAGTCTATCAGAGGATATAAAGCATCATGTAGAAACACATAATGTTCAAATAGTTATGGTTATGGATGAAATTTATAATAAATGTCTGATTTCTATTGATGATACAGTGTTGTGTCTGGGAATGTTTAGAACGCTATGGTTTAGCACATCCAATAAGATCTGAAGCAGAGTTACAAAATAGAGACTACCTCAATGAAATTGTACATGTATCTACACTTGTAAACTACACTAATTTATTGGCTCAATTTGTCTGTAATAATCAAACTTTGCTAACAAAGAACAGTACCGTATCTACAAACAAATATTAGAAAGTGTTCAGAAGGGCACTGGTCAAATATTTTTTCTGGATGCTTCTGGGGGCACCGGCAAGACATTTGTCCTTAATTTGTTGTTAGCGATTAATTAATAGCGGACATAAAGGGAAGTAAGAGCCTGATGGGTAAGCATAGTTCTTTTGGATGTCGGCTCTCGACAGACTTTATCCGTGGTACCCAGAGGCACAAGAGCCGGTAAAGTCACAGCATGTTTAAAGTCTTCGTATTTATGAACAGAAAAACATTTATGATCAGAGACTCGCGTTAAAAACAATATGAGGGTCCATTCAAGAGGTAACGCTTCTGCGGGCCTTTTTCAGAAATGTTTTTAAATATATACGAAGTGCATTAAATAAATTAATAAAAAATAAATACGAAGTCAATAAATTCAGTGTTGCAAACTGATGACGCAGTAAATTTTCCAGTGGTATTTTAAATTCCCAAAATCTGGTCTACCATTGCATAATCTTATTGCTAAATTTAGCACACCAGCTATACTTTTAAGAAACCTTAAACCTCCGATGGTATGCATTGGCTCTAGACTGCAGATAAAAGTTCTCCATTGAAACATTATCGAGGCTACTGTAATCAGTGGATGTGGTCAAGGGTAAACTGTATTTATACCTCGAATACCACTAATACCCTCAGAATACCCATTTAAATTCAAAAGGTTGCAGTTTCCTCTCAAAGTTTGTTTTGCAATGACCATAAATAAGAGAATACAGTTTCTCACACGGACAGTTATTCTATGTGTATTCTTATATCTGTACTGTTGCAGAGTGACTGCGAGCAGTTTGTTAATCCTTGAGAAGCGTTACTGAAAACGTTATGTATAAAGAGGTTTGTAGTGTACCGTAACCTTTAATATTGCTCGTTTGTCCTCCTCCAGAGTTCATTGTATTTTAAGTGATAACAGTCAAGTCAGGTGATCGCAGACGAGATTTCGCTCTCTCTGCTCTCACCCATCGTAGTGTCAAGACGTACCAGGTCTTAATCTTGTTACTATATATGTAGTTAAGTCTATTTTTTTTGCGGCATTGTTATCAGTAGTATTTTAAGAACAGTATTTTATTTATTATCTTGAGAATATTTTTGCGTTTATTAATTTAATTTAAATTTGTAGTTTTGAAATTGATTTTTGAGTTAGTAACATTAAGTTTTATTATTATGTAAAAACTAGTCTAATTAATGGAGTTTAAGTTGAATTATTTTTCTTAATATTTTTTTATTAAAAAAGGTATTTATTTTAGTTATGTTGTACTAGTTAGTTCTTAATTTTACTGTATTTGAAATTTTCTTTTCTGTTACAATGGCTGAAGACAAAAGTAAAGTAGCAATTAATAGATTAAAATCTGAAGCAATGATATTTCCAGTATTTAATCCAGAAATGGAAGAGTTTGATCTTTTTGTAAAACGTCTATCCATGTTCTTGAATTGTGCAAAGTTTTCAGAGGAGGAAAAAGTGTGGAAAATTATGTATGTCTATAGGTCCAGACAAATTTAAACTTTTAGTGGAATCTTTGTGTCCTAAAGACTTACAGGAGTGTTCATATCAAGACTGTATTAGTGTGTTACTCTAAGAAACTGTCTATCACAGAACGTTTTAAATTTCACAAAAGAGACCAACTACCTGGCGAGTCACTGTCTGATTTTATAACAGCAATCAAAAGTTTCTCTATAAAGGCGTATTTTGGTGAAGCAGCCGATTTGTCATTAAGAGATAGGTTCGTGTTGGGTCTTAACAGTGAATCAATCCAAAGAAGACTTCTGGCAGAAGACATTAATTTACCGCTTGAAGAAACGTGTAGGATTGCCCTGGATGTAGAAGCTATAATGGTAGGGACCAGACAGCTTCGTAAAGCTCCGTATTGTCCAGACAATAGTCCAGAGGATACCTTTAAGGTGGAAGGCAACCCAAGTTCGTCAAGAGTGAGTACCCGTTCAAGTTTTAGAATCTCCAGTAGCCATATACGTTCCGGCAGTTTTTCGCCATCTGGTAGAACTTCCAGTAGCCATAGAAGATTCGGAGGTCATTCACCATCTGGTAGCCGTAATGGTTCAGGTAGCTGTTCCCCAAAAAGAAATTACTCACCTCACCAAAGACGTCAGGACTCAGCAAGCAGAAGATGCAACGAGTGTAGGAAAAGTCATCAACCAGCCGATTGCCCAGCAAGGAGTTGGAAATGTTATACATGTCAGAAGAAAGGACACATTTCTAGATTTTGTTGTAAGCAAGTTCAGAATTTAATTTCCTCATCTTGTTCTGTAACGTCAGATTTTTTTTGCTAGTCCTCTAATGACCAGTATATTAGTCGATAAAATATGTGTTAATTTTTTGTTAAATTTGGGTAGTTCAACCACCCAAGAAAGTCACCCAAGAAAACACCTAAGGTTGATACTTTTGTTACGTCTTCACAACACGAGGAAATCATTGAAAGTCTAAAACGTAAGTTTCCAAGAACTTTTTCTATTAAAGACAACGAGCCAATTCAGAATACGGCTACGTCGATATCACTGTAAAAGAGGATACCACACCAGTATATCACCGTGCGTACGGGGTACCGTATGCCTTAAGATCAGAAGTTTCTCAGGAATTGTCTCGATTGGAATCACAAGGAATTGTTACTAAGGTCAAAACCAGTCGATTGGCCTCACCCATTGTCTGTGTTCCTAAGAAAAACGGAAAGCTTCGTGTGTGTGTGTTGACTTCAAGCGTACAGTAAATCCTCACTTGATAATTAATCAGTATCCAATTCCAAGACCGGAGGATGTTTTTAGTAAATTTGTAGGTTGTAAAAACCTCTGTAGAATAGATTTAACGAATGTCTATTTACAGTTGGGTGTTAAGAAAAGTAGTAGAGAGCTTTTAACAATTAATACGTCGAATGGTTTATATAGGTATAATCGTTTAGTGTTTGGCTTAGCGTCGGCTCCAGCCAATTTTCAGTTAGTCATGGATACCATCTTGAAAGATATCGAAAAGTGTGCAGCTTATCTTTATGATATTTTGATTGGTGGTACTAGTAAAAAAGAATGTGAAAAAGTCTTGTTTAGGGTACTTAGCGTTTAATGTAAAAATTAATGTCACTAAAAGCGAATTTTTTGTAGATTCGTTGGAATTTTTAGGTTTCGTTTTGTCAAGTCGAGGAAAAAGTCCCTCAAAGTCTAAAGTAGTTAAAATTATGTGTGCAGCCCCTCCACAAAATGTCACACAGCTGAAGCTACTTCTATATGTCAGTCGGTTCAAAAGTCCAATTCAAGAAAAATTAGGCGGTCATGGTCCAAAGCAAGGAAGCCTTGGGAAAGAGTCCATTTAGATTGGTTTGATTGGCGTGGAAATCATTATTTAATAATGTGTGATACTTACTCAAAATGGGTAGAGTGTTTTGTAATGTCATCAACTAATTTTTTCGATGTAAAATGTAAATTCGATGAAGTTATGTCGCGATTCGCATATCCTTATACTATTGTTTGTGATAATAGTCCTCCATTTTCATCTTTTCGAATTTTGTGATAGCAAAGGTATCAAATTGTTTTTTACAGAGTTTTACCCAGAGTCTAATGGGTTGGCCGAAAGGTCGGTTCAGACTTTTAAAAAGTTGTTAGTAAAATCGCTGTTATCAGAAGGTGGTCAACATCTTACTATTCAGCAACACCTTACAGATTGTCTGTTTAGTTACAGGTTAACGTCATCGTCCCTAACAGGTGGTTCGCCAATGGCTAGTTTGTTGCCTTATGTCCCTCGTACCCCTTTGTCATTAATGTGTAAAGAGGATAAAGTTTTTAAACGTCATAGTAGGGATAGGTCGTCAATAGTTTTTGAAGAAGGAACTAATGTGTTAGTTTTCCTACGACATTTCAAAAGTCCAGAGAAATGGGTAAAGGCCGTCATAAAATTGAAACTCAGTCCAATGACGTATTTAGTAAAGTTGTCCGACGGAGGAGATATAAGGAAGGTTCACTATAACCAAATTTAGTTAAGTTCACTTAAGGAGGCTACTGCGAGTGGTTCACGTGATGATCGAACAGTGGATTTTGATTTTTACAGACCAGCAGTCACAGTTAATCAACCGTTACCGCTAAGATCATCAATTGCTCCATCTTGGCACACCTAGTGTTGTTAGACCCCCAGTCAGATACCTTTGTCAAATACTTTATTTTTAATATAGTATTTTGTGTTTTGTATTTATTGTTTTATGTATTATTTTTATAATTATTATTTTAGTCAGTTTATTTTAATAAATTGTTATTTTAATGTTTGTATTTTATGTATTTTATTCCGTGCTTTGTATCTTTTTGTAAGGGGGAGGAAATGTAGTGTATCCTAACCTTTAATATTGTTCGTATGTCCTCCTCCAGGGTGCATTGTATTTTATGTGAAAGCAGTCAAGTCAGGTGATCGCAGACGAGACTTCGCTCTCTCTCTGCTCTCACCCATCGTAGTGTCAAGACGTACTCGTACAAGGTCTAAGTCTTGTTTATATATATGTAGTTAAGCCTATATAGTTGTTTTATATACCTCTTCACTGGACACTCACTTCACCACCTCAATACATATTAAAGTTCTGCACTTATTTAGAAGAATAAATAAGGCGATGTAGTTTTTAATGACAACACGTATTTATTCTACGCCGACGATGTCGCGGGCATCAGCTAGTATGTTATATAATATTTTTACATATTATAAGTGTGGTTAAAACATATTGAATTTATCAATTCAGTGTAAGTATAGATTACCACGAAGTAACGGTTGCAACCATCCTATTGATAACAGATAAGAAATCACTATTTAACAAGGTTCCTTACAAAAGAAATTAAAATATCATTCTATTTTTTTTTCAAAATTTCTCCTAGTTTCCAAGTTTTTTTGCATTTTTGAGATAAAAACGTGTAAAGAAATATCATTATTATAACTACCAACTCTAAAAAAGAGGACTTTGAAAGGGACGTCAGATATTTGTCCATCAGTGTGGTGCATGATGATAAAAAAAAAATCATAAAAAAGGCAAAATCATAATTTAGTTGAGTTGTGTAATCAAACAAAAATGGACAAAAATGTCAGGTTTAGGTAGGTTTAAAACTGACGAAAACTGAATAATGTATTACCTCAAGGTTCCGTTCTCTCGCCTGCTCTTTTAATCGGTACACCGATGATCTGCCTATAACTGTTACACTGTTCAGCGAAATAACTTTCAAGAAGCAGAGGATGTTGCACCTCAGACGATTAGATGATTAATTAAGGAAATGGCGATTAGAAATAGAATAACCCAACAATGGACAATAAGATAGCAAACTATAGTCCAAAATTCACTTTTGGTGATAGGGTTTTACCGTACAATACCACCCTTAAATACCTGGGAATGACTTTAGAAAGACCTCTAACTGCTGCAAAACTGAAGAACCTAACCTCCTTCAGCGTCTAGCCGGAACATCATGGGGTGCTGATGCCAACAAATTAAGAACAACTGCTGTAGTACTTGTCTATTCCTCGGCTGAGTACTGCTCTGCGGTGTGGCTTAATAGCTGCCACACTCAGCTTGTAGATGTTCAGCTTCATCACAGCATGCGTGTCATTACAGGAACATTGCTCCCTACTCCAATCCAGTGGCTTCCAGTGTTTAGTAACATTACACCTCCTCAGAGCAGAAGAGAAAGAAATCTTGTTCATTTATGGCCAAGAATCATCAAAAAACATGGAACTATCATTAAACGAGGACGTCAGACAACTATGAATGCAATCCATTTTGCAAAACTGCCTTGAAATTGATAAATGATAACTTTCTCAAGGAAAATCAAGGAATCTCAAGGAAAAATGGCAGAATGAGTGTAAATTATTTATACCGCAAGGGATTCCGACAGTTGAGAATCCCACATTAAAACTCCCTGGCTTCAATCTACCTAGGTGTGCTCGAAGTCGGCTTAATTGTATCAAATGTGGCGTGGGAAGAACAGCCTCTGTTCTCCATAAATGTAGTTGGAAAATCAGCTCATACTGTGACTGTTCTAACATTCTTCAAACAATGGTTCATGTTGTGTTGGAATGTCTTCTCCGTGACTTCCCTGGAAGTCTGTAGTACCGGAACAGAGCTACTCCTGACTCATTGGAATGGATCAACAGTTTGGATATAAAAATTTAAGCACTTAGTTGTCTGTGAACAATGTTATTTATATTGTACCGAACTTATAGATCTGTATTATTATTATGATTCTTTTTGTGTTTATATTATGTACAGCATCATACGCTAAATAAATAAGTTAGGTTTAGTTGGATTTTAGTAATAATCCTAATCAAAACATAATTAATGTCTCTAAACAAGTTAATTTTAAATTTATTTATTGAGTTGTTAGGTCAGGTTAGCTATAGTTAATCATCCACCAACGAATGTCCATAAAAAATGCAATTTGTTGGCCAAAACACTTTGCAGAATCCATACGAATTGAAAAAGTTAATAAGTCTGAACATACGTAAGGTCAAGTTAGGTTAAATTTAGTTCAAATATTTAATTTTTATTGAATAAATTTTGTTAAAAGTTGATTTTTATTCTCGGTTTAATATAAATCGAAACCTGTCCCAACAAAATAATAAAAACGATTTCGAGAATTAAAACGAATATAAACAGCTAACGATACCTGGTTTGGTTGGGTTTTTTTTTGTAATTACTTTTCCCTTCCTATACTATAAGTATAACAAAAATGTGTTTTTTTAAACAATTTTAGTTCTAAAACTAGTTAGTTTAGTTCTTATAACCTTCTAGTAAATCTCCCACCACCTCAAAATCCCTGAAAACATTTTTTCGCGACCCTCCCGCCTTTTCAAGTAACATGAAAATCATTAAAATTCATTTTAAATGGTGGATTTACTTAGAATACATTGACAAATTTTCAAGCGAATTAGAAGTTCTTAAATAAATATTAAAACTTATTTTTTACAGATTTCAAAATGAAAAAAAATCTTCAACATTTTTAATTGGAGAATCGCTGTTTTAGATTAAAAAAAGATGTGATGATTTTAAAGATGATGATTTATTGGAACAACTGGAAAATGAGCAGAAAAATCCAAGTAAATTGGCGAGTTTAAAAGGAAACAAAGTTGCTGATTTACTCTTTGCTAAATATTTGCAATTTCTCGAGAAAAGTTCGTAGATTTTTCAAATGTTTATGAAAGCTTAATGTTTGTTTTATTGGAAAATGTTCGAATTTGAGAGTAGATTCGTAAAAAAAACCTGATATTTTAGTAACAAATCTGTTGGTTTTTCAATGTAACAATGGGAGTTTTCCAGGCGAAAAATTCGTAATATTCCGGTTGTTTGCAAAAATTTAAAGTTTGTTTTGTTGGAAATTTGCAAAAAAAAACTAGAAAATTTTCAGAAAAGTAAATTGGCGGGTTTATAGGTACGCAAAGTTGATGATTTACATGCTAAGTATTTGTAATTTTTGCAACAAATAGGTAAATTAGCAAATTAAAACAAAAACACTCACTGAGAATAAAATTCGCACAGCAATTCGCAAATTGTGTAAAAATTGCAATCGTAGTTTCCATTCACAATTTGCACAAAGAAATTAACAAAGTCCTTAGCAATTTGCACGAATTAATCACAAGTTGCAAATTAAATTTGTCCGAACAACAAAATTTGCAACTAAATAACAGTATTTGCGATAAAACAATAAAATTTCTAAAATCTCTTCGCGAATAACTTCTGCCATCTTGCACAAACACGAAAACAAAACAATCGAAATTTCTAGAACAATCCAACAACAAGTTTTTAAGTTTTCAAAAAAACAAAAAAAAGACAAAAACTAGAACGAACCTAAGCTCGTTTTAGTTAAGTTTCTCTACCTATACTATAAAGTATAAAAAAATAATTTTTATTTTTGCATTTTGCAGGAATTACAGGATCTTATTTATAGGATCTTATTTATTATTTTAATTAAATTTGCCTTTTTTTTTCCCGTCAAATTTCAATTATTTTAAACTTTACAATTAACGCTAAATTTAATTAAAACCGCTTCACAAATTGCTCACCAAACCGAAGATAGTTTCAATAAGAACGTAACTTGGTTAAAAGTACAATTGTAAGTGAAATGGCAGGTTGTAATTCCAGTTAATATAATTCCGCACCGCCAGCTGAAAATCTGAAAAGCCGAATCAGCTTTTCCCTTACCAAGTTTATAATTTGACAAAATTTTAATTGAATTTATGTTTGAAACTCTACATACAAAAGCGAAATTCCGTGTTATTAAATAGTGCAATAGCATTATTCAAGTAGACTACATTGTCTAATCTCTCACAAAAGTAAAGTTTGCATGTGCTTTGATTTGATTTAAGCTGAATTAAATCTAACCTAACCTGGTCTGAATTTTTTTTGTGTTTTTAATTATCAGAACAGTTCTTCGCGTTATTCAGCGTAAATTAAATGCGAATTTAATTTCCAGGCGCGTATTGCAAACATTTTCTGTTTTTTTTTTTTGGATGAAATAAATCTTCATGAAATTAAAATCTTCTGGGAGATTTATAATAATAAAGCGGTAATAACCTCAAAGTGCATTTGCAGTAGGTAATACTTAATTCATTATATATATATATATATATATATATACATATATATATATATATATATATATATATATATATATATATACATATAACAACACACAGCTAATTTCATACTATACATTATGATACAGTAGACAGAAAAGTATTTTCGTTTATTTTTTTACATAATTTTCTCTGCACTAATTATATGAATTTTATTATTCTCCATTGAAATAACAATACATATTTTCTTTGAATTAATTTATGAATTAAGTATTACCTATATATATATATATATATATATATATATATATATATATATATATATAAACAAAAATAAACTTGTTTAATTTGTTTGGTAAATTTCCAAACAAATGAAAAACGATTTGTTTAGCTTGGTTTTTATACTCGCTTTATGATATTAATTTCTTAATTTAAAAATAAAATTTAGGTTGTGAAAATTGCGAAAACAAAAACTTGTGTGCAAATTACGAAAAACAAATATGTAATAGTCCATTTTACACATCCAGATAAAAATAAAATAATACCAAAACAAAACAAACCTGTTCAACGTATTTTATGAACTCTAATGCCTATTTCGCGGCTATTTTTCTTATTTCCTGCCAATATATAAACCAAGTTTATATCGATTTTATTGGATTTGTTATAAGTTCACGATATTAATCAAAACAATAAGTACATTTCGTTTTTGAAAGACGTTAAGTTAGATGGACGACCTTGTTATTCATTTGCAGAGGTTCAAGTTAAAGCAAATATCCTCGACGAAGAACATAAAACTACTTTCAAACTTTACTAGACATATTTTTATGAATATTCTCCTATCAACTTGTTTGCCCAAATAAATTATATTGACTTCAGAAAAACAACTATAGGAATCTTGCTTATTTTGATTTTGGTATTATCGGTTCTTTAGTTTCTAGTATCTAGTCTCGTATACTCATATCGATCTAAGTATTCCTATTGAAATTTAATATAAAAACTTTCCATTCATCCTTTTTAAAAATAACTTAATTAATTTCTGTGCGCTTTTCTAGATTGCTTTTTTCTTTCTTACTTGATTTTTTATGTCCGTTTTGTCCACTAATCTCTTTCATTGTAGGCCAAGGCGTAGTTTTCCAGAAAGCTTAGCGTCAAAATTTTTAACTAGCAAAAACTTCGGTAAAAGTTTTTTTTTCTGAAGAAAAAACCGACGACGCCATTAAAAGCAAAGACTTGTTTGCGGCTCAAGGCCAAACCAAGAAAATCATCATGTGTGTGTGTGTGTGTGTGTGTGTGTGTGTGGATTTTGTGATTAGGTTTTCGGTCTTATTTTTCTTCTTTGTTTATTAATAACAGTATATTGTTTGAGAAAATTTTATATTGACCAAGGTTTATCAGTTTTAAGCTAATTTGAATTGATTTTTCTAAAAGAAATGATTTTTTTAATGTAGAAAAGAATGTATTTTTCTAAGACAAGACTAGACAGACAAACTAGAGAGACAAGACTAGACAGGTAAGACTAGACACACCAGACTAGTCAGACAAGACTAGACAGACAAGACTAGATGGACAAGACTAGAGAAACAAGGCTAGACAGACAAGATTAGACAGACAAGACTAGACCGACAAGACTAGACAGACAAGACTAGACAGACAATACTAGACAGACAAGACTAGACAGAGAAGACTAGACAGACAAGACTAGACAGACAAGACTAGACAGACAAGACTAGACAGATAAGACTAGACAGACAAGACTAGACAGACAAGACTAGACAGACAAGACTAGACAGACAAGACTAGACAGACCAGACTAGACAGACAAGACTAGACAGACAAGACTAGATAGACAAGACTAGACAGACAAGACTAGACAGACAAGACTAGACAGACAAGACTAGACAGACAAGACTAGACAGACAAGACTAGACAGACAAGACTAGACAGACAAGACTAGACAGACTAGACTAGACAGACAAGACTAGACAGACAAGACTAGACAGACAAGACTAGACAGACAAGACTAGACAGACAAGACTAGACAGACAAGACTAGACAGACAAGACTAGACAGACAAGACTAGACAGACAAGACTAGACAGACAAGACTAGACAGACAAGACTAGACAGACAAGACTAGACAGACAAGACTAGACAGACAAGACTAGACAGACAAGACTAGACAGACAAGACTAGACAGACAAGACTAGACCGACAAGACTAGACAGACAAGACTAGACAGACAAGACTAGACAGACAAGACTAGACAGACAAGACTAGACAGACAAGACTAGACAGACAAGACTAGACAGACAAGACTAGACAGACAAGACTAGACAGACAAGACTAGACAGACAAGACTAGACAGACAAGACTAGACAGACAAGACTGGACAGACAAGACTAGACAGACAAGACTAGACAGACAAGACTAGACAGACAAGACTAGACAGACAAGACTAGACAGACACGACTAGACAGACAAGACTAGACAGACAAGACTAGACAGACAAGACTAGACAGACAAGACTAGACAGACAAGACTAGACAGACAAGACTAGACAGACAAGACTAGACAGACAAGACTAGACAGACAAGACTAGACAGACAAGACTAGACAGACAAAACTAGACAGACAAGACTAGACAGACAAGACTAGACAGACAAGACTAGACAGACAAGACTAGACAGACAAGACTAGACAGACAAGACTAGACAGACAAGACTAGACAGACAAGACTAGACAGACAAGACTAGACAGACAAGACTAGACAGACAAGACTAGACAGACAAGACTAGACAGACAAGACTAGACAGACAAGACTAGACAGACAAGACTAGACAGACAAGACTAGACAGACAAGACTAGACAGACAAGACTAGACAGACAAGACTAGACAGACAAGACTAGACAGACAAGACTACTAATTTCAGAAACTACTCTCTGAGGAAACTTGGGATGAAATCTACTCACTAGAAGAAAATGACGTAAATGGCCAATGGACATTATTCATGGAAAAGTTCTTACTGTATTTTAATAGTAGTTATCCTTGTTCATTCAAAAGTGGATCAACAAAAAACTTAAATCATATATATGCGAGTCAAGAAATTATAGAGATCAGAAAAAAACTGGATATCTTACAAATATTATCAAAATTTGATCAAAAAATTAGAAAAATATTCAATAAAACCAGAAGAGAATATGACCAAATGCTGAGAATAACAAAGAAAAACATTTTGGAAAATGAAATAAAGAATTCTACTAACATAATGAAATCTACATGGAATGTAGTAAATCAAGTTATAAATGTAAAAAAACAAAAAAATAATATCGCTTTTCCAACGCAAGAAAAGAACATTTTCGCAAGTGTTAATAAGTTCAATAACTTCTATGCTGACAACCCTATTGAACTATCTAACAACATTGAACAATTGGAATACTCAGATATAATCAACACAAACAAAAATTCTATATACATCAAACCAACAACGCTAGAGGAAATAGTGGACATTATAATCAATTTCAAAAATAAAAAAAGTTCAGGTGTAGATGAAATTCCAATAAGTACTATAAAAGCAGTAATACGAGATATAATAGAACCATTAAAATATATTATAAATTCGTCAATTAAATATGGAGTTTTTCCTGATAAATTGAAACACTCCATAATTTCTCCGGTTTTCAAGAAAGGAAACAAACTTTGCGTAGAAAACTATAGGCCTATTAGCTTACTGTCGTCATTTTCAAAAATATTTGAAAAAGTGATGGCTAGTAGAATTATTAATTTTTTTAAGAAAAACAATCTGTTAAACGACACTCAACATGGTTATATAGAGGGGCGAAATATAGAAACAGCTTGTTTTAATTTCGTCAATAACATTTTAGAACACTTAGAAAATAAAAAAATTCCTTGTGGTATCTTGATAGACCTTTCAAAGGCTTATGACACCGTAGAGCACACAATTCTTGTTAGTAAATTAGAAAAGTACGGCATCAGAGGTATTGCCCTTGATTGGTTCAAATCATATTTATCTGGTAGAACGCAGCAGACAAAATTGAACACAGAATGTGGTTATCAAACATCGAAGGTCAGAAGCATAAGAGTAGGGATCCCACAGGGTAGCATATTAGGGCCATTGCTGTTTTTAATTTACCTAAATGACTTACCGTTGGCCCTAAACCATACCCAATATAAAATTATAAACTTTGCAGACGATACAACACTATTAGTTGGAAATAAAGAAATGGAAGATGTAATTATTAGTGCGACCAGTGCCCTAAACATAGTTAAACAGTGGTTTACTAAAAACAAATTAACTATAAACCAAGATAAAACAAACATAATATTTTTTAAAACAAACAGATCCAGCCTAAACTATCCATCACAAGTCGAAATGGACAATAATATATTACACATAAAACAAAATGTGAAGCTTTTAGGTATACACTTCGATGATAATTTAAATTGGGATACCCACATTCATCATTTAGCTAAAAATCTAAATAGGACAATATTTTCATTAAGAATTTTACAAAAAGTTTTAAGTCCAAAAATTCTAAAAATGGTGTATTACGCGAACTTCCAATCGCACACCCGCTTTGGAATAATCTTTTGGGGTACTGGTAAAAACATTTTGGACATATTTAAAATACAAAAACAAGCATTAAGAATAATATTAAAGTTAAAATAGAACCAGTCCTGCAAAGGTAAATTTAAAGAAGCTAATATATTAACTCTGCCCGGTCAATATATCTATGAAGCATTAATTTTTAACTTCAAACACAAAACTGATTTCATCAAAAGCATAAATAATCACAATGCAGATACAAGAAGAAAACATTTGGAATATATACCACCAATCCATAGATTAACATTGACAGAAAAGGGACCTTACTATAGATGTATAACATTATATAATCACCTACCTAGGAAGATAAAAGAAGAACAGAACTTTAAGTTATTTAAAAAACAGTTATTCAACCACTTAAATAATTTAGAACCATATAGTGTGGAAGAATTTTTTAGTCAAAACCAAAATTCTTAGTATTCTCTATTTTAATTAACTATTTTAAATTGTAAATTGTATTAACATTTTAATTTAAATCTAATTTTAATTGTATTAACTTTTTAATTTAATTTTAAATTCTATTAACTTTTGACAAATTTCTATTAGCTTGTAGCTTGTTTATGGAAATAAATTGATTTGATTTGATTTGATTTGACTAGACAGACAAGACTAGACAGACAAGACTAGACAGACAAGACTAGACAGACAAGACTAGACAGACAAGACTAGACAGACAAGACTAGACAGACAAGACTAGACAGACAAGACTAGACAGACAAGACTAGACAGACAAGACTAGACAGACAAGACTAGACAGACAAGACTAGACAGACAAGACTAGACAGACAAGACTAGACAGACAAGACTAGACAGACAAGACTAGACAGACAAGACTAGACAGACAAGACTAGACAGACAAGACTAGACAGACAAGACTAGACAGACAAGACTAGACAGACAAGACTAGACAGACAAGACTAGACAGACAAGACTAGACAGACAAGACTAGACAGACAAGACTAGACAGACAAGACTAGACAGACAAGACTAGACAGACAAGACTAGACAGACAAGACTAGACAGACAAGACTAGACAGGCAAGACTAGACAGACAAGACTAGACAGACAAGACTAGACAGACAAGACTAGACAGACAAGACTAGACAGACAAGACTAGACAGACAAGACTAGACAGACAAGACTAGACAGACAAGACTAGACAGACAAGACTAGGCAGACAAGACTAGACAGACAAGACTAGACAGACAAGACTAGACAGACAAGACTAGACAGACAAGACTAGACAGACAAGACTAGACAGACAAGACTAGAACGACAAGACTAGACAGACAAGACTAGGCAGACAAGACTAGGCAGACAAGACTAGACAGACAAGACTAGACAGACAAGACTAGACAGACAAGACTAGACAGACAAGACTAGACAGACAAGACTAGACAGACAAGACTAGACAGACAAGACTAGGCAGACAAGACTAGACAGACAAGAATAGACAGACAAGACTAGACAGACAAGACTAGACAGACAAGACTAGACAGACAAGACTAGACAGACAAGACTAGAACGACAAGACTAGACAGACAAGACTAGACAGACAAGACTAGACAGACAAGACTAGACAGACAAGACTAGACAGGCAAGACTAGACAGACAAGACTAGACAGACAACACTAGACAGACAAGACTAGACAGACAAGACTAGACAGGCAAGACTAGACACACAAGACTAGACAGACAAGACTAGACAGACAAGACTAGACAGACAAGACTAGACAGACAAGACAAGACAGACAAGACTAGACAGACAAGACTAGACAGACAAGACTAGACAGACAAGACTAGACAGACAAGACTAGACAGACAAGACTAGACAGACAAGACTAGGCAGACAAGACTAGACAGACAAGACTAGACAGACAAGACTAGACAGACAAGACTAG
Source organism: Phosphuga atrata (assembly GCA_944588485.1). NCBI lineage: Eukaryota > Metazoa > Arthropoda > Insecta > Coleoptera > Silphidae > Phosphuga > Phosphuga atrata. The sequence goes on along the minus strand of OX155895.1, from coordinate 24,386,489 downwards.
ACAGAAAAGACTAGACAGACAAGACTAGACAGACAAGACTAGACAGACAAGACTAGACAGACAAGACTAGACAGACAAGACTAGACAGACAAGACTAGACAGACAAGACTAGACAGACAAGACTAGACAGACTAGACAGACAAGACTAGACAGACAAGACTAGACAGACAAGACTAGACAGACAAGACTAGACAGACAAGACTAGACAGACAAGACTAGACAGACAAGACTAGACAGACAAGACTAGACAGACAAGACTAGACAGACAAGACTAGACAGACAAGACTAGACAGACAAGACTAGACAGACAAGACTAGACAGACAAGACTAGACAGACAAGACTAGACAGACAAGACTAGACAGACAAGACTAGACAGACAAGACTAGACAGACAAGACTAGACAAGACTAGACAGACAAGACTAGACAGACAAGACTAGACAGACAAGACTAGACAGACAAGACTAGACAGACAAGACTAGACAGACAAGACTAGACAGACAAGACTAGACAGACTAGACAAGACTAGACAGACAAGACTAGACAGACAAGACTAGACAGACAAGACTAGACAGACAAGACTAGACAGACAAGACTAGACAGACAAGACTAGACAGACAAGACTAGACAGACAAGACTAGACAGACAAGACTAGACAGACAAGACTAGACAGACAAGACTAGACAGACAAGACTAGACAGACAAGACTAGACAGACAAGACTAGACAGACAAGACTAGACAGACAAGACTAGACAGACAAGACTAGACAGACAAGACTAGACAGACAAGACTAGACAGACAAGACTAGACAGACAAGACTAGACAGACAAGACTAGACAGACAAGACTAGACAGACAAGACTAGACAGACAAGACTAGACAGACAAGACTAGACAGACAAGACTAGACAGACAAGACTAGACAGACAAGACTAGACAGACAAGACTAGACAGACAAGACTAGACAGACAAGACTAGACAGACAAGACTAGACAGACAAGACTAGACAGACAAGACTAGACAGACAAGACTAGACAGACAAGACTAGACAGACAAGACTAGACAGACAAGACTAGACAGACAAGACTAGACAGACAAGACTAGACAGACAAGACTAGACAGACAAGACTAGACAGACAAGACTAGACAGACAAGACTAGACAGACAAGACTAGCAGACAAGACTAGACAGACAAGACTAGACAGACAAGACTAGACAGACAAGACTAGACAGACAAGACTAGACAGACAAGACTAGACAGACAAGACTAGACAGACAAGACTAGACAGACAAGACTAGACAGACAAGACTAGACAGACAAGACTAGACAGACAAGACTAGACAGACAAGACTAGACAGACAAGACTAGACAGACAAGACTAGACAGACAAGACTAGACAGACAAGACTAGACAGACAAGACTAGACAGACAAGACTAGACAGACAAGACTAGACAGACAAGACTAGACAGACAAGACTAGACAGACAAGACTAGACAGACAAGACTAGACAGACAAGACTAGACAGACAAGACTAGACAGACAAGACTAGACAGACAAGACTAGACAGACAAGACTAGACAGACAAGGACTAGACAGACAAGACTAGACAGACAAGACTAGACAGACAAGACTAGACAGACAAGACTAGACAGACAAGACTAGACAGACAAGACTAGACAGACAAGACTAGACAGACAAGACTAGACAGACAAGACTAGACAGACAAGACTAGACAGACAAGACTAGACAGACAAGACTAGACAGACAAGACTAGACAGACAAGACTAGACAGACAAGACTAGACAGACAAGACTAGACAGACAAGACTAGACAGACAAGACTAGACAGGACAAGACTAGACAGACAAGACTAGACAGACAAGACTAGACAGACAAGACTAGACAGACAAGACTAGACAGACAAGACTAGACAGACAAGACTAGACAGACAAGACTAGACAGACAAGACTAGGCAGACAAGACTAGACAGACAAGACTAGACAGACAAGACTAGACAGACAAGACTAGACAGACAAGACTAGACAGACAAGACTAGACAGACAAGACTAGAACGACAAGACTAGACAGACAAGACTAGACAGACAAGACTAGGCAGACAAGACTAGACAGACAAGACTAGACAGACAAGACTAGACAGACAAGACTAGACAGACAAGACTAGACAGACAAGACTAGACAGACAAGACTAGACAGACAAGACTAGGACAGACAAGACTAGACAGACAAGACTAGACAGACAAGACTAGACAGACAAGACTAGACAGACAAGACTAGACAGACAAGACTAGACAGACAAGACTAGACAGACAAGACTAGACAAGACTAGACAGACAAGACTAGACAGACAAGACTAGACAGACAAGACTAGACAGACAAGACTAGACAGACAAGACTAGACAGACAAGACTAGACAGACAAGACTAGACAGACAAGACTAGACAGACAAGACTAGACAGACAAGACTAGACAGACAAGACTAGACAGACAAGACTAGACAGACAAGACTAGACAGACAAGACTAGACAGACAAGACTAGACAGACAAGACTAGACAGACAAGACTAGACAGACAAGACTAGACAAGACTAGACAGACAAGACTAGACAGACAAGACTAGACAGACAAGACTAGACAGACAAGACTAGACAGACAAGACTAGCAGACAAGACTAGACAGACAAGACTAGACAGACAAGACTAGACAGACAAGACTAGACAGACAAGACTAGACAGACAAGACTAGACAGACAAGACTAGACAGACAAGACTAGACAGACAAGACTAGACAGACAAGACTAGACAGACAAGACTAGACAGACAAGACTAGACAGACAAGACTAGACAGACAAGACTAGACAGACAAGACTAGACAGACAAGACTAGACAGACAAGACTAGACAGACAAGACTAGACAGACAAGACTAGACAGACAAGACTAGACAGACAAGACTAGACAGACAAGACTAGACAGACAAGACTAGACAGACAAGACTAGACAGACAAGACTAGACAGACAAGACTAGACAGACAAGACTAGACAGACAAGACTAGACAGACAAGACTAGACAGACAAGACTAGACAGACAAGACTAGACAGACAAGACTAGACAGACAAGACTAGACAGACAAGACTAGACAGACAAGACTAGACAGACAAGACTAGACAGACAAGACTAGACAGACAGAGACAAGACTAGGCAGACAAGACTAGACAGACAAGACTAGACAGACAAGACTAGACAGACAAGACTAGACAGACAAGACTAGACAGACAAGACTAGACAGACAAGACTAGAACAGACAAGACTAGACAGACAAGACTAGACAGACAAGACTAGGCAGACAAGACTAGACAGACAAGACTAGACAGACAAGACTAGACAGACAAGACTAGACAGACAAGACTAGACAGACAAGACTAGACAGACAAGACTAGACAGACAAGACTAGGCAGACAAGACTAGACAGACAAGACTAGACAGACAAGACTAGACAGACAAGACTAGACAGACAAGACTAGACAGACAAGACTAGACAGACAAGACTAGACAGACAAGACTAGAACGACAAGACTAGACAGACAAGACTAGACAGACAAGACTAGACAGACAAGACTAGACAGACAAGACTAGACAGGCAAGACTAGACAGACAAGACTAGACAGACAAGACTAGACAGACAAGACTAGACAGACAAGACTAGACAGGCAAGACTAGACACACAAGACTAGACACACAAGACTAGACAGACAAGACTAGACAGACAAGACTAGACAGACAAGACAAGACAGACAAGACTAGACAGACAAGACTAGACAGACAAGACTAGACAGACAAGACTAGACAGACAAGACTAGACAGACAAGACTAGACAGACAAGACTAGGCAGACAAGACTAGACAGACAAGACTAGACAGACAAGACTAGACAGACAAGACTAGACAGAAAAGACTAGACAGACAAGACTAGACAGACAAGACTAGACAGACAAGACTAGACAGACAAGACTAGACAGACAAGACTAGACAGACAAGACTAGACAGACAAGACTAGACAGACAAGACTAGACAGACTAGACAGACAAGACTAGACAGACAAGACTAGACAGACAAGACTAGACAGACAAGACTAGACAGACAAGACTAGACAGACAAGACTAGACAGACAAGACTAGACAGACAAGACTAGACAGACAAGACTAGACAGACAAGACTAGACAGACAAGACTAGACAGACAAGACTAGACAGACAAGACTAGACAGACAAGACTAGACAGACAAGACTAGACAGACAAGACTAGACAGACAAGACTAGACAGACATGACTAGACAGACAAGACTAGACAGACAAGACTAGACAGACAAGACTAGACAGACAAGACTAGACAGACAAGACTAGACAGACAAGACTAGACAGACAAGACTAGACAGACAAGACTAGACAGACAAGACTAGACAGACAAGACTAGACAGACAAGACTAGACAGACAGGACTAGACAGACAAGACTAGACAGACAAGACTAGACAGACAAGACTAGACAGACAAGACTAGACAGACAAGACTAGACAGACAAGACTAGACAGACAAGACTAGACAGACACGACTAGACAGACAAGACAAGACTAGAAAATATTTAAATTTGGACATATTAAAAATAGTTTACTATGCAAATTTTCACTCTTGTCTTCGTTTTGGGATCATCTTCTGGGGTAGCGGAAAGGATATTAAGAATATATTTGTTGTACAAAAAAGAGTTATCAGAGTAATGCTAAATCTAAACTACAAACAGTCGTGTCGCGGCATGTTTAAGAAATTAAACATTTTAACGGTCACTGGAACATACCTATATGAAATAATAATTTTTACTGTGAAGCATAAACACCTTTTCGAAATTCACAAAAACTGTAATAAGGATACCAGAGGAAAAAATAAAACATTCATCTTGCCTAAACACAAGTTAACTATGACCGAGAGTTTGCCACCATATACACACCTAAAAATTTATAATACACTCCCAAGGCAGTTAAAAGCCATCACAGACATTAAAAGATTTTCTAAGCAAATACGGACTATCCTAGTTGACATGGAACCTTATAATCTACAAGAATATATTAACAATATAAACTCCTACTCAACAAATATCATTTGATGTATATAGATTTATACCATTATTGAAGCATTTTTTATTTATATTTATTGTAATTATTACTATTATTTTTATTATTACAATTATTATGTTCAATGTTGTTCCTACTATTATTATTACTATTATAATTACTTTTATTAGTAGTATTATTATTTTTTTTGTTTGTTTGACATATTTCGTTAAGTTTGTATTATAACTGCGCTTGCTGCTTGTTTCAAATGTAAACTTTATATATCGAAATAAATACTATTTGATTTTGATTTTATTTGATTTGACTAGACAGACAAGACTAGACAGACAAGACTAGACAGACAAGACTAGACAGACAAGACTAGACAGACAAGACTAGACAGACAAGACTAGACAGACAAGACTAGACAGACAAGACTAGACAGACAAGACTAGACAGACAAGACTAGACAGACAAGACTAGACAGACAAGACTAGACAGACAAGACTAGACAGACAAGACTAGACAGACAAGACTAGACAGACAAGACTAGACAGACAAGACTAGACAGACAAGACTAGACAGACAAGACTAGACAGACAAGACTAGACAGACAAGACTAGACAGACAAGACTAGACAGACAAGACTAGACAGACAAGACTAGACAGACAAGACTAGACAGACAAGACTAGACAGACAAGACTAGACAGACAAGACTAGACAGACAAGACTAGACAGACAAGACTAGACAGACAAGACTAGACAGACAAGACTAGACAGACAAGACTAGACAGACAAGACTAGACAGACAAGACTAGACAGACAAGACTAGACAGACAAGACTAGACAGACAAGACTAGACAGACAAGACTAGACAGACAAGACTAGACAGACAAGACTAGACAGACAAGACTAGACAGACAAGACTAGACAGACAAGACTAGACAGACAAGACTAGACAGACAAGACTAGACAGACAAGACTAGACAGACAAGACTAGACAGACAAGACTAGACAGACAAGACTAGACAGACAAGACTAGACAGACAAGACTAGACAGACAAGACTAGACAGACAAGACTAGACAGACAAGACTAGACAGACAAGACTAGACAGACAAGACTAGACAGACAAGACTAGACAGACAAGACTAGACAGACAAGACTAGACAGACAAGACTAGACAGACAAGACTAGACAGACAAGACTAGACAGACAAGACTAGACAGACAAGACTAGACAGACAAGACTAGACAGACAAGACTAGACAGACAAGACTAGACAGACAAGACTAGACAGACAAGACTAGACAGACAAGACTAGACAGACAAGACTAGACAGACAAGACTAGACAGACAAGACTAGACAGACAAGACTAGACAGACAAGACTAGACAGACAAGACTAGACAGACAAGACTAGACAGACAAGACTAGACAGACAAGACTAGACAGACAAGACTAGACAGACAAGACTAGACAGACAAGACTAGACAGACAAGACTAGACAGACAAGACTAGACAGACAAGACTAGACAGACAAGACTAGACAGACAAGACTAGACAGACAAGACTAGACAGACAAGACTAGACAGACAAGACTAGACAGACAAGACTAGACAGACAAGACTAGACAGACAAGACTAGACAGACAAGACTAGACAGACAAGACTAGACAGACAAGACTAGACAGACAAGACTAGACAGACAAGACTAGACAGACAAGACTAGACAGACAAGACTAGACAGACAAGACTAGACAGACAAGACTAGACAGACAAGACTAGACAGACAAGACTAGACAGACAAGACTAGACAGACAAGACTAGACAGACAAGACTAGACAGACAAGACTAGACAGACAAGACTAGACAGACAAGACTAGACAGACAAGACTAGACAGACAAGACTAGACAGACAAGACTAGACAGACAAGACTAGACAGACAAGACTAGACAGACAAGACTAGACAGACAAGACTAGACAGACAAGACTAGACAGACAAGACTAGACAGACAAGACTAGACAGACAAGACTAGACAGACAAGACTAGACAGACAAGACTAGACAGACAAGACTAGACAGACAAGACTAGACAGACAAGACTAGACAGACAAGACTAGACAGACAAGACTAGACAGACAAGACTAGACAGACAAGACTAGACAGACAAGACTAGACAGACAAGACTAGACAGACAAGACTAGACAGACAAGACTAGACAGACAAGACTAGACAGACAAGACTAGACAGACAAGACTAGACAGACAAGACTAGACAGACAAGACTAGACAGACAAGACTAGACAGACAAGACTAGACAGACAAGACTAGACAGACAAGACTAGACAGACAAGACTAGACAGACAAGACTAGACAGACAAGACTAGACAGACAAGACTAGACAGACAAGACTAGACAGACAAGACTAGACAGACAAGACTAGACAGACAAGACTAGACAGACAAGACTAGACAGACAAGACTAGACAGACAAGACTAGACAGACAAGACTAGACAGACAAGACTAGACAGACAAGACTAGACAGACAAGACTAGACAGACAAGACTAGACAGACAAGACTAGACAGACAAGACTAGACAGACAAGACTAGACAGACAAGACTAGACAGACAAGACTAGACAGACAAGACTAGACAGACAAGACTAGACAGACAAGACTAGACAGACAAGACTAGACAGACAAGACTAGACAGACAAGACTAGACAGACAAGACTAGACAGACAAGACTAGACAGACAAGACTAGACAGACAAGACTAGACAGACAAGACTAGACAGACAAGACTAGACAGACAAGACTAGACAGACAAGACTAGACAGACAAGACTAGACAGACAAGACTAGACAGACAAGACTAGACAGACAAGACTAGACAGACAAGACTAGACAGACAAGACTAGACAGACAAGACTAGACAGACAAGACTAGACAGACAAGACTAGACAGACAAGACTAGACAGACAAGACTAGACAGACAAGACTAGACAGACAAGACTAGACAGACAAGACTAGACAGACAAGACTAGACAGACAAGACTAGACAGACAAGACTAGACAGACAAGACTAGACAGACAAGACTAGACAGACAAGACTAGACAGACAAGACTAGACAGACAAGACTAGACAGACAAGACTAGACAGACAAGACTAGACAGACAAGACTAGACAGACAAGACTAGACAGACAAGACTAGACAGACAAGACTAGACAGACAAGACTAGACAGACAAGACTAGACAGACAAGACTAGACAGACAAGACTAGACAGACAAGACTAGACAGACAAGACTAGACAGACAAGACTAGACAGACAAGACTAGACAGACAAGACTAGACAGACAAGACTAGACAGACAAGACTAGACAGACAAGACTAGACAGACAAGACTAGACAGACAAGACTAGACAGACAAGACTAGACAGACAAGACTAGACAGACAAGACTAGACAGACAAGACTAGACAGACAAGACTAGACAGACAAGACTAGACAGACAAGACTAGACAGACAAGACTAGACAGACAAGACTAGACAGACAAGACTAGACAGACAAGACTAGACAGACAAGACTAGACAGACAAGACTAGACAGACAAGACTAGACAGACAAGACTAGACAGACAAGACTAGACAGACAAGACTAGACAGACAAGACTAGACAGACAAGACTAGACAGACAAGACTAGACAGACAAGACTAGACAGACAAGACTAGACAGACAAGACTAGACAGACAAGACTAGACAGACAAGACTAGACAGACAAGACTAGACAGACAAGACTAGACAGACAAGACTAGACAGACAAGACTAGACAGACAAGACTAGACAGACAAGACTAGACAGACAAGACTAGACAGACAAGACTAGACAGACAAGACTAGACAGACAAGACTAGACAGACAAGACTAGACAGACAAGACTAGACAGACAAGACTAGACAGACAAGACTAGACAGACAAGACTAGACAGACAAGACTAGACAGACAAGACTAGACAGACAAGACTAGACAGACAAGACTAGACAGACAAGACTAGACAGACAAGACTAGACAGACAAGACTAGACAGACAAGACTAGACAGACAAGACTAGACAGACAAGACTAGACAGACAAGACTAGACAGACAAGACTAGACAGACAAGACTAGACAGACAAGACTAGACAGACAAGACTAGACAGACAAGACTAGACAGACAAGACTAGACAGACAAGACTAGACAGACAAGACTAGACAGACAAGACTAGACAGACAAGACTAGACAGACAAGACTAGACAGACAAGACTAGACAGACAAGACTAGACAGACAAGACTAGACAGACAAGACTAGACAGACAAGACTAGACAGACAAGACTAGACAGACAAGACTAGACAGACAAGACTAGACAGACAAGACTAGACAGACAAGACTAGACAGACAAGACTAGACAGACAAGACTAGACAGACAAGACTAGACAGACAAGACTAGACAGACAAGACTAGACAGACAAGACTAGACAGACAAGACTAGACAGACAAGACTAGACAGACAAGACTAGACAGACAAGACTAGACAGACAAGACTAGACAGACAAGACTAGACAGACAAGACTAGACAGACAAGACTAGACAGACAAGACTAGACAGACAAGACTAGACAGACAAGACTAGACAGACAAGACTAGACAGACAAGACTAGACAGACAAGACTAGACAGACAAGACTAGACAGACAAGACTAGACAGACAAGACTAGACAGACAAGACTAGACAGACAAGACTAGACAGACAAGACTAGACAGACAAGACTAGACAGACAAGACTAGACAGACAAGACTAGACAGACAAGACTAGACAGACAAGACTAGACAGACAAGACTAGACAGACAAGACTAGACAGACAAGACTAGACAGACAAGACTAGACAGACAAGACTAGACAGACAAGACTAGACAGACAAGACTAGACAGACAAGACTAGACAGACAAGACTAGACAGACAAGACTAGACAGACAAGACTAGACAGACAAGACTAGACAGACAAGACTAGACAGACAAGACTAGACAGACAAGACTAGACAGACAAGACTAGACAGACAAGACTAGACAGACAAGACTAGACAGACAAGACTAGACAGACAAGACTAGACAGACAAGACTAGACAGACAAGACTAGACAGACAAGACTAGACAGACAAGACTAGACAGACAAGACTAGACAGACAAGACTAGACAGACAAGACTAGACAGACAAGACTAGACAGACAAGACTAGACAGACAGGACGAGACAGAAAAGAGTAGACAATTAAGACTAGACAGACAAGACTAGATAGATATGACTAGACAGACAAGACTAGACAGACAAGACTAGACAGACAAGACTAGACAGACAAGACTAGACAGACAAGACTAGACAGACAAGACTAGACAGACAAGACTAGACAGACAAGACTAGACAGACAAGACTAGACAGACAAGACTAGACAGACAAGACTAGACAGACAAGACTAGACAGACAAGACTAGACAGACAAGACTAGACAGACAAGACTAGACAGACAAGACTAGACAGACAAGACTAGACAGACAAGACTAGACAGACAAGACTAGACAGACAAGACTAGACAGACAAGACTAGACAGACAAGACTAGACAGACAAGACTAGACAGACAAGACTAGACAGACAGGACGAGACAGAAAAGAGTAGACAATTAAGACTAGACAGACAAGACTAGATAGATATGACTAGACAGACAACACTGGACAGACAAGAGTAGAGAGACAAGACCAGAGAGACAAAACTACACAGACAAGACTAGACAAACAACACTACACACACAAGGCCAGACGGACAAGACTAGACAGACAATACTAGACAGACAAGTCTAGACCGACAAGACTAGACAGATAAGACTAGAAAGACAAGACTATACAGATCCTAAGCCGGACAAATAATGGACTAAAGAAAATAAAAGAGACAAGTAAAAAAGATACATTAATATCCAAGAAAATCCAGATTTATCCAGAAAATCCAAGATAATGAAATCATCGTAAAAGCCACATGGGACGCAGTTCACGAAATTGTCCAATTCAATCCAAAACCAGAAACCCAAGAGGGCGGACCAGTTTTCATGCCCAACGAGGTAAACAACCTCTATGCTGACAGACCCAAATAGATGACAAAAGACCTAGTAAAATACCCGCACAGAATGAAATTGCAAGACTATCCGCACTCAATGTTCTTAGAACCGACAATATAGGAAGAAATAATAACGACAATAACAAGCTTAAGCAACACTAAAAGCACAGGAATCGATGAAATCCAAATCTTTATCGTAAAATTTGTTGCCGAAGAAATATCAGTACCACTAGAAGCAATTATCAACAAGGCCTTCCAAGCCGGTATCTACCCAGCAGTATTAAGGGTTTCTAAGAAAGTACCATTTAAAAGAAAGTAGTATTTAAAAAGGGGAACAAAGACGACATCAGCAATTACAGACGAATCAACCTAGTATCGCTACTCTCTAAAATAATGGAGAAACTAATCTGTAAAAGAATAGACAAACTCTGTATTTTATAGACAAACACCACCTCTTAAATCAGCGACCAACTCTTAAATCAGCGACAACATGGATTTATAAAAGAACGAAGTATAGAGACCGCCTGCTTCCAATTCTAAAAAGAAATTATTCAGCAACTGGAGGAGCAAAACGTGCCATGCTGGATACTCCTAGATCTCTCAAAAGCATATGACACAGTAGACCATGCCATTCTAGCGAGAAAAGCATCTAGCTATGGAATTAGGGAGAGGCGCTTGAGCTTATCACAAACTTTCTAAAAAATAGAGTTCAGATAACAGAAATAGTCCGAGGGCAAGGGAGGGAGAGATCTACACCCAGTGTCATTAATATGGGGATACCGCAGGGTAGCACCCTAGGACCTCTACTGTTCATACTTTACAAGAATGACCTCCCAGACCTAAATCTACAAAATAAAATGTGGCTATAAACTACGCAGACGACACAAGCATAGTGATAGGAAATAGGTCAATATATTCCATACCGACTAACATCAATACCGTCTTGGAAAATATGAAAAACTGCTGTAACGAAAATAGACTTGTTCTGAATCATGAAAAAACGATGATCACAATATTTCGGGATACGGGATACAAGACTGTACAATAGGATGACTACAAACTTAAATACTACTATTGAACTAGAGTACAATGTAAAACTGCTTGGGATCCACTTCGATGAGACACTAGGATGGACCACGCATACAGCGCAGCTGATTAAATAAAGGTGTATATGCTATGAAGATCCTGAAACAATTCCTGAACAAGGAAATTATGAAGTATATTACGCCAACTTTCAAAGTTACCAACGTTTCAGTATAATGTTTTGGGGGAGAGGAATACTAACAAATGATGTATGTAATTCAGAAAGAAGCAATAAGAATCATATATAATTTAAATTAGGTATGGGATACATGCAGAGGGAAGTTTAGAACCGCGAGAATCCTTACAACTAACTATTAGCACCTACGTATTTGAGTCGATACTATTCTTAGTAAAGAACAAAAATCTATTTGAAGAATTTAAGTTTAAGAACGTCAAAGAGCCGCGTAATAATATCGAAAACTTTAGGAAACCCAAACACGGACTAACGCTGACATAAAAGATATCGCCGCCTCCGTATAGTAATATGAACATTTTTAACTCGTTACTATTACATGTAAAGACATTACCGATGAAGAATCTAAAGAAGGAACTCCATCGCATAATGGAATTCCAGAACCAGATAAAATTCTATAAAGATTAAGGACACATTTCATTTAGGTTTTTTGAACACTATTGAAATACATTTATATTATTTGTAACTTAAAGTTGATCAAATGTTAGCTTGTTTAATGAAATAAACTGTTTTGAATTGAATTTGACAAGACACATAAGAATAGACGGACAAGACTAGACAGACAGGACATACAGACAAGACTGGACAGACAATACTAGACAGATAAAACTAGACAGACAAGACTTTTTTTAGTGGTATTAGGGGAACCTCTCACTGAACCCCCTATTCCACTTTGGCTTGTAATATGTGCCACCCCCAGTATCGCACTTTGCGCATTCATTCAGGATGGTCAGCCCAGACGGTTAGTAAAACCGCCTTAGTTTTTGCCTTTCCGGCCCGAAATCGAACCCGTGCTTCCCACTTGTTAGGCGGGAGACAGAGACAAGACTTGACAGACAAGACTTGACAGACAAGACTAGGCAGACAAGAATAGACAAACAAGACTAGTCAGACAAGACTATACAGACAAGAACCACCAATGAAAATAAAACAAACCTAATATTTTTTAGCATCAACTTTTTTAAGATCTCCAATAAATAACCCGACGCGTCTTTAAATTGAAAGTAACCAGTTACTTATTCAAGAAAATATAATTGGGTTCATATAAGTTGCGGCTTGAGCAGGGCCACTCATATAATTTGTAGTTGTAGAAACTAAATAAAACAGCTTAGAGCTATATTGTAACTAGTTTCAATATATTATAACTACTTCTATAATTTTGAAACCCATATACGATTCGGAATAATTTTCTGGGAGACTGCCACCGATGTTCTTAATGTATTCAGAATACAAAAGCAAGCGTCAGGATTATGTTTGGACTAACTTAAGACAAACGTGCAGAGGAATATTCGAAACAGACAACATACTGACAGTCGTTGGTTTAAGTATCTACGAATGCCCCATTTTGATATTTAAACTTAAATATTACTTCGTAGATTGTGAAAACCGCCTTGATAGGAACACAAGGAGAAAATTAACTCATTACATTTCTCCAATCCAACTATGGCCGAGAAGGGGCCCCATTACAGCTGTATTAGGCTGTATAATGGTCTGCCTCATAAATTAAAGAAGATAGCTACAATTAAAGAGCACAAGAAGCAAGTTTGCGAATAAATTAGAAACATAGAACCGTACACTTACGAAGATTTCCACAGAGCCTTATAGAACGTATTTTCTATATAGAATATAATTTTATATTTATATAATATTAATAAAGCCATTTATTATATTTCGTGTTCTATTTTTTATCTATTTATATCTATATTTGTGTTACTGTAACGGGTGTTTTTTTTAAGGTGAAGAACTTAAAATTTAAATGAAACACAAAAAAATGTTTAGAATATTCATGTAGTTGGCTTTATTTGAAAGATAATTTGATGGCATTAATGCTTGAATATGGTTTCGTGAATGTGACCGCCGTAGCTAGTACGTATAAGGCATAATCTAAAAGTCCGATTTTCACACGCTTTTCCAAGTAAATCAGGTTGTATATCGCCAATAATGTGTCAAATGTTGGCTTCTAAGTGCCCAATAGTTTGTGGTTTATCGGCGTAGACACGAGATTTCACAGATCACTACGATCATTACGAAAGAGGTGGCCAGTTAACAGGTCTATTTCGTGAAATTAATCGTCGTAAGAAGTGTTTTTCAGTATTTATTTAGCGTATGGCACAACAAATGTTAAATTTATTTACTACGTTAAAATTAACGTGTGAATAAGACATTACATGTACGAGTTACCAACAGACATGTAAGTAGATATAAAATTGTTATATTAAAAGATCTAGTTCAGCTATCCATTCAAGACTTGATTGTGTGGTGTGAAAGAAGTCCCCTCAAATCCCCTCGATATGCCCACAGTTCACACTCTGTCTCTATTTGGCCAATTGTTTGGCTCGCCGCAGTCGCAGCCTGGGTTGGGTCGTTTTCCCCATTTATGGAGGTTATGGGCACACACACCGTGTCCTGTTCCGTTACGGTTTAAGGTCTTCCATATATGTAGTGGTTGGTCGAAGCCATCGGGTTTTACGACTGGGTCAATGAGATTCCGTACATCGGGTAGGGCATTTTCAGTCCAGAGGGTCTGCCATTCGGAGTTGTTGTTGATGTTGAAGTTATTGGCTGCCAGTTGTTGTGCTGATAACATTGGCGATTTCCTAGATCGAAGCCGGATATCCTCATGGATAGGGAGTTGTGTGTTATTAATTATTTTCTTATATTCTTTTATTAGGGCGTCTTGTCTTCTTAGGGCAGGTGGAGATATGTGGCTGAGTGTTGGGAGCCAATAAGATGTAGTAGTTCTGATGCAGCCACTAATCGTTCTCATTGCTATATTAAGCTGAGTAGCATACCGGTGCACAGTACTCGGCAGCAGTATTCACCAAAATAAGTGCAGATGTTCGTAATGTATTTACCGATGCCCCCCATCTAGTACTACATAGTCTGTGGATAATGTTATTACCGGTGCTTATTTTTTGCGCTGTTATTTCAAGATGTATTTGAATGATAGAGTTCTTTCTAAGATTACCCCGAGATACTTTAGATACCGTTGATAGGGTAACACTGTATTATTCGTTTTGACTTCTAATTCATAATTTGCCTTATTGTTATTCAGGTGGAAGCAGCTGACTTCAGTTTTATTTAGGTTTGGTATTAACCGCCGCTTGGTAAAATATTTGTACAGTTTGTTGAGGTCGTTGGTCAACGTGTTTTTTAGTAAATAAATTGTATCGCGCGCTATGTGGCTTGTGTCACCGTCCTGCTGAAGCCTCATGTCTACAACATTAATGCCTTCCAATTGAGGTACGAAGAAGTTAGTAATCATGTCTCTATACTGCTTACCGTTGACTGGACCAATGGTTCCACCGGCATATAGAGCGCACCAAGCGGTGACTTTTTGGATGTAAAGGTTTTCGACAATGACTTGTGGATTATCATCACTCTAAGCACGGCAATTATGCTTATAACATAACCATTTAGCTAAAAGTGTGCTTTACAACTGAACCAAATTTTCAAATGAAATTGAGGATCAATATCACCATTCATTAACCAAATGTACGGCGCGAAAGGTGATCTTGTGTCTTCAATTCCGAAGAAGTTGAATCTTGTTGTCCCGTAAACCAAGATCTTTACGCAAAATTGCAAAATCGCAAAAGTGGATAGACACAAGTTTAATTGTTTAGCATGATGACGAATTGACACATTTGCATCTTCATCAACACTACGCTGCACACCATCAATTGATTGTTGTATGGGCAGGTCTTGGATGCGTGTTACCGTTTGGAGTAAACGTATTGAGAAAACGACCCACTTTCTCGGATTAGTTGGTCTAATGGGCAATTATGAGCCCCATAAAATGTAATTTGCGATGATTTTTTCTAATTATACCATGGTTTTCAAAATAAATTTGAACAAATTGCAAACTTTGCTCCGGCGTGAGTCTATTCATGATGAATTGCCAAACCAAACAATCGGGATCTGTAAAATAGGTTTTCACAGAAAACAGTGTTGCCAAATTTAAGGTTGTTAAAGTTGCTAATTTAAAGACATCTTTCTTGTATCTTTTTGCTATGTAAGGATGTTGATATTGATTGACTTGATTGATATGACTAAATACACAAGACTAGACAAAGATTGACGTGATTGACTTGATTGACTTTGACTAAATACACAAGACTAGACAAAGAAGACATACAGGGCTAGAAAGGCAGATAAACAAACCAAATTCAAACTATCGGCCCACTGTAAACTCTTGACTTTAACTATTTTTTGTTTAGAAACTATTTATAAGATGAAATAAAGAAATATGCCGTTTGAAAGACAATTATTATATTAAAGATAATTATTGGGTAATTTGTTTCTTCAATTTGTTCCAAGAAAATACATTATTTCACTATAGGAACTTTTGATCTTAGTAATAAAAAGTACCCACTTTCCCCGGTGATTTTCTCAATCTCTTATTTAATCGATTTTATTTAATCGATGTATTAAACCATCGAAATCTATTTTGCTTCATTGTTACCTTTGACAGTAAAAGGAGAAGAAAAACATTGCTATTAAACTTCCTTTTATAACCATCCCTTATAACCTTTTCCACACACTTCCACTATCAATTCTTCGTCGGCAAATCCAACCCGTGTCACTAATCTTTGCACCTTTACAGATATTCTGATCGTTCTCTGGAGACACATCACAGTTGCACTCTTTCTTTTTGCTGTCTGGCTTCCATTATCCGAATATCTAAGTATTTTATAACGTATTGCTTTACGACACGATTTCTTATAACCAATCTCTTCATGGCCATCAAATCCCTTTATCTTTAGAGCCAACCCTTCTTTTAATAACAAATTGTTACCGATGTTTGTTTAATAGCTACCTTTATAATCTATAAACTGATTAGATAATATTATAAAGAAGAGACGCCTTAAAAAAGTCAGGAAACCTATTTATATAAAACGAGAATGGATTTTTGTGAATAAAAATATATCCTTGTGGGAGACCTTTTAAATTGAGTTTGATAAATTTTGTAGTTTAGTCGGATACCTAAATTGATTAGATTGCTTGCGTTTTGGGATCACTCTGGATCACTCGCCTACTAACCTAATTTTCAAACTCTCCAGAGACCCAACAGTTACAAAAACTCTATATAAAAATAAATTTCCTCTGAAATATCAAAACATATATCCTACATGAAACGGAAAAGTTTTCCTTTTTACTAAATATTTAGATTATTTTATCTATATTTCATCTAGACTCTAAACTTTCTTGTTTATATGTTCGATTCTATATTTAGGTATTTGCAAAGAGGAAATTTACGGGATTATATGAAAAGGTAAAAGCGTCGCTTGTGTGTAATTTATGCGAGACTTCAATATTTATTTTGTGTAGTTGAAAAACGATGGCACTCCAAATACGTGCAACCCCGACGTGCAAATAGAATACGCCGAGGAGGGTAAATAACATTTTCTAACCAGAAGCGCATCCATTTACATTTATGTTCCGGTACAGTAAACACCCGTATTAACTCTACTAATAATTGATAACATTTCAGGAAAATTTGCGGTACAACGACTAACCAAATTTATTCGTTGGAACTAAAAAGATAAAGAATAGACAGACAAATCTAATATTGTCTAATTACTCTTCAACAGCTACCCATATCTCTTTGCCATAATCTGAATTCTCACGTCTATGATCTTATTTATTTCATATACGGAATATTTCATATTCGCCTTATATTCGAATCTATTTATAGTTTAGTATTTGGATTGTCCTGATAAGATTAAGATAGAATACTTTGTTAGCGCCATCTAAGTTCCTGTACCAAAAATGTTCTTGGCTATACAGTTTATTGCTAAACTTACTAGATTTGTTACTAAAATCAAATGTGACGACTGCATCAATTACTGCGTAATCCTTGTAATTTGGTTTAACCGTCAAATTAATTTCGCCCTAATAGTTTCCATCATTGAATATCGGTGAAACCATACTAATTATAAAAACAATCATATAAACTTATTAAAGACGAAATGTAGCTTGAGTATATAAATATATTCAAACCATCATACAAATCTCATGTTGAAACAAATAATCGCCTGGATAATACTATGCATGATATTGAATTAAACAGCAAATATTTGTATGTTACTACTAGCGTCAGTACATAAACAACATTGTTTTTAAGATCATTTCTATTCTTTATATTAATAAAATCCTATTTTGTTATATTACGCTGTACGAGCAGGTAATATAACAAAATAGGATTTTATTAATATAAAGAATAGGATCCACAGCGCAGGTGTAGGGAAGATGTCAGAACGTGGCTGTATAAATAAGATAATATTCGCTTCCTCTATGAACACGACACACTGACTAAGTTGTAGTTTACATTTAATTTTAATTCAATTTGCGATTAGATGATAAGTCCATACCTATGAAGCCAAAAAGCAGAAACGCGTCATAATGGATGTTAATAATTATTATTATTTATCAGGTTATCTCATTTTCAAGCAAACCACATAGTCTCTTTTACAATTAGCAGTAAAATGCCGGAGCTAAACCGTACTAGTAATTATGTTTATTTATGTTATCTCATGTCAATTGGTGAATTAGAGAACGTACTATACTATACTATACTATACATACCATACTATACTATACTATAATCTTAATTCTTTTCTTTTTATTTAAATTAAGTGAATAGGCATCTCCAGACGCGTTTCGAGATTTATCTCTCATCAGTGCAGCTTTACTTTTTTGAATTGTAAATTGGAATACACTTACATGAACTTGAACACCTTGTGCATGACTAACGAGGTTAGGTTTCAATTTGACATTTAGTTGACAAGAAGTTGTTTCAACATGAGATTAGTCATATTAGTCTTAATAAGACTTAATACTATAGAGCTACGAACAGGTTGAATATATTTGTATATTCAAGCTACATTTCGTCTTTAATAAGTTTCCATCACGGTGTGCACAATATAATTTTCTCCGTTTGTTTTGTTCATCAAGGTATGTCAGACAAAAAAATTGTTCATTTTTGTTCATTATCTATGATCTTAACCGCAACTTAATTTTGTCCATTTAGTATTGCCTATTAACACAATTTTATTCATATAGTTTTATCTATAAGGTTTGTGAAACACAAATTTGTCCATTTAGTTTTGTCTATCAAAGATTGCGAAACCCAAATTTGTCCATTTAGTTTTACCTATCAAGGTTTGTGCAATTTAAGACTGACTATTTATTTTTGTACAGGTTTGCGCTACTCAATGTTGTCCATTCAGATTTGTCTATCAAGGTTTGTACAACTCAGTTTTGTTCATTTAGTTTTATCTATCAAGGTTTCCTCAACTTAATTTGGTCTGTGTGTCTGTGTGTTTCTATCAAGGTCTGTGTAATTCAAGTTTTTGTCTATCTGGGGCAGGGCGGTGCCCACGCCAAGTCGAGCACAGCCCTACTATATATAATATTTTATCCTTTTCTCGAAGCGACTCACGGCAATTTTGACCAGTTGTAAACCAACTTATAACTTCATTGTGTATGAACCAAGAAGTTTGAATTTTTAGATATCAAGAGGACATACTATAACTGGCTATATTGCCAATATACCTAATAATTGTACCGTATACTTTACGAATTATCGCTAGTCAAAGTTCTTAATTTTGTCACTGACACACTCACCGATCATCAAAACTCTAAGGTACTTGTAGCAACCTTACAAACTTCAAATTTTAGTAAGCAGTTAGCCTGTAAAGGAAGGCAAAAATGAAAAATCCCGAAATTTAATGATATTCCTAAGTATAATTTGAAATCAAACGAACTTACCTTAAGTTAAGTTCGATTGTAATTATACGAGAGTCTCGTTCGAGATGATTATATGTAGTACCGCTACTTTCTACTAGACTTAACCACAAGTTCAGAGTTCCAAAATTTTCGGGCTTTGGCCCTGCACCTAGTCCCTACATTACTTCACTTCATACAGTATAAAGCTTATCTTAATATTAAGGCATTTAGCTCGTATACACAAGATTCCTTAATCGGGTTGGGAAAACTTTTACGAGAGGAAAAGGAGGCAGGGATGTAATCATCTCGAACGAGACTTTCATATAATTTCAATCGAACTTCACTTAAGGTAAGTTCGTTTGATTTTAAATTATATTTCGAGTCTCGTTCTTCGAGATTACATTGTAGATGTTTAGAGCAAATTGTCTCTATAATTCAATGTATTATACTTATTAACATTTAAATCCTTTTATAACCACGAACTTAATTCCAAATATTTTTATCCAATACCAATAATTTTTTTCTTTTACTTAAAAAAATAGAGTTAATGCATTATTAGTGATCTTTCTCCATTCCCTACAGTAAGTTTTTCATAGGCTTAGAAAGGAGTGGAGAAATAATGCCCTTCTATCTGAAGAGATCTGATAATGAAAGATGATACAAGTTTTTCTGTAAGCTTTTCCGGCTAGCTTTTGTAAGAGATCTAATGGTTGTTTTTCATCATTTAGAACCATTGTAATGCCCTGACTCAAGGCAGACAAGGCTGAACCAGCTAGATTTTGTTCAGCAGCGAGCTGTTGATCTCTCTAAATCTTTTTTCGTTCAGAGTTGATGAGATTTTTGAATTTAACTCAGGTGCTTCGAGATAAATACTACCACCATTTGGATATTTGTGAACATACACCCATTTTTATCGGTTTATAATATATTTTATTATATTATTTATAGTCAACAAAGAAGACCATCTTGACACGCGACTTTTCTGAAAATTGACTGATTCTTTATTTACTACTGCAGGATCATATCCCAGAACTAATTCTACATCGTCATCTAATTTGTTAAAATTGGTTTTTCTTCTTCTCATGTTCTTCTACTCATGCTGAATGAAAACTGGCATCTGAAGTGGCGGACTCCTGGTTATTTTCTTTACCGAGCATCGGATTGTTTTGTTTGTTAATATCTATGTTTTCTGTGTTGAAGTTTTGAACATCATCTACAAATGAAAAGGATTTTTTTCCTTGATAATGCTAGATGAAGGTTCATAGCACTAGTAGTTATTGCCTCCTACGTGCAATAGTCACTTGCCTTGTACGTTCATCAAGACTCATACAAATTTAGTACGATATGTCCTGTAAATTTAAATGATATAAAATACCATTTAACCTTTTAAATGCAAAGGGCATTTTTTCCCTGATAATGTCAAATGAAGATTCACAGCACTAGTAGTTATTGCCCTATATTTATATATTGCCCTATATTGCACTAGCCTTGTACGTCCATCGAAACTCAAACAAATTGAGTACGAGATTTTGTGTAATTTAAGTGATATAAAAATATCATTTAACCTTTTAAATGAAAAGGACATTTTTGCCCTGATAAAGCCAAATGAACATTCACAGCATTAATAGTTATTGCCTTCTCCATGCAAAAGGCACTAGTCTAATACGCCCATCAAGACTCCACAAGCTGAGTACATGATGTGTAAATTACTTGTAAATTACTAATTTTAAAAACAAATAATTAAATTTATATTTATATACTTATATTTATTATTAAACAAATATTTTTGGGTTAACATTGGTTAAACACTCTCAAAAACATGTGGTTTCGCCTAGCACAATGAACGTTATGAAGCATGGGCGCAGGCAGGGCGGGGGGGGTTTGGGGGTTCACCCCCCCCCCCAAAATATGCAAAATATATACATAAATGTTGTATGGAAATATGTAGACGAGTAGAGACGACTCTCTTCAAGAGAGCATGGTAGATGTGAAGTTTAGGTACCCTTGTGTGTCAGATTTAGAAAGTAAAATGGTGCATTTCTGTTATTGTATTTAAACCCACCCCCCCCCCCCCCCCCCGAAACTAAATCCTGGTCTTCCCCCCCCCCAAACTAAATCCTGGCTACGCCCATGTTATGAAGTGTGACCGTTAATGTAGGGATCAGGTGCAGAGCCGGAGCCCGAAAACTTTGGAACTCTGAACTTGTGGTTGAATATAGTAGAAAGTAGCGGTACTATACCATGTAATCTCGAAGAACGAGACTCGAAATATAATGATTATTAAAAATTACATTCAACTAACGCATCGCGCTTGTACGTATGTAGGTACGTATGTTTGTTACTGGGAAGGGGCAGCGCAGACGAGATATTACCCGGTAGAAAAGAAAAGGAGATATCGCGAAGAAAAGGAGAACCTACAAGAAGAATTGAGATCCCATCAAAAGTCTCGTAGCGCAGTTCTTTCGCTAAAAAAAGTTGTGACTACTCATGTTAGACCAAGTTAGTTATTTTAGTTTGTGTCTATGGAAGCACCTATTCAACAAATTGGTTATAAATTGTTATCTAATCAATTACATACCTATTAACATTTATAGTGACAGTGTCAATATTAGACACCTTTATTTATATAATAATTATAATGACTTGACAATTTCACGGCAAAATAATTATAAAAGGATAATCTACTATTTCGATTACTAAGTAAATCGAAACAGTAATAATCCCTTAAGTTCCTCCTTATTGGATTAGGAGGAACTTAAAGGAAAGAAGGAGGAACAGACAGACAGCTTAATTGGAGAATACCAGGCAGGATTCCGAAAATAAAGATCTTGTGTGGAAAAAACTTTAAACTTAAAAACTACAACTACTATATATTCGAAAATCCAAACAGTAATTACCTTTGTTGACTTCAAAAAGGCGGATGACTCTATCAACAGACAAGCACTTTTCAACATATTAGAGGAATTTCAAGTTGACAGGAAAACAAGAATATTGATTCAACAAACTTTAACGGACACCAAAGCAAAATTTAAATTTTTGGGAAACTGAAATTTCTGAACCTTTTGAAATAAGAACTGGTGTCACACAAGCAGATGGATTATCCCCACTATTATTCAACCTAGGTTTGGAAAAAGTGATACGTGAATGGAAAAATGAAACAAGAGGAATAGCTATTAGCAGACTACGCAAAAATAGAATCAGCCATCACTGTTTAGCGTTTGCCGATGACCGTGCAATCCTCTCCAACAGCAGACAAGAAGCAATCCAGTACATAGAAAAACGGCATGAAATAAAAACTGGACTCCACATTTCATATGAAAAGACGCGATATATGGAAGGAACACAATCTAGATAATCAATCGACAACCAATCTTTAATTACCAAATATGGAAAAGTTTGCCAAATAGACAAATTAAAGTATCTAGGTGAAATTATCCAGCCAGCAGGAATCAATGAGCAAGCCAAGAGAGAAAGAACTACTAAAATCACCTGGAACAGATACAATAAAAATTGTATATCACGTAATACAAAATTATATCACTATAAATCGGTTATCAAACCAGAAGCCACTTTATGCATCTGAGACAATTATCATTGGTGGGCGATCGAAAATAAAGAACATCAAGAGACAGGAGAGGAAATTTCTCGGGAAAATTTTTGGACCAAATTGTGTTAATGAAATTTGGATGAAAAAGAAACCACAAGAACTGTATCAGCATGTTGAAAAACTTACAGTTGCTATGAAAAGGTGCTTAAACTTTTATTATAATCACCTATGCAGATTGAGTGATAACAGGCTAATAAAGACAATTTTAAACCCAGCAATATCCTTGAAAAATCACAATAACTGGTTAGCAGAAATAAATGAAGACCTAAAAGAAACTGGTCATCACCCAAGAAATAATTCACAACAGGACAATATTTCAGAACACTATCAACAATCACCAATTCGCAGATAAACCGAAACGACAAGCCACGGGATGGACAGAAGAACGAAAAAAGAGACACAGTGAGCGGATGAAGAGATTTTGGGAAGAGAAGAAGAAACAACATGCTAAATAATTTCAAACGCGAGTAGAGTAGCTATGAGAGTTCTAGGCCATAAGGATCAAAATCCCATTAGGATTTACATAGGGGTCTAAATTCACATTTTTGATGATATATGCAACCAATTATGCACACTTTTAAACAGCTTTCAATCAGCATTAAACAGCTATAAACAGCTTTCAATCAGCTTTAAACAGCTTTAAACAGTGTGCATAGTTGGTTGCATATATCATAAAAAATGTGAATTTAGACCCCTATGTAAATCCTTATGGGATTTTGGCCTAGAACTCTCATAGCTACGCTACTAACGCGCTCCTCACTAGGGCACAACGAAAAAAAAAATTTTATTTCAGTTAATACACATTTACAAGGATAAAATTCAGAACAGTTTTGCTTATGTTAGGTTAGTTACTAACATCTTAAACGTTAACAAATAATTTAATATTTTAATTATAAACAGAGTTAGACACAAAAAAGATTTTTTGTTAGATGACTTCAGAAATAATATAAATGATTTCGTTCTGAAATCATCTAAGTAATGAGCAAACATTTTTTCCTTGGTGTTTAGATGCTATGCAAATGTAAATTAATGAATCAGATTTAGCTGTATATATTATATTATTGTTTCAACCAGTAGACCTTTTTACGGTTAGTAAAGCGCATGCGCGTCTGCCATGTTTGAAAGTTTCGGATACATTTTGTTATTTTCACTGGTTATACATCCAAAAATGCCGGAAACTGGCCGAAAATTCGGCTCACAAAAAAAGTCTGCTCACAAAAAATTTCAACTATGAAAACGTATATTTTAAAAAGTTACCCTTGTCATTTTCTATATTTTTTTTAGAAGAAACTCTGAAAGTTAAACACATTCTTGATAAATATTGTATTATATAGATTATAAGTTCGAAAACAGATTGCAAACATTTTTTTAACTCGATAAAGATTATTTTAAACTAACCAGTCCCTTACTATTGGTAAAACCATGCTACATTATAGATAATCTTATAAACTTAATAAAGTCGGAACACAGCCTGAATATATAAATATATTCAAGCTTTCCGTAGCTCTATAATATTATTGAGTCTTTTGTGAATTTTGAAAGTTATTTACTGGGTCTCAGGCTACTCACGTGGCACTAAACGAGAACAGAAAAATAACTTGGTTTTTAAGATCATATCTTTTTATTAGTTTTAGTGAATAGTTTTAGTGTTTGCTGTTATGATTTATAATTTGACTTAAGACTCGTGGTCTTGGATGACTAGAGGTTAGATTTTGTAATTGGACATTTCGTTGGAGAAACATGAATTTAGCACGTTATTTATTTAAATGATAATTTACTACTTACTATTGGTAGTCATAAAATGACTCAATAATATTATAGAGCTACGGATAGCTTGAATATATTTATACATTCAGACTGTGTTCCGACTTTATTAAGTTTAAACAGTCCCTAATTATGATCTTAATATTTTGGGCTAGATTGTAAATTGTAGATTGTAGATATGGTGGTGACGACTTGTACTGCGACCTTTATAGATCTATTGTACCCCACCTTCCTCCTCCAAGTGTTGGTGTACTTACCCATTTAGAGCGCCTCCTCTAATCCTGATTCCTTTAGGAATCTCAGGATCTGGGTGGGATTCAAGGCCTGCAGCTCCTCTGTGTTCAAGCAGTGAGCCCCAAGGTACATCTGTCTCTTGCGGAGTAATGCTCCGCAGTCTTTGAACAGATGTATGGGGGTTTCCTCTGCTGAGCCACAGAATCTGCATCCATCATCCTCCTCTAGGCCTAGGGCCTTGAGATGTTTCCTAAGTCTGCAGTGTCCCGTCAGGGCTCCTGTCAGAATTCTGAGCTTGTTCCTGCTTAGTTTCAGGCAAGCTTTAGTTCTCTTCTGGTTAAAAGATCCCAGCATCACTTTGGATTGCCTTAGCCCTGGGAGTTCTTCCCAGGTTTTCATCCATTTTCTTCTTATTTCTTCATCTAAACTTTTGCGGATGGTGTTCACGCTCATACCGCAAAAGGGTTCCGGACCTATAAAGGGGCTACTGGATCCCTTGTTTGCTAGGTGATCGGCTTCTTCGTTTCCGTCTATACCAGTGTGTCCTGGTACCCAGTATAGCGTTACTTTATTATCCCTGCCAAGCTTGTTCAGCTTCCCCACACAGTCCCATACCAGTTTGGATCTGATGGTGTATGAGCTAATGGCCTTGATGGCTGCTTGGCTATCTGACAGGATAGCAATTCGTTTTTTGCGGTACTTCCTGTCGAGGTTAAACTGTGCACACCTTTCGATTGCGTGTACCTCTGCTTGGAAGATACTTGGGGATGTTCCCATGGATTCGGAGTATCTGGTACGAGGTCCAAACACTCCTGCACCAGTGCCTTCCTTTGTCTTCGAACCATCTGTATACCACTTGATGGCATTTTGCTCTATGTGGTATGCTGAGGATTCGTCGCTCCAATCGGCTTTACTACTACACATTGCTGTGTAGTTTTTCTCGAAGTGGTATTTGCATACCATTTCGTCTTTTGGTACTTCCAGCCAGGGGATCTTGGTAGCGAGGCTGTTTCGGTCTCTGCTCCCGATTATTTTGCCTCTGCCCATTCCTTCCTTGCTGAACCTTACGATCGCCGATCTGGCGGCGCTCTCCACCACAAGGTGCAGCGGAGTCAGATCCAGCAGCAGCTCCAATGCTGCTGTCGGACACGACCCCATCGCCCCCGTGATGCAGACACACGCCAGTCTTTGAATCTTCTCAAGCTGTTTCCTCATAGAGGCCAGCTTGGTTCTACTTCCCCACGCAACCGCCCCATAAGTGATTGCAGGTCTCACTATCATGGTGTACATCCATCGCAGGATAATGGGGTTACAACCCCACGTTTTTCCTGCCAGATTTCTGCACACCATTAGGGCGCGTTTGGCTTTACCTACCACTGCCTCAGCGTGTCTATTCCATAGGAGTTTGCTGTCTAGTGTGATACCCAGATACCTTATCTCCTGTTGGTATTCTACTGCCTTCCCATCTATGAGTATGGGATGTAGGCAGTTTAGTTTTCTCCTTCTAGTAAATGGTATCACCGTGGTTTTGCTCGGGTTGAGTCTTAATCCCACTGTTTGACACCATCTACTAGTTACTTTGAGGCCTCTCTGAACAATTTCACAGAGCGTTCCCTCAAATTTTCCTCTGGCCATTATGACTATGTCATCGGCGTAACCTTGACATTTGATGTCTAGGTCGTTTAGCCTAACCAGTAGTTCATCAACTACCAGGCTCCACATTAGCGGTGATAGTACACCTCCCTGTGGGCACCCTCGAGTTGTGGAGATCTTAATGGTGTCTTTTCCCACTTGTGTCTCCGCCGTTCTAGTTCTCAGCATTTCTCCCATCCACTTTGAGATAGTGCTGTCGATATTCCTTCTTTCGAGGGCCGCGCTGACAGCCTCGTGTGAGGTGTTGTCAAAAGCTCCCTCTATATCCAAGAAGGCACATATCGCTACTTCCTTTATCTCTAGTGCTGCTTCTATTTCGTTTGTCAGCTGATACAGGGCGGTTTCTGTGGATTTCCCTGCTCTGTAAGCATGCTGACTCCTGTGTAGTGGTGTACCTACCAGCACTATAGTCCTAAGGTAATTATCAATCACCTTCTCCATTGTCTTTAACATAAAAGATGTTAGACTAATGGGTCTAAATGACTTCGGTTGAGTGGTGTCTTTCTTCCCCACCTTCGGTATAAATACCACCTTAGCCCTTCTCCATAGCTCCGGTATATATCCGAGCGCTAAGCTACTTCTAAAGATATTTAGAAGATACGGCATTAGTTCTCTCTCTCCCTTTTGTAGGAAGGCAGGAACTAGTCCGTCCACTCCTGGGGCCTTAAAAGGCTGGAAAGTGCCGATAGCCCATCTGATTCGGTTTTCCGTACAGATGGACGCTGCCCTCTTCCAGTCGGCCCGACTTGGTTTCCGTGGTTGCATCAAGCCCTCGGTCTCCCTGTATACTCTACATCCCGGAAAATGGGTTTCTAGTAGGAGGAGAGCTCTTTGCTCTTCATCCTCCGTGAAGGTCCCATCCGGTTTCTTGAGAGTGGTTGTCATTTCCACTCTATCCTTCGCTAGTGCTTTGTGCAGTCTAGCTGCCACCGGCGTGGATTCTATGTTTTCACAGAAGGTCCTAAAGTTTTCCCTTTTTGCCCTTCTGATCTCTTTGTTGTAGGTGGTAAGCACCTCAGAGTATTCTAGCCAATTTCCGTATTGCTTGGCTTTGTTGAAAAGCCTACGTACTTTTGCTCTTAATGTAGACAAATTTTTGTTCCACCATTTTTCGTCCTTATGCTCCTTCACGGTTTTTACCGGGCAGCTGGATTCAAATGCCGTGGTGATTGCTACATTTATTTCTCCTACAGCCTGCTCCAGCACGGTGTAGTGTTTGATACTACCCCGCACTGTCACCTGCTCTAGGTTTTCTTTTAGTTGGGAACTAAACATAGGCCACACAGTTTGTCTGGGGTTTCGAATGGGGGTGTTTTCCTCACTCGCTCCTTCCAGCTCAAACTCTATGATCCTATGATCTGACATTGAGGGCTCACTTGAAACCCTCCACTTTTTAATTAGTTTACTTACGTTAGCGCTACCTACCGTAATATCCAGTACCTCATTTCTGACTTTAGTGACAAATGTTGGTGTGTTCCCAACGTTGTACACAATTAAGTTCTCTTTAATGAGGTATTCTAAAAGGTACTCACCCCTCTTATTAGTGTCCGTGCTGCCCCACATCTCATTGTGTGCGTTCGCGTCACATCCCAGGATGAGTGGCAGCCTTCTCCTAATACAGTGTTCCACCAGCTTTTGTACTTCAATGGGTGGTATGCTGTTACCATCGCCAGGGAAGTATGCTGATGCGATCACTACTTCGCGGTGGAGACCCTCGATCTTGATGAGGGCCTGAATCGGTACTAAATCCCGCGTTAGAAATTCTGAAAGACATAAGTAATTTATGCCATTTCTTACCATAATGCAAGTTCTAGGGGAGACCTCACGGCTGTCCCATACCAACTTACATTCCCTGTTGCTAAGGCCTTTGATCTTACCGCCGTAGGTCCAGGGTTCTTGAAGCAGCGCTAGCCCTAGGTGCTGCTTGGTGAACATCCTAGCCATCACAGCTGAAGCTGCTTTGGCATGATGGATGTTCACTTGGGCTATTTTGGTGCGCCTGCTGGTCATTCTTGTTTTGTGACAGGAGGCGGCAAGTCCTCCTCTGTCCCTACAAGAACATCTACCTCTGCCTCTGTAGACATGGCTGGACTGCTCATGTCTACGAGTGTGAGGTCAAGGTCGTCTTCCCGGGAATCCGGGCTGACTTCCTTGTTCTCTGTGTCGGTTAGGTCCCGTACACATGGATTTTGGGCTAAGTGCTTGGATCATTGAAATATGTTGTTGCTATCAAATTAATTCGCAATTACTTTATCGTTAATTTTTAAATTTAAACAAAACTTGATGCTATTACAAATCTGTAATCTGTCTATTTTTCCTTATTTTTATTCTTTAATAAATTATTTAAAAAATCAGTTTTTGAGAAATTGCATGTCGTATTACATATGGGGTCTTAAAAAATAGTATATTTTACAGCAAGGGATGAAAGTGGCGTTTTTTTGTGAGGTGGGAGTTTGCTCACGAGCGCCAGCGAGTTAGCAATCACACCGAACCAAAAAAAACACTTTCATCTCTAGTAGTAAATGCAATTTTTTCTACTGATTTCGGTTGTAGAATCCATAATTCGACTTTAATAAATCCAATTCGAAGCGAACTATCAGAACTGTCAATACAAATTTAATCGTTGGTTTGGTCGTTTCATGGTAACATATTACATTCTCATAGAAGGTGATATATTTCAAATCAAATTTCCTAAATTTATCTCGGGTTTTTAAGTAGTTTGCGGCTCGTTTTACGGTTGTACATACAATATTTCATTGAAATTGATGTAATTAATTAGAAAGTCCATGCAAGTTTGATTAGTGAGTTTTGATTAGTGTTTCAATCGAGAAAATCATAAATTTAAAATGCTCATTTTTGTCTCTAAATGTGAAAATATTTTCACCTCTAGAATGAAAAAAATGTCCTCTCATGTAGGGTAAGCCATGGAAAAATTACCATTTTCACATATATCAGTAGAAAAAATTATTTTTCCTGATCTTTTTCGGTAAAAATGGGTATTATAATCGGGGTAGCCCTATATTCGAACTAATACGGTATAGTATAGTGCTATAACACTGGTACTATCATTGGATTAGGAGCATCAATCATTGAAAAGAAAATATTGTTTAGATTCCCATTTCCATCTATCTGACAGGATTTTTATAGACTCTGCTCTCTCTTTCCCTGTGTCCGCCCACCGCGCGTTATTTCATTATTTCATTACATTTTTACTATGCCATTTCTAGATCCCGTAGGAAACTCACAAATGCAATATAATCCGTCCGCCGAGCCCGAACATTTTTTCGTCCGCAAATAAAAGAAAATTATTCGATTATTTGTGAAAAAGGCTTTCGCGACGCAAATTTATCTCCGAGTTTCTCTAAAATTAAAACTGAAAGGTGGAGTTGCAAAAAGAGGGGGAAATATATTTTTTTGTGATCTAAGTGCATTATAAAATATTTAGGGGTTACTCGGAATATGAAATAAATGCATAATTAATGTTTTAAATATTTCTAATCACATCCTGACTCTGTCGCTTGGGATTCAAATTTATTTTTAACATCCCCTCAATGCTAATTCATTACATGGATTTGCTTCATTTTATAATATGTTATATAATTAAAATTAAGTTTAATGACTAGACACGAACACATGTATGTTTAGTCTTGGGCGTCTAGTTTTCTCTCTCTAGTATTATCTATATAGTCTTGTCTGATTAGTCTTGTATGTCTGGTCTTGTCTATCTAGCGTTGTCTGGATAGTCTTATTCGACTAGTCATGTCTGTTAGTTTTATCTGTCTAGTCATGTCTCTCTAATCGTGTCTGTCTAGTCTAACCTGTCTAATCCTATACGTCTAGTCTACTCTCTATACTTTGGTCTGTCTATTCTTGTATGTTTAGTCTTATCTGTCTAGTCTTGAATATCTAGTCTTGTCTTTTTTTTGAGGACGTAGCAAGCACTTTCAGTTAACTTGACAAGTGGCCCTCCTGAAATCACGAGCATCTTGGTACCGCTGCAAGCATAACCTCAAGATGTCGTTGTCGTACGATAGGATTCTTTATTTTTATCCATACATCGCCCATTCACTATGAGTGTTTAGGGGTTCTGGAACTTAATTATTGTTTTTTTCTGTTTATTTTTGTCTCTGTATCTGTCGTTGTTCGTCGTTCTTTTTGTGTAATAATCTCTCTTATCATGTTTTCCGTATATGACCAGTATTGTGCTGATTTAAGCATTACGTCTACTAGTGTTTGTACTTCTAGCGTCGAGTTTGTCTGTTTTATCCACATTTCTCTCTCTGCCGTCCACATTTCTCATTTTAAAATGGTATGTTGTACGGTGTCTGTTTTCCCACAGTACACACAATAGTCGTCGGAGGCCCTGCCGACCCTATGCAAATACTCCCGGAAACATCCGTGGCCTCTGAGAGCCTGTGCTAGGTGATAGGAAACATTTCCATGCTGGCGTGTTGCCCATAATTACACACAGAGTATTAGGAATCTCGTCCAGGGTCCTTTTTTTAGATGCGCCCCAGTTCTTTTGCCATATTGCAAACATGGTCCTTTGCGCTTCTTCTGTAGTGTTCTCTGTTTGTGGAGTTTCTGGTCTTGTACAATTCCGC
Organism: Phosphuga atrata; assembly: GCA_944588485.1. NCBI lineage: Eukaryota > Metazoa > Arthropoda > Insecta > Coleoptera > Silphidae > Phosphuga > Phosphuga atrata. Next base: position 24,354,372 of record OX155895.1, on the reverse strand, counting down.
TCTTTCCTGTATTTGATATTCTATAGGTACAACTCCGGCGATGACTTGTACGGCGTCCCTAGATATTGTTCTGTATGCGCTGCATAATCGAATGGCCATTTTTCTTTGTACAGAAGTGAGCATGTTTATAATGTTCATTTTTTTTAGCGGCCCTTGTCCAGACCGGAGCTTCATACGGCACAGTTGCTTGGACCACCAAGCAAAGCAGCCTTCTCTTATTACTTTTTGCTCCACTAGTATTGGACATTAGTTTTTCCAAAAAAATCTAACTAAATTTTTGCTGAGGTGGTTTTAAGGGCCTTTGCCGTAATTCTTTTGACGTGCTCTTTGAAGGAGAGCTTTCTGTCAATGGTTACTCCTAGGTATGTAATTGCTTTTTTGGGAGTGATTACTACCTCTTTAATTTTAAAGTAATAGGTCCAACGGTTCTGTTGCCTATTAACAGCTTCTGTTCTATGAGGAGCTAATTTTAATCTTTTTTCCATTCCTCCAGCCATTCGTCTACTTGTTTAATGGCCATGTATGCGCGACTCATTATCTCATCCTCTGTCTTCCCTATTGCAACAATGGCTCGGTCCTCGGCGAATCCTATTATTTGCACTCCGTCCGGTAAAATTAGTCTCAACACGCCGTCGTACAAGATATTCCACAACGTAGGACCCATGACTGAGCCCTGTGGAGCACCACTGTACACTTCGTAATCAGCGATTTCAGTGCCAACTTCGAATAAAATTCTCCTGTTGGATAGATTGCTGCGAAGTAATCGCTACAGGTATTGGGGAAAGTTCCTCCTTGTCAGTTCTTCCATGATATTTCGCCATGCGACCGATGTGACAATCTTCCGTGTTGTCTTTCTCTGCCATTCCAATAACTCTCATGATAGCATCTACCGCCGACCTTCCTCCCTGAACCCATATTGTCTGTCCGAGAGTTGTTTGCCTTTATCAAGCTCTGTCTTGATTCTATCAAGCAACATCTTTTCATGGAGCTTTCCTGCGGCATCCCGTAAGCAAATGGGGCGATAGGGGGCAGGTTCTTGCCTAGGTTTTTCTCCCTTCCTTGGGAGCACCAGATTGGCCTTTTTCCACTTTTCTGGGAAAATTCCGCTTCCTAGAATTCTGTTCATTGTTGAACAAGTTTTTAAGTTTTTTACATAAATGAAGTTTGGCTGGCTGTTTACCACAATTTTGATAATTTCTAGAGGAAGGTTATCTGGGCCTGGTATTTTGCCGTTTCTAAGTCGTTTAGTGGCGCTAAGTAGTTCTTCCCTACAGTGTTCCAATACTTCGCTTACCTCCGGTAGTTCCTATTGTAGCTTTTCGTGAGTTGGAAAGAGGACCTTCACCACCTCTATCATCTAATCCATCGTTAGTTGCAGGTTGGGGTGCCTCACCTTGAGCTCCCGTGTAGCAATCGAATACGCGTCACCCCAGACATTTGTGTCAATTTTATTGCAGAGTTGTCGCCAGTGTTCCCTTTTGGCCCTAGTCTATCTAGTCTTGTCTGTCTAGTCTCTTCTGTCGAATATTGTCCGTCTAGTCTTGTCTTTTTAGTCCTCTCTGTATAGTCTTGTCTGTCTAGTCTTGTCTGCCTAGTCTTGTCTGTCTAGTCTTGTCTGCCTAGTCTTGTCTGTCTAGACTTATCAGTCTAGTCTTGTCTGTCTTGACTGGTCTGTTTAGTCTTGTCTGCTTGTCTTGTCTGTTTAGGCCTGTCTGTCTAGTCTTCTCTGACTAGTTTTGTCTGTCTAGTCCAAACTGTGACAACAAATAATTGTGAGAATGTGAGATATTGCTCCAATGAATATGGTTCCTTGTTAGTCATAAGGTCGAATACTTTTTGCTTTTAAAACTTAAAAGTACTGTTTATGCCCCGTATATTTCATGTCCCTTAGTAGAGAATTGTACAGTATTATGGCGATGTATATTGGAGTCTTCTCTGTCAATGTTAGCTAATGCCGGGGTGTTCTGTAGGTTAAGTGTAACAAATGCTTACGGTTTTGTTCATGAGATACAAGATAACTTTCGAAAAAACTATTATGCTTATATATAAAAACCAGTAGTTCATAGATATAAGTGTCTACTGTTGTTAATATTCTTGCACTACAAAATTTTTCAATGCACGATTCTCTATTTAGCTTGAAAATAATTCTGATGGCCTGTTTTTGTATTCCAAAAATATTTCTGTAGTTCGAACTCCCACTCCAAAACATGATGCCGTACCGCTCAATGAAGTGAAAATATGCGTAAAGTAAAATAAGTAAAATGTAAATCCACTGAAAGTTCAAGGATTCTGACAGCATGTGTGGCCTAATTTATCCTAGGCATTAGGCAAACAATATGGTTTGAAAAGTCTAAATTTTCATCAATTGTGTTAATTGACTACTGCTTTCTATCCTCTATCTTATTTTACTATCCACTATCCTCCGCTAACTGATAGTTTTACTTTAAAAATACTTATGTACAATTTAGCGGGTTATAAATACAGATTTCTCCTGGTCCTGAATATTATTTTATTTGTTTTGTCTTTCTTGATCACTAGACGATTCTTATTAAAGCAGTTTGAGATTAGATTCATTGCTGATAAGGAAATAGTGTGGATTTTCTCCATAATCTGGTTTGGAAGTAACAGACTAGTGTCATTGGCGTAGTTGAACATCTGGAAATTAGTATTTACTATAGATGATGGAAGATCATTAACATACAGTAAAAAGAGAGGTGGGCCCAAAATACTCCCTTAAGTGATATCAATCAATTTTTAATCTCCACATCTTTGATATTTAGCTTCCATGAACGGTTTGAATTTTAGTGCGGTGTATTCTATTGGATATATTAGACTTAATCCAATGAAGCGCCGTTTCTCTAATTCCATATCATTTTTCATATTAAAATGTTGTGGCTGATAGTATCATATGCATACATCGAGGGGATATTTTGCTCGCCGAGTTCCTTGTAATGGGTGATTTTTTAACCGTTTGGGTTTTGAAAATTGAAAAAAGAACCCAGAAAATTTTCAAAAGTGAATATTTATTTGCTAAATATTTATTTGGGCCGATAAATGAATGCCTGCCATTTACTTTTTAAAGATTATTTCATGTAAATGTTGCCCGACTTCACGTATCCCTCCAAAACATAGTGGGGTGAAATCGCAAGATCTTGGCGGCCAATACACTGCTCCAAAACGTGAAATTAATTGCTCACCAAACTAGCCTCTCAATAGGTTCATGTTATTGCGTGCCATGTGGCATGTGGCACCGACTTGCAGAAACAACAGGTCAACCAAGTCCAATTCTGTCATTTTGAGCAAAAAAGTCGCTAATCTTTGCACAGTACCTTGTCTGTACTCCATTGACAGTAACGTTACGATTTTCATCGTTACTGAAGAAGTGCATCTTTCAGGGTGCATTGGCAGCTTTTGAAATGCCTCTGGCTGCTCGTCACACCAAATTCGGTAATTCTGTTTGTTTACGTACCCATTGAGCCAAAAATGAGCTTCGTCGCTCTCGTAAAGACCGTTTACCAAACAAACGACTTTGTGGTACATCCTGGCTTTAGTTCTTACAATAGTTGTATTTTGTATGGTTTCATAGCGAGTCCTTAAATAAAATCTTCCGTGGTCGAATGACAAGGCGAGTTGTTAGCATCGGTGACGAATTGACATATTACGATCTTCATTGACACTGGCCGATTCAGCAGCAATATTTTTCTCGGTACGCACTCTTCGCATACGGATTAGTGGATTAATGTCCAATGAAGTGAAACATGTGCGAAATTTGATCAGAATAGCTTGAATAGCCTTTTCGGTGAGTTGATTATGAATACCATAAAATGGACGTAATTTACGAAACACATTTTTCACACAACACTAATTTTGATAATAAAATTCAATGATTTGCAAGCGTTGTTCGTTTGTTAGTCTATTTAGCAAGTATTACTACTGAGCATTTTTGACATTGCCACATATTACGATTTATTTTTACACTGAAAAAATTAACACTGAAAAACCAAATAGCAAGAAAATAAAAAAAAATCAAATAGAAAATACGCACAAATATCAAAAAATAGGGTGGGTCCCGTGGGCCATAAACCTAACTTTCCGTTAAGTTAGCGGAACCCCGTTTTCCCGGGAAATGGGAAGAGCGGGAAAAAAATTTTACAATCGTTTGCGGATAAAAAGTGGATTATTATGTCCCGTCGCGGAATCAAAGGTAAAAAATCACCCGTTATATCTTACTGATGTATTGAAAGCATGCCGACGCCACAGATTTCCCTTTAACAAATCCATGTTGCGTCCATAATATTATATATACTGAGACAACCCTGATATGGAAAACTTTCTCAAGAATTTTAGAGGAAGCAGACAGGATTCTAAAGGGTCTATAGTTGCTTCTATTGATTATATTATCCTTCTTAAAAATTGGAGATATTGTAGAGATTTTTATCAGTTCTTGTAGTCTGTATAATAGGGGATCCGCGAACTCCTAGAAAACCTCTTTTATTAGAAACATGGGAATGTGATCATGTCATCATTACCTAAGTTATTTTTGTTTTTAATGTTCATTATAATATTCAATAGCTTTCTATCAATCTCTATAAGTGCGAGTGGGTCAACCCTCATAGTTCTATCAGTGTCTGCTATATCGTTGAAGCATTTGAAAGCATTGAAGCGTTGTCTGTGTAAAAGTTGTTAAAATTTGATTCTACTTTTCTGGGCTCACTATCATTGTTTATAAAAAGATTCTCGGGTATTGGGGATTATATAGTCGTGTCTATATAGTCGTATCTCTCTAGTAATATCAGTCTTAAATTGTCTGTCTGATGTAGTTTGTCTACTTTGGTCTGGCTCATCTTGTCTATTTAACCTTGGCTGTCTAATCAGGTATGTCTGATGACGGTGACGTTATATCAAGTTTTAATGTGTGTAGGAAACATAAAATTTGTTTCATTTTATTACTTACTAAGTTTAAGTTTGATGATAAGATAGGAGTTGACAGACAGGACTAGAGACAAAAGACATGAGAGATTTGACTGTTTAGTTTTGTCTGGTGCTATTTGTCTAGTCTTGTTTGTCTAGACGTGCATATCCAGTATTGTCTGTCTAATTTTATCTTTTCAGTCTTTTCTATTTACTTTTGTCTGTCTAGTTTTGATTGGTTTATTTGATGATACTTGTTGGTACTAATAGTTTAAATCAAATGAATTTTTTTTGTACTGGTCTCACTGTAATGCTTAATTATTTAATTATAATATAATTCATACTAACATAAAACTTCTTATGGCTAGTCTTATTTACCTAGTTCATATTTTGAGTTGTTTGTCTGATGTTGTCTTATCTAGATATATATGTGCAGATTTTAACATTCAAGGTGAAATATATTTTAATGATAAACTTTTATATATACAAAAACATTCAATGAATATTTAGTTGCGAACCTTTGAGAAAAAAAGGGACCCAAAAGTTCTGTAACAAAAAAATAAACTTGTCATTCCACTAATATTAAGTCGATAAAACAAGTATTTTCCACTCGTGTGGTCTTCCAGATCCTTTTTATGCCACATCTATATTACGATCGTAAATCATTATATTCCACGTAGAATACTTTTTTTTTACTGAAATCCTTAGGGAAGTTGCGATTGAGAAACGAGAGAAAAAATGGTCGCCTCCAACCAAGATAAAAACGCGAACGAGAAAAAAATAGTGGAAAAACCGATTAAAAAGGAAACGTGGAGAGTAAAGTAGGAAAAATATTGGTAGATTGAAATTGGTTTTGTAATATAGAACAACTTTTTCTGTTATTTAATTTTATAATGCCAAAAAAACTTTCCATTGCGATTGATTGTAGAGTATGTTTTAGTTTTCGCATGGATTGGAAGTGTAAGATTAATATGTTTGGAGGTTTAGTTGAGATTTGAAAAATTGCATTTTTATGAAATGGAAGGTGCTTTCCGGTTTGCTTTACAAAAGGGTTGTGATATATTGCTGCTGGTGCAACTATCCCTAGACTTTCGTAATGCTTACTATACAAACAGATTACAGAAAAATTTCAAACTATCCTGTAACGTTTATTGACATTTCCACTCCAATAATTAATCCTTTCTTAAATACATCCTAGACTTGAATTCAGATCATAATTATTTACATTTATATTTTCTATATCTATCTAGTTTGCCTTTCTATTATTGTCTGTCAAGTTCTGCCTGGGTAGATTTGTCTGTCTTGACTTGTCTGGCAAGTATTGTTTGTCTAGTCTTGTTTGTCAAGTTTTGTCTGTCTAGTCTTGTCTGGCTATTCTTGTCTTTCTAGTCTTGTCTGTTTGGTCTTGTCTTCCTAGTCTCGTCTAATTAAATATCAAATATCAATTATCAAATATTTTATTTCATTATTTAAGCGTACAGAGAAGGTGTGTATAATATAAATAATACTTGTTACATTTGTAGGCTAAAATGAAATTTATCAAATAGTTCTTAACTTTTGTAGGATTCTATTCTAGTATAAAATTCTTGAAGCGAGTATGGTTCAATTTCTATGAGGAGGCGATTGAGCTCCTCAAACTCATTAAATTTGGTTAACGATTTTAAATATAGTGGTAGCTTGTTAAATATTTCTATATTGCTGTATGTTGGTAACTTTTCTGTCAGGTTTAGCTTTTGTGGAAGTTTCTTATAAATTGTACTTTTATTTCTTGTCTCCTTTGTGTGATGGAACTGATGTTCTTCAAATAACGATTTATTCTTGACCAAAAATAATATATGATTCATACACATACGTGCCACTCACCGTTAATATGTTAGCTGTTTTAAAGACATCTCTGCATGTTTATGTGTAGATTGTATATTGATCATAGTGCCGCCTTTTTGGATCTTGAACATCGCTTATTAGTGTACCGCGCCCCCAGCAAAGTAAACCATTTTTAATATATCCTGGTTTAAGTATCGTGTTAGAGTTCTAAGAGCATAAAGTCCCTTATTTAGTCGCTTAGTCAGAATCTTGTCTCTCTAGACTTATCAGTCTGGTTTTCTTTATCTAGTTTTGTCTAGTTTTGTCTAGTCTTGTATATCTAGTCTTGTTTGCTTAGACTTGTCTGCTTAATCTTGTTGGGGCTAGTAGCAAGGAAATATTGGGGACTTGGTAAATCTACTCGTAAACAAATCTTCAGCGCACACTGGTTCGCGTAGCACTTTTAGCTATACAAGATTATTTTCGTTCGTTATGAGATCAACACTGTTAATATGCATCGTAATGACCTAGATTGCATTAAAGTAGTAGTTCCAATGAAAACAAGTATTTAGGTACTTAAAAAATGTATTTATAAAAATGTTTCAGCAACAATAATTAACAAGATATATAGATACTACTTACATTTGAATTACTTTTTATAAAATATATACTAATATAATAACACTGCTTGAACTTCAATCTTTCAATTCATGTTGGGTTAGGTGAATCAATCATAAATTTATTTCAATAAAATAAACATTTTTAAAAATACAAAAAACTAAATGAAATCTGTCAACAAAAAATAGCAAATTACTAATACGTAAAGTCAGTCGCATATATACGTTATACGCATATTAGTCGTCTTGTCTTTATCACTTTCTTCAGATGAATCTTCTGTTAAGTAGTCATGTTCTGGACAGGATTTACACTGCTTTTTCCAATAATATTGGTGGGTATTAATAAATTTAGAACTTCGGAGTTTGGAAGCCTTTTTTCGCGGGACTGTTCTTAAGCTGGTCATTACAGTGTCTCTTGTTATCAATATTAATATTAAGTAAATCTCTATTCGTAGCAATACGTGAATACTGCTTACGAGTATTGTGTTAACGAAACCTTCTACAGTCTTTGTTTCGGGCTTCTTGAGCTTGCTCGGAAAGCTAGCCAATAGGTAACAAAGCAGATGCAATACCTCCTGACCAGTCAACAATAATTTTGTAATCAGTAGCAGGCATGTAATACCACGGATAGAGATTTATGCACAGTTTCTTTCTTTCTGCTACAGAAGCCTGAAATGTCTCAATGTTGATATCAAATCCTGAAGATAAAGCCCGTAAAGTATAATTCCAATTTTTGTCATTAATGTAATATCTAATACTGTAATATCAGCACTTAGTTCTGGGTTTTCAAAAAACTTTCGAGACGTATTTCCATCATTTGTATTGCTATACCCTGTTTTTGGCTTTTTTACAATTAGCCCAATTTCGACTTTCAGCCCCAAAATTTTTGGATTTTGGATTTTACTTTCGTCAGAACGTTGATTTGCACTAGATTTTTCAGATTCAGATGTAATCTGCCATTTCGTAATATCAAGACGATTGCTCGAATGAAACAAGCATTTGAAACACCTAATCCAGCTAATAACAAAAGTAGATAAACCAAAACGAAGATTGTCTTTGTTAGCTACAAACTTCCTTGATCATCATTCATCATTTTTGGGGTGGCCTCACAAATGAAGCACTTCTGTGATGAAGAAGTTTCTGTCAACGTATTACATACTTTCCCATCAATTATGGTCAGAAACATTTCACCTTGCATATTGTCGACATTAAATTATATATCTCTTACAAAACTTTGTTACTTTCTTCCACTGTACAGGCTTAAGTTTCTTTGGAATAGACAAATTTTATTGGACGACAAGGCATTGTAAAAGATGGTCCAGGATTCTGCCGGACTATATTGCCACTTTTATCTTCTAATCGAAGGGGAACGAATGGAAAAAAAACGGCCAAGTGCGAGTTGTGACTCGCGCAACGAGGGTTCCGTACAAACTTGTAAGTAAGGTAACTTTTTTGTGTGGAGGACGTAGCAAGCACATTCAGTTAACTTGACAAGTGGCCCTCCTGAAATCACGACCATCTTAGTACCACTGCAAGCGTAACCTCAAAATGTCGCTGTCGTACGATGGAATTCTACCCTATATGTTATTACCATACATTCCCCATTCACTATGAAAGTTTAGGGGTTCTAGAACTTCACTATTTGTTTTTAAATCAATGTAAATATCAATGTTTTAAATAAATTAAATCAATTGTTTCTGCTCAATTTTGCCTGTATACCTATATACTGTATACCTGTATAAAGGTATACAGGGCATTTTTTTTAAATAACGCGAATATTTTTAAACTTATAAAAAGAAAACTTTATTTTAGTATTACACTTATTCACTAACTTATATTAAGATCTAAGTATTTCTAGATGTAATTTAAACTAATATATTAACTATTTCTAGATCTATTTCGATGCTCTTAACATTCAGTTGTTCAATTGACTGCTTTTGGGCAATTTACTACCAAAAAATATAGGGCGTACGTGATTTAAGTATATGTAGATTATAAAGAAAAATTAGACGAAATATAATATATACAGGATGTTACGGGACTTGAGTATGTCGCATGTCGGTTATAAACAAGCAAAATTTAGACATAATATATACCCTGTATATATTATGTATATAGAGCGTACGTGATGAAATGCGTAACGAATATAAACAATGAAAATTCAGAATAACCAGTTTGGTGCCAACACATACTTTTTAACCTTCGGACCTTACCGATTAGGACCTAACTGTATGCAACACATATGCTTCTGGAGCCTGACAATACCACTAAGACAACATTAGTCTATTTTCATAAGTTTCTAATAGTAAATTCGCATTTTTCTTGTAATTAAACTTCATATTTACGGTTTTCAGATTTTTCCCTTTACATGTTCTGTAAGACACCGCTTCTTGAAAAATTTCATGATTCTAGGTCAACGGGAAGTACGCTATAGGTTTTGATTCCCTTGTGAAATCGCAAAATATGCGACATAAACGGTCATATCTTTTGATCGCGTTGACTTAGAAGTTTGATTTTTTCACAGCTGAAAGAGACCGCATACCCGAGTATTTGATACAAATTTTCACTTGTTACCTCTACGCTTTCCCGAGAAAAATGGTCTTGACAGACAGACAGACAGACAGGCAGGCGGACAACAAAGTAATCCTATAAGGGTTCCGTTTTCGGTACGGAACCCTAAAAACAAACAAAACCCATCAGTGTCCTAAATATTCGTAAACTTTTGTTTGTATGTGCTTGACTGAAACTTCCCCATCACATCACATCCCCACTTACTCATCAGAGTAAATGACGAACAAAGATGTAGATTGTTGACAATCTCTTGCTGTGACAATAAGAAACGACCTGCAGTTTTATCTAAAACTTCCTGAACTTTAATATCGGCTTGCATTTCAGTTACAACAATCTGTTCCTCCAGTCACTAGTTGATAACAAGGAAGTTTAGCTTTCCCAAGACTATGCAACGACGGAGATACCTTATACACATACAAGTTTAATGCTCCACTTTCGAGTCTGCTTGTAGGCATGACTTGTTGATTTACTATCAACATAGTATTTTTAATATTAATATTTAATATTCTTTATTAATCATTTTTATACATAATGTATTTATGACAAGTCAAATAATAATAATAATAAAACAAAGTTACAATAATAAAACAGAGTTAAACAGAGAACGTATACATAAGTGCAAATGGATGAAGACATTAATGTAAAACAGACATTACCTACAGTCGTAAAACATGGCTCTAGACGTAAAATTTAAAGTTTAAGTGAAAAGAAATCATTGATTGAGTAACAGCAACTTTCTATAAGCAAGCTTTTGATTTTGCTTTTAAAAACTCGAATCGGAAGGGCCCTTAAGAATGAGGGTAGCTTATTATAAAGTTTTAATTTTAATTTAGGTGATTTTTTTTCAGATTTAGCTAGCCTGAACTGTGGTATGACCAGAGAGACCTTGTATCTAGTGTAATGGCAGTAAACAGATGTATGAGTCACGTGAATGTGCGACTTGGAGTGAATCTCAAGCAAGGAGTTATAAATAAAAAATGACGGTAATGATACGATTTTGAACTTTAGAAAGAGTGGCTTACAGTGATCTAAATATCCCGCTCTTGACACTATCCTGACTATTTTTTTTGCAGTTTAAATACTTTAATCGCCGCGACAGAGTTTCCCCAAAATAATATACCATAGGAAATCAGGGAGTAGAATAATGCAAAGTATGCAGAACGTAAGTTGAAGGCATCGAAATTAGCAAGTGCTAGTTTTCTTAGGAGAAAGATAGTCGAGGAAAACTTGGGTATTATCGAGTTTATATGGGCTTCCCAGGTAAGGGAGTCATCCACTGTTATTCCCAAAATTACGACAGTAAGTAAGCTATAGCTTCGTTACTGATCATATCTCTAGGCTCATTTGAAGTACAACTGTTTTCTTTTAAGTTCCTTTCAACGTATAGGATCATTTGTAAAATGTTTTATACCTTTCGCCATGTCTCCATTACCTGATTTAATAATTATATATAATTTGTATGATTAGATGCACAAATGTTATTGTATGAATGAAAAAATCGTATGTTCTTATATATCCATATTTTTATGGTTTGTCATTAAAGAGAAATTAGGAAAAAATCTTGTTGCTATCTAAGTGTTTTCTGTGAATTGTGATAATTATATTAATTTGCAATTGAACCAGGCTTATCATACGGAACCTCGACTTGGTAGTCCTACGATTTAGGAGAAAGAGCAAAGTTGATGGGGATGAAGCGACTCTGCATCCTAAGATCCGCCAAAGCATACCGAACAATGTCGACTGAGGCGGCCTGCGTCATGTCGGGACTTCTCCCAATCTGGCAATCTGGGCACGTGCCCAGGACCCCTGGATCTATAGCCTAAGCGAAGCGTGAAGCGCCAAGTTTAAATTGATATTCACTAAACTTGGCAAGGTCCGTGCTGCTGGGTGTATATGGGCAACAAACTTTTTTGTAATGGTTCAGGAAGTGTACAACTTTTTTCGGGCTCTACACACCGATGGTAATAGATTGATAGAACATTTAAGTTAAAAAAAAACAACCTTAAAAGTCTTTCACAAACCAGATGGTCAGCCCGAGCTGCCGCAGTAAGCGCTTTTTTGAAAGGCATAAACAAATTTTAGAAGCTTTGATCCAACGCAAAGATATAGAACAGGCACAGAAACTAGATACGAAGCCCTTGTCTGTCCACAAAATTGTAAACCTAGAATTTATTATACTAACGGAAATTTGAAGCTATATATTGGAAAGAATAGATAAATATGTAGTTATCTTCAAAAAGAAATAATAAGGCGCTTCGCAGATAGAGCAACTTTAGTTGAAGAAACTATTAACTTATTGAAGAAAATATTAACTTTTTAATAGTTTCCGTTAAAGGTTGCCAGTTGCAGCAACACAGGCCCAGTTTACGGTTGCTGCGATTCTAAATAAACTTTTAAAGTCTATGGTCAACAGTCAGTGTGACTATGGATCTCGAAAAAGAACTTGTTGTACTTTTAATACGTCAAAGGTGGCATTACCCTTTATGCTCACTTTTTCCCAGCCTTCTATCTTTACTAGGCGATTAGAATACTCATCGGAACCCAAATTGCAGATTGCACGATGTTTTCGTATTTCCTCGATAAAATATTCAGTGTTCAAACTATCATCTTTATTTCTTTCGTCTAGTTGGTTTCCTTCCATTTTATATTCGTGCGCACGAACGGCAGATGTGTGAACAGAACGGTACCTTGAGCAAGACTGGCGCTGCATGGACAGGGAGTGAAATCGCTTGACGAGTTACGATTACCGATTGGGGAAACCAGCAACTTGACACAATTAGTACAAATTTCACAGTTGCTAGTTGCATCGATTTGAAACCGATTCTGTCATCGAGTGCAGCTACTGAAAACTGTTGTCAATCATAGAAAATGCCAACTAGAGTTGCAATGTCTGCGCAGTTCCTTTACGTTATATGTTTACATATAACATAAAGGCTAGTTGCGAGTTGCCTGTTGCCGCAATACGGAGATCAGCTTGCAACTAAATTGTTTACTTCACTTGATGATTTATTATAAACCACAGGGATAAATGTGATTACTTCGAATCTTCCGCCAAAGAAAGAAACCTGGAATCTGAATACAAAGGCCTATCTTAACAAGACCTAGTAGCTCACGCCAGAGTTTTTTTATGGCTCTGCATCGTCAATCCAACTGAAAGGCAAGGAGAAAGTCAAAGTAGAAACTTTTTTACCATAATTGATACCCTGTGCGTTCATATAAAACAGCGACTTCGTATAAGTAAGTTCGTATAAGAACATTAGTCAACGTTTTGGTTCATTCTTTTGCTTGGAAACTTTGAATTCCGGAGAGTTGACACAAAGTTGCAATGAATTTGCTGAAATCTATTATGCAGACGTTAACCAGAGAGAGAGAGAGAGATAGTTGGAAATGGAATGTCTGCATTTAACAGAATACTTGAAAATTGTTCATAGTGACCATGAAGAAACTAATAGTATATTGGAAATATATCACATTTTAAAACAAAACAAAATTGACACATTTTCACAGAACAACAAAGACACATTTTCAAATACAGAAACGCATTGATAATCTTTTTAAGCATGATGATAACTAATTGCAGCGGGGAACGCTCCTTTTCCAAAGTGAAAAGAATAAAAAATGCTTTACAAAGCTTGAAGAAAGATGAATTAATTAAGTTTGTCGCTGATGTCCATAGAATGTGATATGCTCAAAAACATAGATTTTGAAGAGTGGTTAACGATTTTGCCCATCTCAAATCTAGAAGAATATCTCTTAAATTAGTATAGATTTTTAAGCGCTATTTTCTTGGTCTTAAAGACGGCTCTGCTGCCAATCGAACTACGCCTCAAAGAAGTATTGCGGTGCCTAGATAGAAGAGCAATGGACAAAACAAATTTTAGAAAAGTAACTTGACGTATTCGCTGAAACTTATGGAAAAGAAACAACATCTGTAGTAAATAAGTCACCTCGCCACAATTAACCCGATCACATACCACTTGACAATCAATAACACACATCACTTCATTTTTTACACAGATGGCTCAAAAGCTGAATCAGGCAAAGCAGCAGCTTTTGTCGGGTATCGTGATGACCAGGAGGTACACCACAATATGTTCAGATTAGCAGAATACTGTTTTACTTTTGAGGCAGAAGTTGTAATTAATACATTTGGCAAAGAACTTATGATATGGAGGAATTTTCTATTCTCTCTGACTGATAAATGGAATATCCAACAGAGTTGCTAGTTGAAACATGACCGCTACTATAGAAAATTTCCAGTTATACTGCAACCCCATTGGGTCAAGGCGCATGCTGGCCTTTTGCGCAACGAGAAAGCTGACAGCCGGGCTATGGAAACCTCTGGGACTGAAGACATCAGCATGTGCTTCAATAAACTTCAGGCGCATGCAATAAAATACGGAATATCCGAAAATATACAGAGAGAATGGCTGTAACGATGGCCATACCGTGTATTGGGCCAAAAAATCCAAGCTCTCCAAGCGTCTCATAACATGCAATGCAGGTTATTACCGGGCATGGTAATTTCAACCTGTATGTTGAAAGTGTTGAGGGAAACACTCCGCTTACGTCCTATTCAAATGCCCCAAAACATTTGAATGGAGGAGGCAAACAAAACTAACATTTTCCAGAGCATAATGCTTTTGGTCGCTCAACGAAGAGCAACTTAATGAAATTATTAAAAATAAAAAGTGGTAGGATACCTTCGACAGATGTCGTAAATTAAACTAAATTAATAGAAACTAAATTAAAAAAATAGAAAACAATCTCCCGAAAAAATAATCAGAAGATGCAATAAAGGAACGGAACAAAATAATGATCTAGCCAAAGAAAATAACAACATAATTGGCTAGTGACCAAATAAGTTACGTACGTAAACTTAAGTAAACAAATAAATAAGCTATCTAGTATTGTCTTTCTAGATATGGCTGCTTAGTCTTGTTTGTCTAGTCTTGTATGTTAAATATTGTTTCACGATAAAATGAAATAAACGAAATTTGTTTGTCTTTTTTTCTAACAAAATCCGGAATGGGAGATTTTAACAAACAATGGGAGATTTTCACTATTAAATAAACTAATGATTAAATTTGTTGCCCAAGTAAAAATTCATTATTTTATTTTATGGAGAGAATAAATTAAACAAACAAAAACTGGTTTAATTGGGGAAGTCGTAAATTTCCTTTCTCACTACCAGACAGAGAAAATATTCGTTGGGTAATAGAAACGTTCGAAAACCCAACAGAAACATAAATATTTCTAACAATTCGAGGCGTGATTTCCTTTTCTAAATTGGGGTTGTAAATATATTTTATCACCGCTGTAGTATCACCCCAATCACAACAAAAAAAAAACAAACAGATAAAGCCCAAAGCGATAACAAAAACAAAACAAAATGGAACACCTGTTTAACATAAAATCAATTGACTTGAAATTATCAACCCAAAACACAATTTATTCTTGAAGCAGTAATTAAGGTTTCAAAATCACTTGGGAAATTCCAGACCACTTTAATCACTCAAAAGCAAATTAACCTATTTCCTTTTTATTTGTCTAATGTGTTGTACATTGGGTTTCTGCGCCGGGACGAGTTAATAAATCCGCGAGGTTTTTTTCATTGGCGGGGTGGAAACCACCAACGTTGAAAATAAATTGCTTCCAAAATAACAAATAAATAAAAAATAAACTCACTTTCATTAGGAAACTACGGTAATTCATTTCGGTATAAAACATAAATAAAGCCGCAATTGAAATAATAAAGGTCAGTAGGGGATACAAGAGTTTTGCTTAATTTTTAATAAATTTTAAATGATATATAATTTATATTAACTAATAAAGATACGATTATGAATGGATAGATAAAGAAAAATAGATAAGCTCCCAGGGTAAGATTAAAACAATATTAGATTTGTTAAGTTGTGTTAGTTTACTTGGTGCAGTCGAATAGGGTGTGCACTATATCGAACCTCGGTGTAGGGGAGTAGACAGACAAATCGGATTAAACAGTATAATTAAGAGGAAAATAAACAGTATCATGTCTGTTTTATGTAACATTTTATGATTATAGATAGTTTTTGCCGAACAAAATGATCGAGTTTAATAAATTGAATTTCGAGGGAAAACTTAATTATCCATTAATTACTTTGTAATAATGATTTATTGTGGGCGTTCGTCGTATGCGAGTTTCTTTAATGGAAAAGACGCCGAGGAACGAGGGAAAGTCAATTTTCGCACGAAAGGTGTCTAATTTTTAAACGGGCCATATTAGCTTTTCATTTATAATACAAGCAACCTCAACGTCGAAAAAACTCATCCAGAGCTGTTTGTTGCCTTAATAATTTATTAAAATGATGTATTGAAAAATATGTCGGTTTTATTGAATGGAGGATGTATCCTGTTTAGCACATCATGTAATATTTTTCCTCTATTTTATTGTGCTATGGATAATGCTGCTTTTTGGTTTATAAATAGCAGCAGCGATAATTGGATTTAGGATGGTTAAATTCTACGTTTTCGGATTCTCTCATAAATTTGGTGGTTCTAAGAAACTTCACCGTCGGCAATTCACCACGTGAATTCATCAAATAAGCAATATCATCACTAGCATATTTTACTGTGTTCACAAATTGACAAATTGAAATTGTAATTTTTGGGAATCCATAATTGCAAACATTTATTAAATCATAGGTTAAGCAATCAAACTTTTCTTCATTTGTTTCTTTGTCTTCATTCGATTACATCGCTTTATTTGACGATCTATGGTAGTCGTGCGATTTTTCTAGCATATAAATTATTAGCGATTAATGTAAGCTTTAAATTACTTATTATTGTGAGCGAAGAATTTCTGGCGGTGAATTGTGGGCTCCGTATCTTTTTCAACCAATGATACGGCGCAGCAAAATTATATTTAGAACACTCAAACTGTTCAACGAGGCAAGCAATTTGGCTTGAGATTTAAAACGGAAGTTTTTTGGATTATCGGATTCACAAACCGTTATCTCAATATCGGTAAAAGATAATTCAAAAACGATATGATCCGAGGAAATGTAATTACTTTCAAAGATCTCCGGTATTTTATTACAATTATTTAATTTCTGCAAGTCATATCTCGAGAAAGGAAGGACTTAGCACAATGCTATTTACATATCTGCATTAAAAATGCTATCAGAAACACTTTTCCCGTTACTCAGGAAATAACTTTTTGGCAAATTTAAATATATAGCATTTTCCACTGTTTCCTCCATATTACAGCTTTAGATTGGGGTATTCTAGAGCATGGATGGCTAGAGCAAACCTTTGCTAGAGCAAACCTTTTTGAGTAGTGAGTCAAATTTCGTTCATTATATTTTGCGTTCTAGCTGGGTCACTAGGCCAGTGGCATCACTTGGAAAAGAGGAGGGAGGTCACAGACTACTATTTTTGTTCTCACTTATAAGGCTTTTACAAAATTCAATTTTCCTTTTTGTTTTAAAACTTCTACTTTGCAAGTGGAGAGCAAAAAATAAAGGTCGAGATCAAAAAATGTATACAGTATAATCTCGGTAATTCGGCCGTTGGTTAATCGGACGACACGTCCAGTATTCCGGCGATCTGGAGACCACTTGTGCTCTTCCCTCCCACCACTCTTCCTTACAATCTGGCGGTTGTCTGGTTCCATATGGGTCGGATGGGTCGATAGTATTTTTGAATTAAAATCTTCTTGTGTATATGATATATGTTTTCCGACTAATTTTGGGACGCTGAATCGACTAGCATAAACTATAAGTCACTGTGACAAGCTGTTCAAAAGTTATGTCATTGTGAAATCGGAGTTTGATTCGAAAGTTTTGAGTTTGATTGGTTGTAACTTAGAAATTAGGTTTTTTGAAAAAGAAATGAAAGTTTCTTAAACAATATTTGTAGAAAATTCCATTGTCTAAACAACGGAGTTAATTTTGTTGTGAAAAATTTTGGTTTGGAAATTTTGAAAAATTCAGAGGGAATCAAATTTAGTCAAAATTTGGGTTTGATTCGTTGTAACTTGGAAGTAGTAACAAAATACGTGAAAATATTTTCGACAAAAACTGTTAAGAATTTCATTGTCTAAGAGAAAATTTGTTTGGTTTTTATCACTTGTTTTGTGATTTTTGGAACAACTTGAAGGGAAGTCTAGATGGGAGAAATTTGAGAAAAACAGACAAAAGTGGTTTAAACAACATTAGAAGAGAATTTAATTTCTATAACATATTAATATTGCAATAGTTTTCAACTATTTTGAAAATGTTCTAAAAAAATCGAAGTAAAAGTTGAAAGTTTGGAAGACTATAACCCAAAAACTAAGAATTTGAGGCAATTTTTTTTAGATAAAAGTTGTAAAGAATTACCTATAAAAGTTACTTTCAACATTTTTTTGCTATTTCGTGTTTTTAAGCAGATAATTTCAAAAAACGGAATGAAGCTTAAAAGCTGCTTTGGGTTGTCAAATTTAAGGAATATCTAACAATAAAAAAAAATTTAAGCAACCCCCGATACAAAAAACCTCTAAAAAGCAAAAAATTAAATTTATTTCTTGCCCATTTAACTCCACTAAAAGTACCTATAAATATTTTGATGATGAGCGTCGCCGCGTCGGGGGACCGCTATGCAAAGAAGTATAATTAGTTATACTAACATAGGTAAAACGAATAGAAAATACGTGTGAACTTAGATGTATCAATCTATCTTACAAGGTCTACTAAGTTCTTACAGAGTTTTGATATGGTATGCGTCACGTTGGCGTTAAAGAGAACGCACAGAGAGGTGAGAGCAGACGTCGTTAACTTTTGTCTTTATTTTGCGAATTTCTCTGAGTAAATGAATCAAGACTGAAAACTAAACGATTGGATATTGTTGTTTTATTACTTACGTACGTTGCTTACACAGAGTAAGTATAATCTACACTTTATCATTATTAGGGCAACCAAAAATATGCAAATGCATATATTTTCCCATTCTACTTATAAAAGAATAGACTAGCCAGAAATGTGTTTCTGACTAAATTATGGATTTAGAGCCCTATTCGCAAGGGCATATTTTTGCATATTTCACCAATAAGAGCATAAATTGCATATTGCCTATGATAAGACATATATTTCGAAATAACCGCATATTTTAGTGCATATTATGCTCAATTTGGTTAAAATATTTATATTCATTGATCTGCTTTTTGACGGAAATCTCAAGAAATCATGGCACTATTGCAAGACTGATGATTCAATACAAATTCTGGTTGAAAGTTTAAATTGAGATTTGATTGTACTCTTTATATCAGATGCCGCTCCATACATGCCAGCTCAGGCCATACAAACCAAAAACTTTTTAGCCAAAAGTGACGCATCTAACTTGCCTGGCACATGGACTTCATGAGTACAGAGTTTGTGAACAAATTCGAGGAATTTGTACTAACGTCGATCGTCTAATAGCCAATGTAAAAAAGTATTTTTGAAATCACCGTCAATGGTAACGATTTTTAATGATTTGGCACCTGGCGTCGCACTTCCTCCGCTACCAATAACTACTAGATAGGGAACATGAATTGATGCCGCAGTGTACTATGTCACCAATTTCGAAATAATTGTGAAAGTGGACGAAGAAGAGGCCGCATCAATCAAAAGAGTTACTAATTTCAAAAGAGCTACTAAATGACGGTGAAATAAAATTTGATTAAATTTTCATTGCCTCAAATTATGGATTCCTTAGCCCATCAATAAATTCGCTTGAAACGTCTGGGCTACTGCTTGCTAAACAGATTGAGGTAATAGAACATGCTTAGGATGTAATTAATGGCGTTAACGGTGAAGCAGCTAACTTTGTGATAAAAAACTTATTTCAAAAAATTATGGTTTTCCATTATGAAGGAAATTGCAATAAAATTGTCTAGGTCTAGAGGTTTGTCTAGAGGTTCTACAACAATAGACAATAAATATAGTATTATTGAAGCAATGGCATTTAAATTTGCGCCTATAACTTCGGTTGATGTGGAACAAAGTTTTTCAATGTACAAAAATGTCCTACGATCAAACAGGAATAGATTTCTTAGAGAACTTAAATAAGATGTTTGTCATTTATTGCAACACAAATTAAAAAAATTGCAATTTAAAAAAAAATTGAAATTTAAATTATTTTTAAGTTAGCTGTAATTTTCTTTTGTATTTATGTTTTCGTACCTAGAATTTAACATTTTTTCATATATTTTTTTTCAGATTTAAGAGAATATATTTTTTTAAATGCATATTTTTAATTTTGTAGAGCATATTTTCATTTTTATAGAGCATATTTTTATCTTCATAGAACATATTTTCATTTTTATAGAGCATATATTAAGCGCTTTAAGTACTTTTTTAAGAGCATATTTTTGGTTGCCCTAATCATTATCAATCTTCTATTATTTTTTAGTGCTTTGTATTCTGGTTTTATTACTTAATTTACTTAGCAGTTCTCCGAGGCGACGACGCACGTCATCAACATATTAATAAGTTAAAAGGGATCATCAAATGCCTGAACAGATCTTCATAAACGATAGCTTTCAAACATAACTTTAGATATACGGAACTAGACAAACATTTGTGTCAAATTGATTGCAGATAAATTTTGTCAAGAAGGAAATGAGCGGATGATCATCATGCGCATGAACACATCTTCATAAATTATAGCTAAGAACCTCCTCGCTCACGTCAGCTTTCAAATAAAAAAAAGCATCAAAATAGGTTCATTTGTTTAGGAGCTACGATTCCACAAACAGCCACATATAGGGACAGACGGATTGGCTGACACACAATGAAGTAAAGAATTTGGAGAAAATTTTTCGACAAAACTTGTTGCAATTCGAATGTTGTCAAAGAATCTTTTTAAAATTTGCAAAAATATCGCATGGCGTTATAAGAAATTGATATTTACTTCACAGGTTTAATAGCAGGTTATTTCGAAAAAAAGGTGAATGTTTGACAAGTTATTACTGAGAACCTAGATTAAATAGAGAAAAGTGATTTAAATAAGAGTTGTGGAGAATTTAATTTTCAATAAAAGTTGTTTTAACCAATTTTCTGCAATTTTGTTTTTTATGCAAAAAATTGCAAAAAACCGACTGAAGAATCAATTTGGGTCAAGTCAACTTTCAGGGATGATATCAAGAGAAGTAAACAAGTTAGTCAAAAACTCTTTAGACAAAACTCTAATGCTTTATAAGAATTTACCTTCTTTGACATCGTATAATGAATAACTCCATAAAAATTCCTGATGTATTATACAATGAAATCCAATTAAAGGATGTGGAATATTCTGCTTAAGATATTGAATAGAACCAATGTTTCTTAGAACGTTCAGCGCCCCCGTGGCAGAAGTTGCTAACTAGTAAAAACGCACAGTGATGGGAACACTATTTATTTAAATGTAATCTAGGTAAACGTAGATTTAATCTGGATTATATTAAGTAACGTTGGAGCCAGACAAATCCCGACTGAGGGACCGAGACTTCAAATTAAGTCAATTTTAATAAAGGTCAGAAAATTTTCACCACGTCTATGTTTCTTGTTTAGTGACGCGAGTTGTTGCCATAGTACCAAGAAACAGGAATCATTTAATAATTAAACTCCATTTGATTTACATTGGATTTTTACGCAGGAATTTTTTACTTTTATACACGATTATAATAATTGTCCACATACAACATATTTAAAATACAATAATTGGAGAGGAAATTTCTTTTTGATATATTTAATATCCATAACTTTGTGGTTGGGATACTTTGATCAGAAAATAATAAAAGTTAGAAAATTAATGCATAGGTCACTTAAAAAGCCTTTGTGGGTCAGTGTCGGACCCGCGGGTCATAGGTTCGTCTATGACCTGCGGTCATGGTTTCCGTATTCCTAAATAAAGAAAACATATAAACCTTTTAACGAAAAGGAAAAATTTGAAAAATCATCTGAACCGAGGTTTTGATTGTAGGTGTTCTTATGTTTTTTTTATTGATATTTCGATATATTTTCATCGGATTTTTATGATGATTTCATTATTATGTGAAATATAAGGAATTACTGTCCATAATTATGAATGAGAAACCTTGGAAAAGTTAGAAGATTGCTTCCAATACTCACGAATGAAAACATTGCAAGCGTTTAGTTTAAAGTGTTTGAAAAGTGGCGTAAAGTAGCAATAAATTCGGCAATTCGATTTCCTTCCAAATTAGATTTTTTCAATTTTATTCCAAACTTCAAATCGCAGTAAAATTATTTTTGATAAACCAGACTTACTCAATAAGACTAAATAATTGATGCGTAAATTGTTTGAGAAAAATTCTTAAATTAATATACTCGCAACAACCTGATATCTAGAAATCGGTAAAATATAATTACAAGCGGGTTGCGACATAGTTTTCCGGTTATTTTCCTATATGTTATATGTATACCTTATCCCCGGAAAATTGTTGATTTCTGTTGTAAATACTATTGTATTAGGGTAGAATTACATCGGAGAAAATTTAATGACTGATTGATGTTGTTTACCCATATCTTGTCTGACTGAACAGATCTTATTTATTGCAAAGCTTGTATGACTATACATATCTGGTTAATCTTCATCCCGACTTGATTTATTGATCTAGCCTGACTGGCTGGACAAGATTTGGATAAACAAGACTTGACTGATCGATCGTATCTATCCCAATGTTATCTGACTCAACAAATCAGATTATTCTTGTTAAGACTTGGCTGATTGATCTTGTCTATATGAACTTTGTCTGATTAGATCTTTTTAATCATATCAAGACTTGACTTATTGATCTAGTCCGACTGGACCCACAAGATTTGAATAGACAAGATTTGACTAATTGATGTTGTCTATTCGAACCTTGTCTGACTGAACAGATCTGATTAGTCTTGTTAAGACTTGATAGATTGATCTGGTCTATCCAAATCTCGTCTGAGTAGACAGATCTCACTAATCTTGTAAAGTCTTGACTTATTGATCTAGTTTAACTGGACCGACAAAATTTGGTTAGACAAGTCTTGAGTGATTGATCTTTTCTATCCAAATCTGGTCAGACTGAACAGTATTTGATTAGTCTTGTAAAGACTACACTGATTAATCTTCTCTATGCAAACCTTGTAGGTAGGACTCAATATATCTGATTAATCTTATCAACACTTGATTTATTGATCTAGTCTGTCTGCGTTGACAAGACTTGCATATACAAGACTTGACTAATTGATCTTGTCTATCTAAAATATTGTCTTACTGAACAGATCTGATTAGTCTTGTTAACACTTGACTGATTGATCTTTTCTATATAAACCTTGTCTGATTACATCTGATTAATCATATCAAGACTTGACTAATTAATCCAGTCTGACTAGACCGACAACATTTGGATAGACAAGACTTGATTGATTGATTTTGTCTATCCAAATCTTGCCTGACTAGACAGGTCTAATTCACCTTGTCAAGACTTGATTTATTGATCTAGTTTAATTGGACCGACAAGATTTGGCTAGAAAAGACTTGATTGATCGATCTTGTCTATCCAAATGTTTTTATATTAATCTAGTCTGACTGGATCGACTAGATATGGATAGACAAGACTTGACTGATTGGGGTCTTGTCTATACGACTCCTGTCTGACTGAACGGATTTAATTAGTCTTGTTAAGATTTGAATAATTGATCTTGTGTATATAAACTTACTCTGATTATATCTGATTGATCATATCAAGCCGTGACTTGTTGATCTAGTCTGACAAACCGACAAGATTTTGATAGACAAAACTAGACTAATTGATCTTAACTATACGAACCTTGTCTGACTGAACAAATCTGATTAGTCTTGTTAAGACTTGATAGATTGATCTTTTCTATCCAAATCTTACCTGACTCAACAGATCTGATTAGTCTTGTAAAGACTACACTGATTAATCTTCTCTATGCAAACCTTATAGGTAAAACTCAATATATCTGATTAATCTTATCAACACTTAATTAATGATCTGGTCTGAATGCGTTGACAAGACTTGAATAATTGATCTTGTCTATCTAAAATATTGTCTAACTGGACAGATCTGATTAGTCTTGTTAACACTTGACTGATTGATCTTATCTATATAAACCTTGTCTGATTAGATCTTATTAATCATATCAAGACTTGACTAATTAATCCAATCTGACTAGACCGACAATATTTGAATAGACAAGACTTGATTGATTGATCTTGTCTATCCAAATCTTGTCTGACTATACAGGTCTGATTAATCTTGTCAAGACTTGACTTATTGATCTAGTTTAATTGGACCGACAAGATTTGGATAGACAAGACTTGATTGATCGATCTTGTCCATCCGAAGGTTTTTATATTAATCTAATCTGACTGGATCGACTAGAATTGGATAGACAAGACTTGACTGATTAGGGTCTTGTTTAAACGAATCTTGTCTGACTGAATGGATCTGATTAGTCTTGTTAAGACTTGACTGATTGATCTTATGTATATAAACTTAGCCTGGTTAGATTTGATTGATCATATCAAGACGGAATTTGTTGATCTAGTCTGACAAACCGACAAAATTTGGATAGACAATACTAGACTAATTGATCTTCACTATCCGAACCTTGTCCGACTGAAGAAATCTTTTTAATCTTGTTAAAACTTGATTGACTTATTGAGTGTAACTGGATCGACAAAATTTGGATACACAAATTTTGGATAGACAAATTTAGATTTGGATAGACATTTTTGATAGACAAATTTGGATAGACTTGACTGATTGATCTTTTCTATCCAAATCTTGTCTGACTGAACAGATGTTATTAGTCTTGCAAAGACTACACTGAATAATATTCTCTATGCAAACATTGGTTAATCTGATTAATCTTATAAACACTTGACTTATTGATCTAGTCTGACTGCATTTTCAAGATTTGCAGAGTCAAGACTTGAATGATTGATCTTGTCTCTTCGAATCTTGTCTGACTGATCTGATGAACAGATCTGATTAGTCTTGTTAAAACTTGACTGATGGATCTTATGTAGATAATACTTGTCTCATTAGATCTGATTATCCATATCAAGACTTTACTTATTAATCCAATCTGACTGGACCGACAGCATTTGGAAAAATATGACTTGATTGCTTGTTCTTGTCTATCCAGGTCTTGTCTAACTAGACAGATCTGATTAATCTTGTCAAGACTTGACTTTCTGATCTAGTCTAATTGGACCGATGGAGACGATTTGGATGGACAATCTTCTCTGACTGGATATATCTGATTAGTCTTTTTAAGATTAGACTGATTGATCTTGTGTATATAAGCCTTGTCTGATTAGATCTCATTGAACATGTCAAGACTTGACTTACTGATCTAGTCTGACTGGAACGACAAGATTTGGATAGACAAGACTAGACTAATTAATCCTGACTATCCGAACCTAGTCTGATTGAACAAATCTGATCAGTCTTGTTAATACTTCATTGACTGATCTTGTCTATCTAAATCCTGTTTGAACATTTTTTACTGGGATATCTATATCTCAGAAATGGAAAATGATGCAGATATGAAATTTGATATTAAGATTTTTAAAAATAAAGGGACACGTGTTTAAGCATTATTTGAAAATCCTATTAAGGGGGATAAAAAAATGGGGGTTGAAAATTTACAGTTAGATTCCTCTTACAAAATTGAGAAAACTGTGTTTTACTATTTTTCGAAAATCTATGAATACTGGATATGTTAGAGATGTGAAAATTGGTATTTAAATTCTTCTTGAAAAATGAAGAAGCGAGGGTATTAGCGTTTTCAAAAAGTCCAGTTAAAAGAGGTTAATAATAACATTATTTAAATAAATAAAGAAAATTTGCAGATGTGACAGTTGACAGCTGACACTTGTGTAATAGTCTATAATTACAATTTAAAAGCCAATCTGAACGTAGAAATGTTAATGGTTCCTATTTAAATGTGGAATGATATGGTGACTATAGGACAATGAAAGGACAAATCTTTTAAATTTATTATTAGCTATTAGTTTCGGCGATTTAAAATTTTATTAAACAATTTCGTCATAATCAGGCTACAAATAAAAAAGAAAAAGAAAAGCAGGCTAGATACATAAAATATTTTTAGAACTTACCATCAGCAACAATTTTTCTAACAAGATCAGCCATTTTTAAAGATTTTTAATAAAAGATTTAATAAATTTAATAAATGCAAATGGTTGTACGACTCTATATTTAATCGTACTATTGAAGACGCGTGACTATTCCTAATGCTCTCTTATATTATGTAAGTTTAAAATTTTAATTTTATCACATGAAATTGTTTTGGAAAATTTATATTTTTCGTGATTCAAAGTTAATTCAGGTAACTCTAAGCCTCAGGTGGGTGAATTGATTAGTCACTCTGATTAAGTTATTAATAGACTCTTATAGAAGAATAGATTTTTGGTGCTCCACAGGCCACATGACTTTGTGTTTCTTATTTCTAGTCAAATTTAAATATCAATTTAAAATATGATTTCGAAAGTTAGGATTTTGAAAGCCGTAGAATTTAAAGCCGTAGAATTAAAAAAGGGCCAGTTGAGCAAATTGCAAGAACACGGATCCATGGTTACGATGTCACCAGCTGTTAATACGGAAGGAATTTCGTTGCCACTTTTTTTATTTCCCCGCAAAAAATGCATCCCCGTCTTGCTTCTCTTTTCCTCTAAAAATCTTTCCTCTATAATCCTATTCAAAAATGGTTTGACTTTGCTATCTTTTTCACCACATTCTCGGAATTTTTATCTTTTTCGCATTGCATTGCAATAAAAATTGCAATGAAATGCTTGGCAAAGGAACAACTCTGGCAAAGTTATTGAAATTATATATATATATATATATATATACATATATATAATATATATATATATATATATATATATATATATATATATATATATATACATATATATATATATATATATATATATATATATATATATGTATATATATATATATGTATATATATATATATATTTTTTGATATGGCACAAGATTTAGATATGCCCGATATAAATATATTGCCCAAAACCAGCCTCCAAATCACTTAATGCTAATCCGTTCGCCGCATTGTCGTTAATTCACACTATTTGGACTATATGTCTGACAGCGAATACTTAGATGCAACTCTCCTGCTGGCACCCCATCAGCGGCGTCTTCACTGTTACAACTTTGGGTAAGGGAAGTTGTCAAAACGAGAACACTGGAGAAATAATTGATAAGACCTTTACGGAATGCACAGAGTTTGGTGCAAGTTTCTTGCTGTGATCTATTTCCGCACAAATTTTCGGATCATCCCTTACCCTTAAAGTTTCAAATTGGCTACTATCATTCTTTACAACATCCAACGAATTAGTACGGGCCAATGACAACTCAGTATATGTAACCTCTCTTGGAACGTATTGCGGCTGATAAATGCGATCTCGGGAAATGTAAGCCTTTCTCAACGGAATGATCCAGTGTCTTTCAAAAGTCACTGCTCACAGTAACCAAATTATTTGCAACGCAAATAATAGGCCACACTTGTATGTGTGGCCTATCGTCGGTATTATCTGTGAAGGAATTTTTACAGGGAGCGACCCCAGTTTTAATATCGAGTCGAGGACGAAAGACAAATAGAAGAACCATCTTGACTTTTCCAGATCTTCACCCATCTTTTCAAAATTACAAGTAGCAGTAGAGTGTTGCATCGAAAACATAAAAAAAAAAACGAAGAAGCAACAAAAGGAAAAATCAACAACGCAGCACATTATTTGGAAATCCCAATTTGCCATTTTGTTTTTTATACTTCCACTTTTTCAGACTTCCTGCAGTTTTATAAAGAATTTAACATGGAGGAGCAGGCTGTGCAAAATAACTAAACCATATTCGCTTACCTTTGTTCTTTTCTACTCGTTTCTTCACATTTATATGCAGGGACTTTCAATAAAATTGCTTTTCCTATTGAGAATTGAAATTACAAATTGAAATTACTTTCCGAAAATAACTATTGAGTGGTATTTAGGGACGAAAATCGTTTATAAATTTAATCCCTTTGTTGTCTTAAAATAATTTTTAATTATAATATAATCTTTAGTTTTATATGCATGCATTTTCAATAAAAAGAAAAAATGTTCGTATTGAAAATTTAAATTACAAATTAAAATTACTTCCCCAAAATAGCTATTCTTCATAATCTCAATGAATTAAAAATTCAGAACGTTTAACCACATTTAATATGTACAAATATTATATTCTTGTTATTTACAGTTCATATAAGTTTCTGTACTTCACACGGCTAGAGTTTGGACGATTGAAGCTAATTTTCAAGTAACTTATTAAATAATGATAATTTTGAAGTGACTTATAAACACACCAAATTATTACCCCAAAATATTCTGTGAAAAATTCACCCGCCCTATTTGAGCTCCTTAAATCAAAAACAACCCCAATAAACTCAAAGCTTGTATCCTTTGATGTTAGTCGTATGTTTTCTAATATACCCACAAAAGAATTCCTCCGTATTATTAAATATTTACTCGATAAAGCTAATTGCAACCACCTAATAACAACAGAACCTTCTGTGTTTCAAAACCTGTGTGAACTAAAATTATTTTAAATTTAATAACAAAGCCTTCCAACAAACGACAGGTCTAGCAATGGTATCTCTATTATTGAAGGGGGATCTCCATTAATAATGGCCGACTTATTTATGTCACCTATTGAAGAACACATTTTAAAATTAGATTTTACAAGAAAACATATTTCATTTTGGTACAGGTAAGTAGATGACGTAATAGAGTTTTTTAAAGGGACAGCACGTCAACTGAATCGATTTCTAAATTTAATCAATAACATTCAACCTGAAATTAAATTCACTCTCGAGGTAAAAGCAACAACAGAATCAGCTTCTTGGACATAAACTAATGTCATAAAAACAACAAAATTGAATTTGATGTTTGCAAAAGTCATTGACATAACGCAATACGTGGACCATAATCAGCAAGTAGAATAGAATTAAGAATTTTCGTCGCAAATTTTGTTCATCCTGTATCTTTGAAACTGAGGGGTTTTTCAGAAATCACCATAGAACAAAATATTCTTAGAATAGGTCTTCGAATATCCCTTTGAATTTGTGCCGCATGTTTACATATATATATATATATATATATATATATATATATATATATATATATATATATATATATAAAGTACATTTAAAGTTGCTCAATCTACAATAAATGCTCGAAATAGCTTCTCCGGCCTAGATGTAAGCATTAAATCTCAAATCAAACTTATTACGGTTGTTTATAATTGAGTTACACCCAGCAATTATTCGATTTAGCAATTCGTCCAAATTCTCCACTGGAGTAGTGTAAACTAATAACTTCAGATAGCCCCATAAGAAATAATCCAGGAAGCTTAAGTCTGGGGATCGAACAGGCAATGTGTGTGGTCCACCTCGACCAATCCAGCAATCTCGGTATGTTGCTGTAAAAAATCACGAGTAACTAAACTGAAATGTGGTGGTGCAATCATTGTTCACAAACCACATTGGAATTCTTATCGCCAATGGTACAACCTGCACAAACTCAGGCAATGTTTCTTCCAAAAAGTTGCGATACGTCTCGCCAGTAAGTCTTGCTGGTAGATATGCCGGTTTAATTAGATAGTGACCCACAATTCCAACTCAAACAATCAAGGAGAACTAATGTTGAAATCTATCTTCACATACCTAATTCTGATTTCCATATGCGCACGCATGGTTGTTCACACGCATCAATGTTACTTATTGCATTGAGAAATTGGCTTCATCGGTGGAAAAAATATGTATCAGGAATTGAGGGATTAGAACTAATGTTTGCAAAAGCCATTGACATAACGCAATAGTGGGCCATAATCAGCAGGTAGAATAGAATTAAGAATTTTCCAAAATGTCCAATGACTTAACTTCAAAATATTGGAAATTTGTCGCGTAGTAGTACTTGAATCTTCCTCTATAATGTCCAGCACATTCTGTCCCAGTTGTGCCGTTCTTACCGTCATTAATTTTCCTGCCCCTTCGTTCAAAGTGCCTGTTTCTCAAAAACGTAGATGAATGTTTTCGAGGATTATATATATATATATATATATATATATAACCCGACTAAAAAATCCTCGAAAATATTCATATACGTCTTTGAGAAACAGGCACATTGAACGAAGGGGCAGGAAAATTAATGACGGTAAGAACGGCACAACTGGGACAGAATGTGCTGGACATTACACAATAATCGGACAATCGGACATATATATATATATATATATATATATATATATATATATATATATATATATATATATATATATATATATATAAATGTAAACATGCGGCACAAATTCAAAGGGATATTCGAAGACCTATTCTAAGAATATTTTGTTCTATGGTGATTTCTGAAAAACCTCTCAGTTTCAAAGATAAGGGATGAACACAATTTGCCACGAAAATTCTAATTCTATTCTATTTGCTGATTATGGTCCACGTATTGCGTTATGTCAATGACTTTTGCAAACATCAAATTCAATTTTGTTGTTTTTATGACATAAGTTTATGTCCAAGAAGCTTATTCTGTTGTTGCTTTTACCTCGAGAGTGAATTTAATTTTAGGTTGAATGTTATTGATTAAATTTAGAAATCGATTCAGTTGACGTGCTGTCCCTTTAAAAAACTCTATTACGTCATCTACTTACCTGTACCAAAATGAAATATGTTTTCTTGTAAAATCTAATTTTAAAATGTGTTCTTCAATAGGTGACATGAATAAGTCGGCCATTATTAATGGAGATCCCCCTTCATTAATAGAGATACCATTGCTAGACCTGTCGTTTGTTGGAAGGCTTTGTTATTAAATTTAAAATAATTTTAGTTCACCCAGGTTTTGAAACACAGAAGGTTCTGTTATTATTAGGTGGTTGCAATTAGCTTTATTGAGTAACTATTCAATAATACGGAGGAATTCTTTTGTGGGTATATTAGAAAACATACAACTAACATCAAAGGATACAAGCTTTGAGTTTATTGGGGTTGTTTTTGATTTAAGGAGCTCAAATAGGGCGGGTGAATTTTTCACAGAATATTTTGGGGTAAATTTGGTGTGTTTTATAAGTCACTTCAAAATTACCATTATTTAATAAGTTACTTGAAAATTACCTTCAATCAACCTAAATATAAATATAAACAACCGTAATAAGTTTGATTTGAGAGTTAATGCTTTCATCTAAGCCGGAGAAGCCATTTATTGTAGATTGAGCAACTTAAATGTACTTTATATATATATATATATATATATATATATATATATATATATATATATATATATATATATATAAATATATATATATATATATATGTGTGTGTGTGTGTGTGTGTGGGCGTAGAAAATCGACTAGTGTCAATTATACAAGACCCTTCACATCAAATCACCCACTATCACATAAATTAGCTGCGCATAATTCCAGATATATGTAGCCTTTTCCACCCCTCTTGCCGCTCGCAAAAGAACAAGTTAAAGAGAATTTAAACAGAATTTAAATAACGAACAGAATTAAATACTAGCAGGTCAATTACCACAGAGAATCCAATTTCCACAGAATAATTTTCTACTGTTTCCATAATACAAACTGCTTCAAAATTAAAATACGTATTTCGCATGCATTCTTCTTCTTTCAAATAGCGGGCCTACTTTGGACTACGCTTGTTCAACTATTGGGCTTTGACCTTTGCCCAGTATTTTCGGATTTTCGGCCGGTGTAACTCCTATCTATCTTCTGCCCAGGGGGTACCTTTCCTCACCTTACCTTACCTTACCTCACAGACTGTCTGTTTCTGAGATCCGTTATTCCCAGTTCTTTAATATATTTCTCGGTCTCTGTCAACCAAGTGGTACGAAGCTTCTTGTTTTGCCAGAAGGTGAACAGACGGTTGGTATGTCGGTTTGGAGGCAATCTTGCAACGTGCCCATAGAAAGCTATCCTTCTTTTCCTTGCACACTCAGAGAGCATCTCAATACGTTCGTAGAGCTCAGAGTTATGCCGACTTTGGAATGCCCATCTTCCTTTACCGGGCCTAGGATCTTCCTGAGGATTCTACTCTCTCTGATTTCCAATTTCTCTATTAGACCCCTTCGGTTCAAGGAAAGACACTCCATAGCATACAGGGCTTCTGGTCGGAAGACTGATGATTGTGTAGTGCTTAGTCAGCCGATAGGCTAGTTCTAACTTGTTGACTCTATTGGATAATGATGCTCTTTCTGATAAGTTGGGTTCAATCCATTCGTCGAGATACTTAAATTTCTTAGTCCTCTTGACGTTTACCTGTTCTAGTAACATCTCTCTGTTTGCTTCTCTGATGTTGGTGAAGAATTCTGTTTTCTTCAGCAACACTTGAAGACCCACTTTGGCAGCCTGTTATCTGAAGCAGTTTAGCTGCATTGTTGCCAGCTCAAGAGAATCAGCAAACAGTGCCATGTCATTCGCAAAGGCCAGGCCATCTACAACCAGTCCATCGTTCTTACGTCCAAGGTAGATACCACTCTGAGCACCCAAATTGTTCTGTTCCTTGCGCCTTCTCTCATAACCTTTTCAAGGACACAGTTGAAGAGAAGTGGACAGTTGAAGTTGAAGTTGAAGAGAAGTCTATCTCCTTGTCTCACTCCAGTTTTTATTACGAAGCTTTCTGAAATCTCGCCTCTAAATTTAACCTTGTATTGGGTGTTGGTTAAAGTTTTTGGATGAGTCTGCGGGTCTTGTTGTCTAGTGCTAGTTCTTGGAGTACTTTGTTAAGCGTTTCTCTATCAATGGAATCGTAGGCCTTCCTAAAAACATCAAAGGTGACTACCACCTTGCGGTTTCTCATCTTGGAGTATGCAAGTACAGTTTTAAGATTGAGGATCTGTTCAACACAGGATCGGGTCTTCCGGAAGCCTCCCTGCTATTCTCCTAGTTGACTATCCAACTGAATTTTTGCCCTTGTTTGTAACGCCTTCGAGAGAATACTGTATGTTTCCGGGACGAGAGAAATTCAACGGTAGTTGTTTAGATCAGTAAAATCTACCTTATTGTGAAGCGGGTGAAGTGGATGGATCAGAGCAGATTTCCAATCGGGTGGTAATTTCTCTGTTTCCCAGATGTTCTGGATGATCTCGGTTAGCTTGCGCACGGCATTGTTTCCAGTACCTTTCCAGAGTTCAGCAACGATAGTCCTCTCCAGCGGTCTTATTATTCTTAAGGAGTTGAATAATCTGGTCAACTTCTTCCAATGAAGGGGGAAACGAGTCAGGGTTTCGTGAGGGTCCGGGTCACAGTTGAGTATATTTTTAAAGTACTGAGCCAAAAGGTGGCAGTTGTCCTTGTCGTTATAAGCCAGTTTGCCTTGTGAGTCTCTGAAGTGGAGGTTTGGAGGAGCGTATTTGCTGAGTGCCTGCTTAAAGGTTCCAAAGAAATCTCTGGAAATATTCTTAGCAAAGGTCTCCTCGATTTGGGTTAGTTGGTTTTGAGTGAAAGTTCGTTTGGTTCCTCGAATTATCTGGGCTGTAACCTTTCTTTGTTACAAAAATTGATGACAATTTTCCTTGGTCTTTTTAGAATTCCACTTCACCCAGGCTATCTGTCTTTGGGCTATTGCATTGTCACAGTCTTCAGTCCACCACGGATGCTTCTTTGTTCTAGCGAGAGTGGCGAGTTCATTGGCCGCCTTGACAAGAGTCTCAAGAGTCAGTTGCTCCCAGTTGTTTGGGTTTGTGTTGTTCAGTCTCTGACTTAGTTCTTGAGTCGCTCAACGTCAAATCTTACCATTTTGGAGGTTCTGTGTAATCTAGTGTTTCTAGGCTGGAGTCTTATTTTGATCTTTGAGAGGTAGTGGTCTGAGTCCAGATTGGCGCTTCTTAGTACCTTCAAGTTTTGTATTTCCTTTTGAGATTTTCGTAAAATGGCCACATGATCTACTTGGAATTCACCCAGGTTTCGCATGCATATGTTTATTAAGCTTTAAGACATACGAATATGAAATTTTAAACACATATTTAAGAACCTCTCAAGTTTAGATTACCAATGTTCAATATGTCCTCCATCAGCGACACGAACAATATCACACCAATACCAAATTCCTCCCATACTCGGGCAAGCATGTCCTTCGTCACTGATGCTGAGGCAGTACGGATCCGGTTATTCAACTCTTCCAGGTTCTGTGGGAGTAGTGGTATATAAATGTTGTCTTTAAAGAAACCCCACAGGAAGAAGTCACATGCTAAGTTGTCTGATCTTTGACGACAAATTCAACGGTCCGGTTAGAGTTTTATTCAGATATTCAAGCACTTGACGACTCCAGTGATACCCCGTCTCATTGAAATTAAAGTTGTCTTCGTGCAGTCTCGGAAACAACTAGTTTTCTAGCATAGCGTGGTACTGTCGACCGTTAACCGTGTTTCCATCAAAGAAGAATGGTCCGTAAACAGATGATCGGGATATCGTGTGTGTAGAAAACCGCCTAGTGTCAATTATACAATCTCTTTCACATCAACTCACCCACTCTCACATAAATTAGCTGCGCATAATTCTATGATACATGTAGCCTATTCCACCCCTCTTACCGCTGGGAAAAGAACAAATTAAACAGAATTAAAACTTAATTTAAATGAAGAACAGAATTAAATACTAGCAGGTCAGTTACCACAGAGAGTGGATTCCCAATGACACTCATCCAAAATTGAATAGATAAAAAACGGAGCCAAATCACAATGACCCACATAAAATACCCGAAACACCCAATTCAGATAAACCTTCATTTCTCTTGGGTAGTTTAGCAAAACAAGCGAACACATAGCTAACGTTTCGCTAAAAACAAAATCTACAAGTAGCATTTAAACCTTTTTCAAAATTATTCCACATATTATTTGGTGCTAAAGACAAAATCGGCCTCCACAAAATTCCAGCATACATGAGATTAACTGTCCGGAATGCAATAGCGCTTACGGTTGTCAGACAGGACGAAGTATTTCAATTTGTTTTTCAGTACATTTTCATGTCTTCCGTCTAAAAAGTAGACACAAGTTCATCCTCGTTGTATTTTCTCAACTGTTTCATCATTAAACCGTTGTCTAAAATGTAATCACAAATTCTCCGAAATATTTAATCTAAAAATCTTGCATAATTACAATAAAGGCTCGAAACTTAATCTCCAGGAGTCATTGGCAATTTTCAAAAAAAACCCGTGATGATGACAGATAAGTTCTCAACTATAGACATAGAAGATGGGACACCCCCTCGCCTCAAAACTTAACCGAACTGAATTTCTGAAAAAGTAAGTTTTTCAGTAAAGAATCAATGACCAGTTAATCAGTTCATCATTTCTAAATTCAGTATAGTTATCCGTCTCTTTGAGTGCCTTTTTGTGAAATCGTCTGTCATATACCATCCGCCATTATAAATTTCAAAAAACGAAAGCACGAATGATAATCAATAATCATTTTCGGAAGATGATGAAGTTTTCTGCACAATTTGTATGAAGACGTTGACGTACTAACTCAATAGGATGTAATTCATTCGACAGGCCTGTGCACGTGAAATGTTCCAATCATGTGCGTGTCAGTTATTTCAGATTTAAAAACTGTGAATCCGATTAAGGTAGCAAAATGAATAGAGATGTAAAATGATATGTATGACATATATACGTGTGTGTGTGTAGAAAATCGACTAATGTCCATTATACAAGGCCCTTCACATCAAATCACCCACTATCACATAAATTAGCTGCGCATAATTCCATGATACATGTAGCCTTTTCCACCCCTCTTACCGCTGGCAAAAGAACTTACATAAAGAACAGGAATAAATACTAGCAGGTCAATTACCACAGAGAATCCAATTTCCACAGAATCATTTTCTACTGTTTCCATAATACAGTGTGTTTCAAAAAGAAAATACGTATTTCGCACCTGATTGAATAAATAAATATTTATTAAAAAGTTCAATGTGGCGTCCATAAGAGGTGTTCCAACATACACTGCAAATTTTTTAACAGATTTCATGATACTATATAAAATATAAAATTGTTTGCAACATCATAAATATTTTGTATACTAAAAGTATACGAAATGGTGTTGAAAGCCTCAAAATATTATCAAGAAAAAATGTTATGGGCTATAAATGAAACCCGTCCCAACCCAGACGACCCTCCCCTCACCATAATAAAAATAATAAGGTATATACGTACGTACAATATTGTTTATTTGCGTTAAGAATATATTTTCTATTATTTCAAATGCCACGTTGTCAAGTTGTACTTTACATGTGTAATTTACACTCTGTGTAATTCTGTTCATTTGTAATTTTGCAATGGAATTTTATTTCGTGTATTTTTTTTCAAAATATTGTCACATTTTATTCGATTCGATTCTGTCATATTTCTCAAATAAAAACCATAATGATATTTAGATATCGGTAATTAGCTTTACAAATATTAACATAAAACACTTAACAATACAAAATGCACATTAAGCATAAGCAAATTTGACACATTTTTAGGAAATATGAATCATTTTCCACTGTTTCCATAATACAGAGTGTTTCAAAAAGAATATACGTATTTCGCATGCATATCTTTATTAAACTATAACATACGAATATGAAACTTTACACACATATTTACAAACCTCTCAAAGTTAGATTACATATGTTCAATTTGTCCTCCATCAGCGACACGAATAATATCACACCGATAATTAAATTCCTCCCATACTCGGGCAAGCATGTTCTTCGTCATTGATGTTATGGTAGTATGGATGCGGTTCTTTATCTCTTCCAGGTTCTGTGGGAGTAGTGGTATATAAACGTTGTCTTTAAAGAAACCTCACAGGGAGATGTCACATGCTAGGTCGTAAGCTCCTTGACGATCAATCCAATGGTTAGGTTAGAGTTTCATTCAGATATTCACGCACTTGGCGACTACAGTGATGATGATACCCCTGGTACCCCGTCTTGTTGAAAATGAAGTTGTCTTCGAGCAGCCTCGGAAATAACGAGTGTTGTAACATAGCGACGTGCCGTTGACTGCTAACCGTGTCTCCATCAAAGAAAAATGGTCCGTAAACAGATGATCGGGATATTGCACAAAACACATTGACTTTGGGCGAATCTCGTATATGTTCAAAGACTGCATGTGGGTTCTGTAGGCCTCAAATTCGAACATTGTGTTTGTTTACACGACCACGCTGATGGAGGACATATTGAACATTTGTAATCTAACCCTCTATTACCTGACGATACTTTAAAGTTAAGCGCATATTTTTTCTTGTAACTTTAAAATATTGAATTCTATTTGCCTCCGCGCCTGATAGTACGTTAGTGTATTTAATCCCCCCATTTTATATATAGCTTCAGCATTCTGGTAGTAACAAGTGCTTCGCAATATGAATTACGTTGCTAGTGGGAGCGTGGTCGCATTATTTCGTTAGCATGTTAGTTTTATCATTTTTGTTTGTTTGTATTTTATGCACTAAATGTGCGACAAATAGTTTTATCTTACTTTTTGCTATAGTAATTAATACTTAAAAATAGATAACTAGTTTTATATAGTTTATATTTAAGAAGAATCCTTCGTTTCTTTTCTGGATTAGGAAGAACTGACAGTAATGTAGGACCAAAATCAATTGTTAGATTTACCCTTTAGACAACTGTGTCCTAACGGATGAAGAATTGGATGAGGATGATAGTGACGATGAAGCAAAAAGTAGTTTCCCTTCAACATTTACAAAATCATCTACATCTACCATACCTACAAATATTCATTTCAAAGGTACTAAGTATTATGAAACAGTACAATCCACAAAATCCGATAAAAAGAGGGTACAAATTATGGTACTAAGCCAACCAGAAAGGTTTTATATCTGGTTTTCAAGGAATCAGGAAAAACATGAAGAAATTAAATTGGAATTTAAAAGTTATTACTTTGGCGAACGAGTGGTTATCTTTGACGAAACCCTACTGGAATTCGAATAAAATAATTTATTCGGATAACTATTTTACATCTATAAACTTATTAGAATCTCTAAAAATAAAAGCATTATTGGCATGTGGGACGATTCGAAAAGACAGAAAATGTTTTTCACTTCATTTGAAAGAAGATAAACCATTGCAACGAGGACACTTCGATTGCAGAACTTCTAATACAGGTATTCCTGTTTATAAGTGGAAGGATAATCTCATTGTATATTTTGCGTCAAATTATCGTGAAACAGAAGCAACTACAACTCTTCGAACACAAAAGGACGGAACACGTCAAGAAGTTGCTTGCCCTTTTGTCATTTAGGGTTATAATATGTTTACGGGAGATGTGGATAAAGCAGATCAGCTTCGAACAACCTATGGAATGAATAAAGTCTCGAAAATGGTGAAAAATCGCTTACATTATTTTTTGTATCAAATTTGATAAAATTTCTACCCTGGAGTTCTTCTCCTTCTGGATATCTTTATCATGAGCGAGGCAAGGATGGGAGCTCTCAGATGCATATGCAATGGCACATGGGAATCTCTGGCGAGGTCAGGACAAACCATGATAACGAATGTCATATCAGAATCGTACCTCAATATAGAGGGAGATTCGATGCCCAAAAGGCTGTCATTCGATCTACCCTTCAAAACACATATACGATGAACAGAAGGTAATCAAATAACCACTTGCCAAGGAGAATTGGATTGGTATACAGACGGCTCCAAGAAGGACAGTGGTACTGGCGCAGGAATATATGGACTGTCCCTGGGGTGCAGCATATCTGTACCCCTGGGGACACATGCCACAATATTCCAAGCAGAAATACACGATATCATGTTGTGTGCCCGTGAAAATTTGAGAATAGACTATAAAAGTAGAAACATCCGCATTTTCACGGACAGTCATGCTGCAATTAATGCTCTAGCGTGTCACGAAATCAAATCTAAGACAGTTTTTGACTGTCTTCAGGACCTAAAAGCCCTGGCAAAGCATAACAAGGTTACACTCGCTTGGGTGCTACACGGGACTGGTGGGTAACGAATTGGCGGATAAGCTAGCAAAAGATGGAGCCTGCAAGGCAAACATCACTGCTGAAGCGGACCCTACATTATCAAGACCACGACCCGAAATAAAATCTGTAAATGGGTAGCAACTAAGCACCGTCTACAGTGGGTCAATTTGAATGGTCTGACACACAGCAAACGAATGTTAGCAAACCTATCGGAAACTCTAAGTGCTGAAATCCTGCAACTGTCAAGGAAGCAGATCGCAATTGTGGTAGGCCTACTTATAGGACACTGCCCTCTAAGAGAACACCTGCATAAAATGAGTATCTGGAAGGACGAACCTTTATGCAGGTTATGCTATGAGGAGGACTAAACCGCCGCCCATATAATCTTCCACTGTGAAGCAATTGCACGTAGGAGACACAAGCTTGATATTACAGCTGAGAGAGTCCCCGTGAAAAACATGGCACATAGAATCCTGGACCTAATAGAGGGACTGGGTCTATTTGCATGAACGAAACAATTTGGGGAAATACAATAGGCCAATGGGCCGCAGTGTTTTAAGGGCTAACCCTCCTGAACCCACATTGGTTAGAGAAAAAAAAACCCTGGAATTCCGTCACATCGGTTTCCGGTGGAATTCCGGACATCGCTTAACTACAACAACAACAGTATGTTCAAAATATTTATTAATATGTTATATTTTCTTTTCAGTTTCTTTCTTCCTTTTCTCCCAGTACTTCTTCGTCATTTCGCTTTTTCTTTTCTTTCTTTTAGGGTCCCATTTCGTGCAGCTCATATTTGTCTCTTTTGACGGGAAATCGCCGTAGGTTCCTTCCTATCTTCTCTCTTACTGTGCTTCTCTCGTTGATGTCCGTTTCCGTTATTCCCATCAATTCTACTCCCGTGGTTAATTCGATATAAAATTCTATATAAAATATATAATTGTTTGACAGAGACATTATGTAGTTTTTCCCTCCTACCTTCATTCTCCATTCTCTTATGACCTTTTCCAGCGCGTTAAACAGCAATGGTGAAATCCCGTCTCCTTGCCTGACTCCCGTTTTGATTTTGATCAGTCTAGATAGACCTTAAATTTCACCTTGGAATATGTGTCGGTTAGAGTTGCTTCTATTAGTTCACGCGTTTTTTGTTGTCCACTCCCATATCCTTTAGTACCTTGAATAACGCGTTTTTGTCGATGGAGTCATAAGCTTTTTGGAAATCTATGAATAGTGTTACCTATTTTTTTCCGATTGATGTGTAGAGTTTTTGTATCATTTTCAGAGACATTATTTGTTCTATGCATGACCTTCCTTTTCTGAAGCCTCCTTTGTACTCCCCGATTTGGCCATCTAGTTGTACCTCTGTCTAGTTGTACCATTTCCCTTGGTCTCTTAGGATTTTCCGGGCCATTATGATTATTTTGTGGGGCCTATCATTACTCATTCGGATTATGTGTCCATAAAAGGAAGCTCTACGCTTTCTCACGGCAGTTGATAGTCGTTGTGTTTGTTTACTGCTATATAGATCCTCGTTACTTCTAAGCCTCCAAGACTCACCCAATTTTACTGGCACTAGAATTTTCCTTACAATTCTACTTTCTCGGTTTTCTATTTTTTGTATCCAGCCTGCTTATAAGTAAACATTCTGCGGAATATAGTACTTCTGGTTTAAGCACTGTATTTAGATGTCTTATCTTCGCGTTTATGGAGATGAATTTCTTGCTATAAATACCTGTGCATAAAAAGTATGCTCTATTTAACTTTGAGACCCTATTATCGTATGCTTCTTTGTCGTTTCCATTTGGTGTTATTATTTCTCCTAATTTCTTAATTTTTGGACACGCTCAATTTCTCCTTACCTAGTTTTAATTTTTTTCTGTACCGATTATTTTCCGTAGTGAAGTACTTTGTCTTTCCAAAATATATCTGTAGGCCAATTTTCTTCGCGATTTCTATGAGAATTTCAGTTTTCGTCTTAGCTTCCTCCTCCGAGTTTGCGAATATCACTATATCGTCTGCGAAGGACAAGCAGTTCACTGTAATGGGTTTTCCTGTGTATTTATCTTTAGTCAGCTTTATGCCTTTGAAGTTTTTCCCTCATACCTTAATTCTCCATTCTCTTATCACCTTTTCCAGCGCGCAGTTAAACAGCAATGGTGAAATCCCGTCTCCTTGCCTGACTCCCGTTTTGATTTTGATCAGTCTCGATAGACCTTAAATTTCACCTTAGAATATTTTTCGGTTAGAGTTGCTTCTATTAGTTCACGCGTTTTTTGTTGTCCACTCCCATATCCTTTAGTACCTTGAATAACACGATTTTGTCGATGGAGTCATAAGCTTTTTGGAAATCTATGAATAGTGTTACCAATTTTTTTCCGATTGATGTGTAGTGTTTTTGTATCATTTTCAGAGACATTCATATCATTTTCAAAAACCTTCCTTTTCTGAAGCCTCCTTTGTACTCCCCGATTTGGACATCCAGTTGTACCCTTTTTAATATATTTTTATATAGTATCTTATACACTACCGGTAGTAGAGAGATTCCTCGATAGTTATTAACGTTTTTCATGTCTCCTTTCTTGTGTATTGGTTGTATTATTGCTTCTTTTCACTCTCCTGGGATCTCTTCTGCCTCCCAAATCTTCTTGCTCATGCTGCAAACGTTTTCTACCATCCTCGAGTTGCATGTTTTTAGCATTTCCGCTGTGATGGAATCCTCCCATGGTGCTTTGTTGTTTTTGAGATCTGCAATTATTAGGTTGATTTCATTTATATCCGGTGGCTTAGAGTCAACTCCTGTTTTGGTTGTTATCCAGTTTGTTGGGAAACCTTCAGCTGCATTACAGTTGAGGGTTTTCTCGAAGTGTTTTGCTAATAGTTCACAGTTTTCCATATTGTTAACTGCTATTTTGCCATCTGGTTTCCAAAATCAAATGTTCGATGTCTGGTATTTTTGGATTGAGTCCCTAAATGTGCTGTAATAGTCTCTGGTTTTGTTTTTCTTAAAGCTTTCATCTATCCTCCCTGTTGTGTCTTTTTGGTTCTTCCAATTATTTTAGCCGTGTTTTTCCTGGTTTCTTGGTCTTCCATAGTTTCCATAGTCTATTTCTAGCTTCGTTTTTGGCCATTTCCTCCAATGTTTGACCCTTTCTTCTATTGCTTTATTGCGGGCTAAGTGCCACCACCGATGTCTCTTCGTCTTTTTGCGGTGTTTTGCCACCTCCTTTGCTCTTTTTGCAATTGTGTTCCTTATGTTTTCCCAATTTGTTGTTTCTACAATCGTCATTTCCTGATATTTTTCCCTGTTGGCTTCTAGAAGTTCGTTGTCCACTCTAAAAGTTCTGTTAGGGTTTCTTTCTGTTTTCTGCTTGTTTGGAAATACTTTAGTTTTTATTCTGGTTAGGTAGTGATCCGAATCTATGTTTGCTGACCTTCTGACTTTAACATTTTGTATTTCTTTTGTTTGCGATTATGATATTGCAACGTAATCTATTGGGAACTCACCCATTTTGTTCCCTGGAGATTGCCATGTCATTTTCTTCTTCGGTTGCCTTTTGAAATATGTGCTCATGATTTGGAGCCCGAAGTTTTTGCATATTTCTATTAGTGTCTTCCCATTTTGGTTGGTATTTTTGTATACTGGGTATTTGCCCACCACTTCTCTGCATGTACCATATACCACCACTTCTCTGCATAGATCCTCTCTTTACTTATTTGAGCATTGAAATCCCCTATCAAAATGATTGTCTCCCTTTCTTTGATTTTTGTTAGCTCGTCTTCTAGATGGTCCCATTCGATTCTTACTTTTTCTGGATTGGTTTTAATGTCTTTATTTGTTGGAGCATGAAAGTTTATCATTGTCATCACAAGTATTTTTTGTTAACACATTTGAGTTTTGACATTGCCAGTCTTGAGGTCCTTGATTCGAACTCGGTTATGGAGTTTAGTACTTTGTGATTTACTAGGAAGCCCGTTCTTAGACATGGTATTTTTTTTATTGCCCCTTGTCCTACTTTCCCTTTTAGTATTCTGTATCCATCTGAGTCGATAGCTTTTTCGTCTATGTATCTGGTTTCCTTTAATGCTAACATCATTATATTCTGCTCAGTTAATGTTTCAGTTACTTGTTTTGTTTTCCCTGTTTTCAACATGTAATTGATATTTAATGTTCCGAAATATGTTGTTTACATAGGTTTTAGTTTACCTGTTACAGTTTTGATCGTGTTACTTGTTGTTGTTGTTTTGGTTGTTTTGTAAGGTTGGCACTCATGTCCAACCTGTGTGTTGCAACTCTGGTTGTTAGCCAGAGAGGGCTTCTTTTTTTATATGTTTCTTCCCCTTAATTCTACTATTTCTCACTATTTCTCCGTGTCCTTTGCAAGTTGCGTCATCCTATTGTTCTGTCCGGTTCTCGTTACTAGTTTTTTTCCTTATATTTTTATCCCACACATGGTCCATAGCATTTACTCTAATATTCTTATACCCTACTATTGCGCTACTTCCTTTTCCTCTTTCTTCTCTTGACATGTCCCTTAATTTCTTCTGGGTTTCTCTTTCTGCTAATTTCAGATCGTTTTCGATGAAGATATTTTCTCCCTTTAGATTCTTTTGAGAAGTAATATTAATTATTAATATTCTATATTAATTTTTTCAAAATACGTATATCGTTTTTTAATATTTTGTTTGTGAAATGTGTTTTCATATAATATAATATAATAGAAATTACTATACAGATATGGTCTGTAATTCCTGACGGTACTTATAAGTTGAGATTTTTTACATCTCTTAAAATTGCCAAAATAAAAAAAAAATCAAATTGTATTTTCTAATAATTACATAATGTCATTTTAACCAATTAATAATTAGTGCATGAAAATTACATAATTTTTTTTTGACCTTAAAGGGCTAAACTTGAGAGGTAAGTAAATATGTGTGTAAAGTTTCATATTCGTATGTCTTAAAGTTTAATAAATATGCATGCGAAATACACACATTTATTTGAAACACCCTCGATTATAAATTTTGAACGATTT
Organism: Phosphuga atrata; assembly: GCA_944588485.1. Taxonomy (NCBI): domain Eukaryota; kingdom Metazoa; phylum Arthropoda; class Insecta; order Coleoptera; family Silphidae; genus Phosphuga; species Phosphuga atrata. Next base: position 24,310,388 of record OX155895.1, on the reverse strand, counting down.
ATCTTGGAGACTTATAGTTTTCACCATTGGATTTTGCAGCCGAAAATTGGTGTCTGTAATAAGTTTTCCTATATTGATTTTTAATGAAAGGTTTCGATAATCCGCGGATATGTCAGTGTATGTGGATATATATTAATGTTTCGATATTTTCATCGCATATTGATGATTTTGTTTATATGATGCGCAGTGAATTGCTTCTTATAGTAATGAATGAAATCCGATTAAAAATATGTTATAAACTGCTCAAAAGTAGAAACTGTAAAATATATGTATATATATATATATATATATATATATATATATATATATATATGTGTGTATATATATATATATATATATATATATATATATATATATATATATATGTTGTATTTGAGGTTTTCGCGGATAGATACCTGTGTTGTATTGTTTTCTCGGGGATTCCGCGTTGATGTTGAGGGTTGGTTCTGAAAAGAACCGGATTCTCGACGTTACAATACAACACACACACATATATATATATATATATATATATATATATATATATATATATAGTGTTTGTGCAGTAAAATAAATTCCAAATTCGTTTTCAGCATTTTGATTGATTTTCGGTTACACAAAAAAGTCCTAAGAATCTACAAATCACATCTAAATAATTTTAAATACACTGATACTGCCCAGCAAAATTAACAAATTGCTTTTTAAATAGTTTTGACGAACATCATTTTTCAACGCAAAATCCAAATTCGTTTTCAGCATTTTGATTGATTTTCGGTTAAATAAAAAAGTCCTAAGAATCTACAAATCACACCTATATAATTTTAAATATACTGATACTGTAGAAACTCAAAAGTAGAAACTGTAAAATATATATATATATATATATATATATATATATATATATATATATATATTTATATATATATATATATATATATATATATAGTTTGTGCAGTAAAATAAATTCCAAATTCGTTTTCAGCATTTTGATTGATTTTCGGTTACACAAAAAAGTCCTAAGAATCTTCAAATCACACCTATATAATTTTAAATATACTGATACTGCCCAGAAAGATTAACAAATTGCTTTCTAAATTTTTTTGACGAACATAATTTTTCAACGCAAATAATTCAAATTACTAGGGCTTCACACGAAAGTCTCGTTTCAGATCTCGTCCTGAATCTTTGACTCTGACACGGGCAACTGTAACAGTTTCTTAAAAAATTTGAACTGCTCGTTCTAGGCTCGGGCAAGTTCGGGTAGCTCGGGTTCAAATTTATAAAGAAAATGTTACGACTGCCCGGAATAAGAGTCTCGTTTCTGACTCTCGTGTGAATGAAGTCCTATACATTACAATTATCGCGATTGTCGAATCTACAAGCCAATATCTGAAATCAGTGAAGGAATTGAAAACAGAATGCGATACCGTTTTCAAGAAACTATTTAATTATTAGAATACTAAGATGCTTTAATATTATATACTCTTTTTCAAGAGTATATAAAATTTCGTCAAAACTGCGAGTGAAAAAACTTAGCGTAGTGGTATTTGCGATGCTCACAATATTTTTCAAAAGGTTAAGTTCGTGGATTAAAATTCTTGTTAAGCTAGAAAACAGTCAGACATGAATAAACATTTCAGTCGAATTTCTCTCTAACCACCACCTTGGTTAAAATAAAACAGGTTGAAACAAGACTATATTGTTCTATATTTTACAAGATTTCGAGTAAGGTATAAGGTCGAGCTGAATAGTCTATTAAATATATTCTTTCTCATGATTTATATCGTTGATGTTTGCTGTTTCTTGAGTGTCAGGGTGGTAAGTGTTTCGTTGAAATTAATATAGAGTGAGAACGAGCACGTTTTCAGCCCATTGTCCAATATTAATCGAATACACGTCGTTTGGATCAAGTTGGAAATAGTTCGAATAGAGCAATGAATTTGGTCAATGAACCGAGTTATTGTGAAGTTTGCTCTAAGTTACTTCCTAAAGAAAGATCCCATTTGTTCCGAATGGAAAATCTTTATTTCTAAACTTAAAATAAGACAAAAAAAGTTCACAGTTATAAATAAATCACTGAAATATGCAATTCAGTAACAAGTTATACTTAGTTGAAAATTTGAAATATTCCAATAAATTAAGCAATTTTAAAATAGTAACTCTTCTTTTGTATTTTCGATGAGAAATAAATTCTGGTGAAACGAATCTACAAAACTAAAAATGATTAGGTGTTTAGGAAGAATTTAGATTAGATAAAGTTTATGGACGTTTTAATTTATAGGAATCGCAGTGGCGGCGTAATGAAATTCCATTTGAAAAGTTACTCCCTTATATAACAACGATTAAGATACGAAATTAATAATCCTTTTGTTCAAAAACAACGTTGTATAATTCACCTCTTAATTAATACCGGGAAGTTTCCTTCGGCTAACGAGAATATTATCACAACGCCCCGAATTAAATGAATTGCGAGGATTTTTTTAGGTAATTATTAAATCCGTACCAATCCGTGCAATTGAATTAAAATCCAAAGACAAACTTGATAGATTTATTTTTTTTTAATGGAACATGGAACGATATTTGCTCATTCAAAACGCGAAATGTCGTTTACTCAGTCATATCAATCAATCAATGTTTGGTCACGATTTTCAACTAAAGCCTTTTAAAATGCGACACTAGACAAGGTTGTAAACAACGCTGTTATGCGATATCAACCTAGTTTTAGGACCACACGTTTAAGCTCTCGACAAAACTTATGAAATCTAATACCCTTTACATAAACAAGAAAGTTTAATATAGTTATATTCGGTAGGTTTATTCGGTCTAGACTTCCTTAACTATATTAAACTGTTTAGACTTAGTCAAGTCTGGCCAGTCTAGTCTTATGTATCTAATTTCGTCTGTTTAATCATGCCGTCTAGTCTTCTCTGCCTAGTCTTGTCTTTCTAGTTTTGTCTGTTTGGTCCAGTTTGTCTAGTTTTCTCTGTCTCGTCTTACCTGTCTAGTCTTGTCTTTCTAGTTTTGTCTGTCTAGTCTAGTCCGTCTAGTCTTGTCTGTCTAGTCTTGTCTGTTTTGCGTCTTTACTATTTCGCTACTGTTAGTGGCGCCTGGTTCATCGCTTCATTCTTTATATGCTTCACAAGTGATTCGCCTGGTCTTAAGATCGTCTTCTTCCTGTTTCTTTTTTTTTCGCTCTTATTTATACCTAACATAGAACAGAATGGTTTTGCCAGAGTAGTTTATACGGAAGTTTATAGTGTTTATTCTGCATACGTTGCCGAACCATCACAGTCTTTGTTGTGGCATCAGTTTTCAATCGTCGGTTGTTGCTTGTATTTGGATTGGGCTTGGTTGGCGATCAAAAAGGGCCCAATATTTGTCATAGGCAATGCATTTGGAAAACCTAGAGTTTATTGATATCCAATTTGAACATAGTCCCAGTCTCCGAACCAAAATAACAATAATTGTTAGGATTGGTGTTTCGGAAGAGGTGAATTTGGTCTTGGCAGAGATGTTTGTTTTCATCCACAGGACCATTTGAGCTATGCCGCTGTAGCCTGCCCAATCCTACCATAAATTTCGACTGTCTATCCTTCTGCTGTAACAATAATCCGAGGTATTTAAATTGTTGGACTTACTCGAGTTAGTCTTCTCTGTTTAGCCTTGTCCATCTACCTTTGTCTCTATAGTCTTGTCCTTCTAGGTTTGTCTGTCTAGCCTTGTCTCTCCAGTATTTTCTGTCCAGCCGTGCCTGTATTGTCTAGTATTGTGTCTTTATTCTTGCCTGAGTAATCTTTGCTGCCTAGTCTTGTTTGTCTAGTCGTGTCTGTTTAGTTAGGTTTGTCCAGTCTGCCGATCTAGTTTTTTCTGTGTTATATAGTCTTATCTGTCTAGTTTTGTCTATCAAGTTATATCTGTTTTATGTGTCTAATTTTATCTATCTTGATTTGTCCGCCTTATTACTAAGCATATACTAAACCAGTTTTGACTTAGAACTAAATAGATTTAATGTTTTGAAATATATTATAAATGTACCCACTAAGTTATTTGTTATTACAGCAAAAAGAAAATTAATTTAATATCGATTTGTTGAAATTACTCGTTCAATCTGTTTCGTCAGGCACTTACTAAAAAAATCAAATTGAATAATTCAACCTTCCGTGAGTTTTCTTTCATCTCGAGGGAGGACATCACCTTAAAAATTAAAGAAAACCGAAAAGTGGAAGGAAGACTCATCCATGTTATTTATTATTTTTTGTTTGTTTTGTTTTGGTGTTATGTTGGAGGGATCAAAAATAATTGCAGAGATAACAAGCAAGAGGAAATGCGAGAAGAGAATGTTTTTGTTTAAATTTAAAATATGTTTGCCTTGAAATTTGCTAATTCTTGATAAGGGTAATTTATCCAGGAAATGTTTTTTTATTATTCGGTTTAATTTTCTCGGATTTACAGGAAAATATAAAAGAAAGCTTTAAAATTAAAAAAAATAAACGTTTTCCATTAATAATAAATGATTATTTCTATTTGGGATATTTCTATTTATTATTAACTTATTTGAGATATTTTCTCCCAGGTTTGTTAAATCAGATTAATAAACATTTTTCTTGTTAATCAGATCAAATTTAATATACCTGTCCTGAAACCTTACACAAAGCAAGCCAATCCCTTTGGAACTCACTTTACATTTCCTCTCTTGGATTCGAAAATTTGTTTCGCGTATTTACAAGAATAAATTTCCTAATTAGATTTGTCAGGCAAAACGCGAAATGTATGTAAGTACAGAAAATGTTTGAAAGCTTTTTCTCTGCGAATTAAATTCCTTTAATGAAAAAGCTTCTTCAGCAAAATATTTCCACTCTGTCTCGCTCAAATATTAATAACGCAAATTTCATTTGAAATTTTCAAATCAATACAAACTATGACGGGTATATATAGCATGTAAATTGCTATTAGATTGTAGATAATACAACAGTTCCACTACACAAATAAGCGAAGTGAATCTTTAAACAAAATCGTAAAGTTGTAGATTACTCAAATTCTATTTCTTGATTTAATGCGGAAACAATCCCTGTAAAACTACTTTTACTGTTATGTGGCAATAGCAATTCATTGAAGTGTTATTTAGTACCGCTGCAATAGAAATTGTTCTATTTTTGTGATGTATTATAAATTTTTTTACAATGAAATTTATGTCTCGATTTTATTGATGAATTGTGTGTACAGATCACAAAACGCAAACAACGGAAATGTTATAATTGTATTGCGATTTCCTGCGTTTCTGTTCCCGTTTTTTTTGTTCGGGAAAAACAAAGAAAACTAAGAGCTATAAAACTTCAATATCAAATTCTCCACTAAGTAACACAGTCTTATACCAATCATTTTTTTTTTACTTCTAACGTTTTTATCTTTATTCATACAGTTTTTTTTTACTTATCTTTAGCTTTATATACGAATAATTTTATTTTTATGTTTCTAACTTTATTTTTACTAATTTATAAAATATTTGTAAAAAAAATAACAAGGTATTGTAAAAATAAACTTACAAGGACAAATAAGAATCTTGATTGTTTAAAATACGTTTAGTTTATTTATAAGTAGGATATTTATAGTTACTTTGAATAAAATTTAAATACGATGGAGATAGAAAGCGCGATTTAATATAATATGAAATATTTAATTAAAAGATAATACATTATAGATTAAGTTATAATAAATATATGTAGTTAAGTGTATATGGGTTGAAATATAAATCTGAGTAATTTAGTTGTGATATAAATCCTTTAAGGATTAATCCGTGAGATAATCTCAAAAGAACATTTATTCAATTTCTAGTTAGAAAATGATGAATGACGTAATCTCTCAGTTAGATTTTCTTAAAATCCTGGTTTCTAAACGGAATATTTGCTTTACGTCTTTGGATGTGTTTATGCGGGTAAAATAATGATACTTCTGTATGAGGTTTAAAGTCCTCACGGAGGATATGCTACCTTGAAGAATTTCACAACAAAGCATTATGTAACCGGGGGGATCCCGAGCGCACACGTCGCGCCCGTAGATTGGCGTCGCGACGGCACTGTGCGTGAAATATGACAAGTGTTTTCGGGGACGTAATGGGGTAGAATAAGTTGGATCATCGTTATCCGGGAAATTTAATATGTCTTAGCATTCATTGCGTTTTTCCATACACGGAAGCCAACACGGCGAGGGGACGCAAAATAAGTTCAACGATTTTCAACGATATTTCTGCCAGACTCGAGAATATTTATGTATGAATTTCTTTAATTATTTACAAGGAGATGAATGTTTCCTCCACAGGCTGAGATGTAAGGATATGGATAGAGATATCTGGGATATTTCTCTTCAACGTCGGTTTTCCCCCTCGAATTTTATTGACGGCAGTAGTTTACATACAAATCTCTTACTAAAACTATCACTAAATCACAAAGTATATTTGACAAAACTAGACAGACAATGCTAAAGAAATAAAACTTGACGAACATGATTTGATAGACAAAACTAGACAATCAAAACCAAATAGACAAAAAATTTGTTTGATTTGGGTTCCCCCAAACCACAACAAATTTTTTTTTGTCGTTTCTCACTAAACCACCTTGCCAAGTTGCCTTTTAGTATGCGCCACGCTAGCATCGCGTATTTCGTATTCTTTCAGGGTGGGCAGTCCGGACGGTTAATGACACTCTGGTTAAAAATGCCTCGCGGGCGTCAGCGCTCGGCGGAAAAACGGACCCCGGAGTCCCGCTTGTCAGGCGGGTATGTTATGCACTACATTGCCTAAAAGAACAGTCAAACAAGACTAGACAGACAAGACTAGACAGACAAGACTAGACAGACAAGACTAGGCAGACAAGACTAGGCAGACAAGACTAGACAGACAAGACTAGACAGACAAGACTAGACAGACAAGACTAGACAGACAAGGCTAGACAGACAAGACTAGAGAGACAAGACTAGACAGACAAGACTAGACAGACAAGACTAGACAGACAAGACTAGACAGACAAGACTAGACAGACAAGACTAGACAGACAAGACTAGACAGACAAGACTAGACAGACAAGACTAGACAGACAAGACTAGACAGACAAGACTAGACAGACAAGACTAGACAGACAAGACTAGACAGACAAGACTAGACAGACAAGACTAGACAGACAAGACTAGACAGACAAGACTAGACAGACAAGACTAGACAGACAAGACTAGACAGACAAGACTAGACAGACAAGACTAGACAGACAAGACTAGACAGACAAGACTAGACAGACAAGACTAGACAGACAAGACTAGACAGACAAGACTAGACAGACAAGACTAGACAGACAAGACTAGACAGACAAGACTAGACAGACAAGACTAGACAGACAAGACTAGACAGACAAGACTAGACAGACAAGACTAGACAGACAAGACTAGACAGACAAGACTAGACAGACAAGACTAGACAGACAAGACTAGACAGACAAGACTAGACAGACAAGACTAGACAGACAAGACTAGACAGACAAGACTAGACAGACAAGACTAGACAGACAAGACTAGACAGACAAGACTAGACAGACAAGACTAGACAGACAAGACTAGACAGACAAGACTAGACAGACAAGACTAGACAGACAAGACTAGACAGACAAGACTAGACAGACAAGACTAGACAGACAAGACTAGACAGACAAGACTAGACAGACAAGACTAGACAGACAAGACTAGACAGACAAGACTAGACAGACAAGACTAGACAGACAAGACTAGACAGACAAGACTAGACAGACAAGACTAGACAGACAAGACTAGACAGACAAGACTAGACAGACAAGACTAGACAGACAAGACTAGACAGACAAGACTAGACAGACAAGACTAGACAGACAAGACTAGACAGACAAGACTAGACAGACAAGACTAGACAGACAAGACTAGACAGACAAGACTAGACAGACAAGACTAGACAGACAAGACTAGACAGACAAGACTAGACAGACAAGACTAGACAGACAAGACTAGACAGACAAGACTAGACAGACAAGACTAGACAGACAAGACTAGACAGACAAGACTAGACAGACAAGACTAGACAGACAAGACTAGACAGACAAGACTAGACAGACAAGACTAGACAGACAAGACTAGACAGACAAGACTAGACAGACAAGACTAGACAGACAAGACTAGACAGACAAGACTAGACAGACAAGACTAGACAGACAAGACTAGACAGACAAGACTAGACAGACAAGACTAGACAGACAAGACTAGACAGACAAGACTAGACAGACAAGACTAGACAGACAAGACTAGACAGACAAGACTAGACAGACAAGACTAGACAGACAAGACTAGACAGACAAGACTAGACAGACAAGACTAGACAGACAAGACTAGACAGACAAGACTAGACAGACAAGACTAGACAGACAAGACTAGACAGACAAGACTAGACAGACAAGACTAGACAGACAAGACTAGACAGACAAGACTAGACAGACAAGACTAGACAGACAAGACTAGACAGACAAGACTAGACAGACAAGACTAGACAGACAAGACTAGACAGACAAGACTAGACAGACAAGACTAGACAGACAAGACTAGACAGACAAGACTAGACAGACAAGACTAGACAGACAAGACTAGACAGACAAGACTAGACAGACAAGACTAGACAGACAAGACTAGACAGACAAGACTAGACAGACAAGACTAGACAGACAAGACTAGACAGACAAGACTAGACAGACAAGACTAGACAGACAAGACTAGACAGACAAGACTAGACAGACAAGACTAGACAGACAAGACTAGACAGACAAGACTAGACAGACAAGACTAGACAGACAAGACTAGACAGACAAGACTAGACAGACAAGACTAGACAGACAAGACTAGACAGACAAGACTAGACAGACAAGACTAGACAGACAAGACTAGACAGACAAGACTAGACAGACAAGACTAGACAGACAAGACTAGACAGACAAGACTAGACAGACAAGACTAGACAGACAAGACTAGACAGACAAGACTAGACAGACAAGACTAGACAGACAAGACTAGACAGACAAGACTAGACAGACAAGACTAGACAGACAAGACTAGACAGACAAGACTAGACAGACAAGACTAGACAGACAAGACTAGACAGACAAGACTAGACAGACAAGACTAGACAGACAAGACTAGACAGACAAGACTAGACAGACAAGACTAGACAGACAAGACTAGACAGACAAGACTAGACAGACAAGACTAGACAGACAAGACTAGACAGACAAGACTAGACAGACAAGACTAGACAGACAAGACTAGACAGACAAGACTAGACAGACAAGACTAGACAGACAAGACTAGACAGACAAGACTAGACAGACAAGACTAGACAGACAAGACTAGACAGACAAGACTAGACAGACAAGACTAGACAGACAAGACTAGACAGACAAGACTAGACAGACAAGACTAGACAGACAAGACTAGACAGACAAGACTAGACAGACAAGACTAGACAGACAAGACTAGACAGACAAGACTAGACAGACAAGACTAGACAGACAAGACTAGACAGACAAGACTAGACAGACAAGACTAGACAGACAAGACTAGACAGACAAGACTAGACAGACAAGACTAGACAGACAAGACTAGACAGACAAGACTAGACAGACAAGACTAGACAGACAAGACTAGACAGACAAGACTAGACAGACAAGACTAGACAGACAAGACTAGACAGACAAGACTAGACAGACAAGACTAGACAGACAAGACTAGACAGACAAGACTAGACAGACAAGACTAGACAGACAAGACTAGACAGACAAGACTAGACAGACAAGACTAGACAGACAAGACTAGACAGACAAGACTAGACAGACAAGACTAGACAGACAAGACTAGACAGACAAGACTAGACAGACAAGACTAGACAGACAAGACTAGACAGACAAGACTAGACAGACAAGACTAGACAGACAAGACTAGACAGACAAGACTAGACAGACAAGACTAGACAGACAAGACTAGACAGACAAGACTAGACAGACAAGACTAGACAGACAAGACTAGACAGACAAGACTAGACAGACAAGACTAGACAGACAAGACTAGACAGACAAGACTAGACAGACAAGACTAGACAGACAAGACTAGACAGACAAGACTAGACAGACAAGACTAGACAGACAAGACTAGACAGACAAGACTAGACAGACAAGACTAGACAGACAAGACTAGACAGACAAGACTAGACAGACAAGACTAGACAGACAAGACTAGACAGACAAGACTAGACAGACAAGACTAGACAGACAAGACTAGACAGACAAGACTAGACAGACAAGACTAGACAGACAAGACTAGACAGACAAGACTAGACAGACAAGACTAGACAGACAAGACTAGACAGACAAGACTAGACAGACAAGACTAGACAGACAAGACTAGACAGACAAGACTAGACAGACAAGACTAGACAGACAAGACTAGACAGACAAGACTAGACAGACAAGACTAGACAGACAAGACTAGACAGACAAGACTAGACAGACAAGACTAGACAGACAAGACTAGACAGACAAGACTAGACAGACAAGACTAGACAGACAAGACTAGACAGACAAGACTAGACAGACAAGACTAGACAGACAAGACTAGACAGACAAGACTAGACAGACAAGACTAGACAGACAAGACTAGACAGACAAGACTAGACAGACAAGACTAGACAGACAAGACTAGACAGACAAGACTAGACAGACAAGACTAGACAGACAAGACTAGACAGACAAGACTAGACAGACAAGACTAGACAGACAAGACTAGACAGACAAGACTAGACAGACAAGACTAGACAGACAAGACTAGACAGACAAGACTAGACAGACAAGACTAGACAGACAAGACTAGACAGACAAGACTAGACAGACAAGACTAGACAGACAAGACTAGACAGACAAGACTAGACAGACAAGACTAGACAGACAAGACTAGACAGACAAGACTAGACAGACAAGACTAGACAGACAAGACTAGACAGACAAGACTAGACAGACAAGACTAGACAGACAAGACTAGACAGACAAGACTAGACAGACAAGACTAGACAGACAAGACTAGACAGACAAGACTAGACAGACAAGACTAGACAGACAAGACTAGACAGACAAGACTAGACAGACAAGACTAGACAGACAAGACTAGACAGACAAGACTAGACAGACAAGACTAGACAGACAAGACTAGACAGACAAGACTAGACAGACAAGACTAGACAGACAAGACTAGACAGACAAGACTAGACAGACAAGACTAGACAGACAAGACTAGACAGACAAGACTAGACAGACAAGACTAGACAGACAAGACTAGACAGACAAGACTAGACAGACAAGACTAGACAGACAAGACTAGACAGACAAGACTAGACAGACAAGACTAGACAGACAAGACTAGACAGACAAGACTAGACAGACAAGACTAGACAGACAAGACTAGACAGACAAGACTAGACAGACAAGACTAGACAGACAAGACTAGACAGACAAGACTAGACAGACAAGACTAGACAGACAAGACTAGACAGACAAGACTAGACAGACAAGACTAGACAGACAAGACTAGACAGACAAGACTAGACAGACAAGACTAGACAGACAAGACTAGACAGACAAGACTAGACAGACAAGACTAGACAGACAAGACTAGACAGACAAGACTAGACAGACAAGACTAGACAGACAAGACTAGACAGACAAGACTAGACAGACAAGACTAGACAGACAAGACTAGACAGACAAGACTAGACAGACAAGACTAGACAGACAAGACTAGACAGACAAGACTAGACAGACAAGACTAGACAGACAAGACTAGACAGACAAGACTAGACAGACAAGACTAGACAGACAAGACTAGACAGACAAGACTAGACAGACAAGACTAGACAGACAAGACTAGACAGACAAGACTAGACAGACAAGACTAGACAGACAAGACTAGACAGACAAGACTAGACAGACAAGACTAGACAGACAAGACTAGACAGACAAGACTAGACAGACAAGACTAGACAGACAAGACTAGACAGACAAGACTAGACAGACAAGACTAGACAGACAAGACTAGACAGACAAGACTAGACAGACAAGACTAGACAGACAAGACTAGACAGACAAGACTAGACAGACAAGACTAGACAGACAAGACTAGACAGACAAGACTAGACAGACAAGACTAGACAGACAAGACTAGACAGACAAGACTAGACAGACAAGACTAGACAGACAAGACTAGACAGACAAGACTAGACAGACAAGACTAGACAGACAAGACTAGACAGACAAGACTAGACAGACAAGACTAGACAGACAAGACTAGACAGACAAGACTAGACAGACAAGACTAGACAGACAAGACTAGACAGACAAGACTAGACAGACAAGACTAGACAGACAAGACTAGACAGACAAGACTAGACAGACAAGACTAGACAGACAAGACTAGACAGACAAGACTAGACAGACAAGACTAGACAGACAAGACTAGACAGACAAGACTAGACAGACAAGACTAGACAGACAAGACTAGACAGACAAGACTAGACAGACAAGACTAGACAGACAAGACTAGACAGACAAGACTAGACAGACAAGACTAGACAGACAAGACTAGACAGACAAGACTAGACAGACAAGACTAGACAGACAAGACTAGACAGACAAGACTAGACAGACAAGACTAGACAGACAAGACTAGACAGACAAGACTAGACAGACAAGACTAGACAGACAAGACTAGACAGACAAGACTAGACAGACAAGACTAGACAGACAAGACTAGACAGACAAGACTAGACAGACAAGACTAGACAGACAAGACTAGACAGACAAGACTAGACAGACAAGACTAGACAGACAAGACTAGACAGACAAGACTAGACAGACAAGACTAGACAGACAAGACTAGACAGACAAGACTAGACAGACAAGACTAGACAGACAAGACTAGACAGACAAGACTAGACAGACAAGACTAGACAGACAAGACTAGACAGACAAGACTAGACAGACAAGACTAGACAGACAAGACTAGACAGACAAGACTAGACAGACAAGACTAGACAGACAAGACTAGACAGACAAGACTAGACAGACAAGACTAGACAGACAAGACTAGACAGACAAGACTAGACAGACAAGACTAGACAGACAAGACTAGACAGACAAGACTAGACAGACAAGACTAGACAGACAAGACTAGACAGACAAGACTAGACAGACAAGACTAGACAGACAAGACTAGACAGACAAGACTAGACAGACAAGACTAGACAGACAAGACTAGACAGACAAGACTAGACAGACAAGACTAGACAGACAAGACTAGACAGACAAGACTAGACAGACAAGACTAGACAGACAAGACTAGACAGACAAGACTAGACAGACAAGACTAGACAGACAAGACTAGACAGACAAGACTAGACAGACAAGACTAGACAGACAAGACTAGACAGACAAGACTAGACAGACAAGACTAAGACAGACTAGACAGACTAGACAGACTAGACAGACTAGACAGACTAGACAGACTAGACAGACTAGACAGACTAGACAGACTAGACAGACTAGACAGACTAGACAGACTAGACAGACTAGACAGACTAGACAGACTAGACAGACTAGACAGACTAGACAGACTAGACAGACTAGACAGACTAGACAGACTAGACAGACTAGACAGACTAGACAGACTAGACAGACTAGACAGACTAGACAGACTAGACAGACTAGACAGACTAGACAGACTAGACAGACTAGACAGACTAGACAGACTAGACAGACTAGACAGACTAGACAGACTAGACAGACTAGACAGACTAGACAGACTAGACAGACTAGACAGACTAGACAGACTAGACAGACTAGACAGACTAGACAGACTAGACAGACTAGACAGACTAGACAGACTAGACAGACTAGACAGACTAGACAGACTAGACAGACTAGACAGACTAGACAGACTAGACAGACTAGACAGACTAGACAGACTAGACAGACTAGACAGACTAGACAGACTAGACAGACTAGACAGACTAGACAGACTAGACAGACTAGACAGACTAGACAGACTAGACAGACTAGACAGACTAGACAGACTAGACAGACTAGACAGACTAGACAGACTAGACAGACTAGACAGACTAGACAGACTAGACAGACTAGACAGACTAGACAGACTAGACAGACTAGACAGACTAGACAGACTAGACAGACTAGACAGACTAGACAGACTAGACAGACTAGACAGACTAGACAGACTAGACAGACTAGACAGACTAGACAGACTAGACAGACTAGACAGACTAGACAGACTAGACAGACTAGACAGACTAGACAGACTAGACAGACTAGACAGACTAGACAGACTAGACAGACTAGACAGACTAGACAGACTAGACAGACTAGACAGACTAGACAGACTAGACAGACTAGACAGACTAGACAGACTAGACAGACTAGACAGACTAGACAGACTAGACAGACTAGACAGACTAGACAGACTAGACAGACTAGACAGACTAGACAGACTAGACAGACTAGACAGACTAGACAGACTAGACAGACTAGACAGACTAGACAGACTAGACAGACTAGACAGACTAGACAGACTAGACAGACTAGACAGACTAGACAGACTAGACAGACTAGACAGACTAGACAGACTAGACAGACTAGACAGACTAGACAGACTAGACAGACTAGACAGACTAGACAGACTAGACAGACTAGACAGACTAGACAGACTAGACAGACTAGACAGACTAGACAGACTAGACAGACTAGACAGACTAGACAGACTAGACAGACTAGACAGACTAGACAGACTAGACAGACTAGACAGACTAGACAGACTAGACAGACTAGACAGACTAGACAGACTAGACAGACTAGACAGACTAGACAGACTAGACAGACTAGACAGACTAGACAGACTAGACAGACTAGACAGACTAGACAGACTAGACAGACTAGACAGACTAGACAGACTAGACAGACTAGACAGACTAGACAGACTAGACAGACTAGACAGACTAGACAGACTAGACAGACTAGACAGACTAGACAGACTAGACAGACTAGACAGACTAGACAGACTAGACAGACTAGACAGACTAGACAGACTAGACAGACTAGACAGACTAGACAGACTAGACAGACTAGACAGACTAGACAGACTAGACAGACTAGACAGACTAGACAGACTAGACAGACTAGACAGACTAGACAGACTAGACAGACTAGACAGACTAGACAGACTAGACAGACTAGACAGACTAGACAGACTAGACAGACTAGACAGACTAGACAGACTAGACAGACTAGACAGACTAGACAGACTAGACAGACTAGACAGACTAGACAGACTAGACAGACTAGACAGACTAGACAGACTAGACAGACTAGACAGACTAGACAGACTAGACAGACTAGACAGACTAGACAGACTAGACAGACTAGACAGACTAGACAGACTAGACAGACTAGACAGACTAGACAGACTAGACAGACTAGACAGACTAGACAGACTAGACAGACTAGACAGACTAGACAGACTAGACAGACTAGACAGACTAGACAGACTAGACAGACTAGACAGACTAGACAGACTAGACAGACTAGACAGACTAGACAGACTAGACAGACTAGACAGACTAGACAGACTAGACAGACTAGACAGACTAGACAGACTAGACAGACTAGACAGACTAGACAGACTAGACAGACTAGACAGACTAGACAGACTAGACAGACTAGACAGACTAGACAGACTAGACAGACTAGACAGACTAGACAGACTAGACAGACTAGACAGACTAGACAGACTAGACAGACTAGACAGACTAGACAGACTAGACAGACTAGACAGACTAGACAGACTAGACAGACTAGACAGACTAGACAGACTAGACAGACTAGACAGACTAGACAGACTAGACAGACTAGACAGACTAGACAGACTAGACAGACTAGACAGACTAGACAGACTAGACAGACTAGACAGACTAGACAGACTAGACAGACTAGACAGACTAGACAGACTAGACAGACTAGACAGACTAGACAGACTAGACAGACTAGACAGACTAGACAGACTAGACAGACTAGACAGACTAGACAGACTAGACAGACTAGACAGACTAGACAGACTAGACAGACTAGACAGACTAGACAGACTAGACAGACTAGACAGACTAGACAGACTAGACAGACTAGACAGACTAGACAGACTAGACAGACTAGACAGACTAGACAGACTAGACAGACTAGACAGACTAGACAGACTAGACAGACTAGACAGACTAGACAGACTAGACAGACTAGACAGACTAGACAGACTAGACAGACTAGACAGACTAGACAGACTAGACAGACTAGACAGACTAGACAGACTAGACAGACTAGACAGACTAGACAGACTAGACAGACTAGACAGACTAGACAGACTAGACAGACTAGACAGACTAGACAGACTAGACAGACTAGACAGACTAGACAGACTAGACAGACTAGACAGACTAGACAGACTAGACAGACTAGACAGACTAGACAGACTAGACAGACTAGACAGACTAGACAGACTAGACAGACTAGACAGACTAGACAGACTAGACAGACTAGACAGACTAGACAGACTAGACAGACTAGACAGACTAGACAGACTAGACAGACTAGACAGACTAGACAGACTAGACAGACTAGACAGACTAGACAGACTAGACAGACTAGACAGACTAGACAGACTAGACAGACTAGACAGACTAGACAGACTAGACAGACTAGACAGACTAGACAGACTAGACAGACTAGACAGACTAGACAGACTAGACAGACTAGACAGACTAGACAGACTAGACAGACTAGACAGACTAGACAGACTAGACAGACTAGACAGACTAGACAGACTAGACAGACTAGACAGACTAGACAGACTAGACAGACTAGACAGACTAGACAGACTAGACAGACTAGACAGACTAGACAGACTAGACAGACTAGACAGACTAGACAGACTAGACAGACTAGACAGACTAGACAGACTAGACAGACTAGACAGACTAGACAGACTAGACAGACTAGACAGACTAGACAGACTAGACAGACTAGACAGACTAGACAGACTAGACAGACTAGACAGACTAGACAGACTAGACAGACTAGACAGACTAGACAGACTAGACAGACTAGACAGACTAGACAGACTAGACAGACTAGACAGACTAGACAGACTAGACAGACTAGACAGACTAGACAGACTAGACAGACTAGACAGACTAGACAGACTAGACAGACTAGACAGACTAGACAGACTAGACAGACTAGACAGACTAGACAGACTAGACAGACTAGACAGACTAGACAGACTAGACAGACTAGACAGACTAGACAGACTAGACAGACTAGACAGACTAGACAGACTAGACAGACTAGACAGACTAGACAGACTAGACAGACTAGACAGACTAGACAGACTAGACAGACTAGACAGACTAGACAGACTAGACAGACTAGACAGACTAGACAGACTAGACAGACTAGACAGACTAGACAGACTAGACAGACTAGACAGACTAGACAGACTAGACAGACTAGACAGACTAGACAGACTAGACAGACTAGACAGACTAGACAGACTAGACAGACTAGACAGACTAGACAGACTAGACAGACTAGACAGACTAGACAGACTAGACAGACTAGACAGACTAGACAGACTAGACAGACTAGACAGACTAGACAGACTAGACAGACTAGACAGACTAGACAGACTAGACAGACTAGACAGACTAGACAGACTAGACAGACTAGACAGACTAGACAGACTAGACAGACTAGACAGACTAGACAGACTAGACAGACTAGACAGACTAGACAGACTAGACAGACTAGACAGACTAGACAGACTAGACAGACTAGACAGACTAGACAGACTAGACAGACTAGACAGACTAGACAGACTAGACAGACTAGACAGACTAGACAGACTAGACAGACTAGACAGACTAGACAGACTAGACAGACTAGACAGACTAGACAGACTAGACAGACTAGACAGACTAGACAGACTAGACAGACTAGACAGACTAGACAGACTAGACAGACTAGACAGACTAGACAGACTAGACAGACTAGACAGACTAGACAGACTAGACAGACTAGACAGACTAGACAGACTAGACAGACTAGACAGACTTTTTTTTTTTTTTTTTTTTTTGCACGTGCTGGAGGTGAAAATCTGCAAACAGACACCACCCGACCCGTGTCGAGTGGTAGTGTGGGGCTGCCCCCCAAAAGGGGCGACCCACTAAAAACCCCCCCCATTCAGACCCCCCAGTCAAAACCAGAGAGAACGTGATGGAATCCAAAATTTGGCATAACTTCACCACGTTCCTCCCCCTTTCATATCCAAAGCATTCATCGATTCATTCGTTGTGCCGGGCGCGTCGTTAATCGCCGTGCCCCCCCTCACATCAGAGTTTACAATAAATTTGTGCGCCCCCTTCGCACTAAGGGGGGCCCGGCGATGGCACGCTCGGCTCGCGCGTAGCAACCCCTCGACCCGCCTTACGCTCGTCCCTTTCATCCTTCTCCTTTCTCCTCATTATATAACCTATCATTCCAGTCAGCACGCCCCATTCATACTCACTGCGGAGCATGATTCTCACCATACTCTCCTTGTTCACATTCTCTCCCACCTTGCATTCTGCGGCGCTCTTCATTCTCTCCCATCTCGTACACTCGAAGATGGTATGCTCCGCAGTGTCCTCAGTCGCTCCACAGTACCTACAGTGCGCCTCAACCAGTTTCCCGATGCGCACCAGGTAAGACCCAAAGCATCCATGCCCCGTAAGCGCCTGAGTGAGGTGATAATTCACCTCCCCGTGCCCACGGTTGACCCATTCATCGATAGTCGGAATCAGTTGCCTGGTCCAGGCTCCCTTTTCCGACCCCTGCCATAGCTCTTGCCATACACGCATTGTTTTTTCCCTTTCATTTCTAGGGTCATTACCTCCCCAAACTCTCACCCTTTCATGCGCTAGAAGGTCTAACGGGATAACTCCAGCAACGACCGCCACGGCGTCGCCAGAAACAGTCCTGTATGCGCTGCACACACGCAGCAGCATACACCTTTGCACTCTCATCAGTCTCGCTCTATAACATTCAATCCTGAACGCATTTATCCATGCCGGCACCCCATACAGGAGAATGGAGTGCACGACCGCATTCATAACCCTCCTCTTGGAGGCCAACGGCCCACCTATGTTGGGCATCAGCCGTCCAAGGGCTCTCACACATGCTGTAGCCTTGCTCACCACCCGGGTGACCTGATCGGACACCCTGAGATTTCGCTGGAGCTCTACCCCAAGGTATCTTACAGATTCCCGAGCCGGTACGTCAACTGTCCCCATTCGCACGGTCAATTCACGCAGCTTTCTTCTCCCAATTAGCAGGACCGCCTCGGTTTTGTGGGGAGCCAGAGCAAGCCCTTTTTCCCCCATCCACCGATCAATCCTACCAATTGCCTCATTTATTATCGCTTTCAGACTTTCTTCCGTTCTTGCGACAGCGACCACCGCTAAGTCATCAGCGTACCCTACGAGTGTATGATCATATCATCATAAAATATGTTCCACAATATCGGCCCAAGAACCGAACCCTGTGGAACACCCGCACTCATTTTGAATATTTTACCTTCCACAGTCACTATCTCCCTATCATTCAAGTAGCTCCCCACCATCTTTCGAAGGTAGGGAGCTACCCCTTTTAGTTCCAAAGCCTCCATGATTCCGCCCCATGGGACCGAATTGAAGGCATTTTTCACGTCCAGGGTTACAAGCACGCAGTAGCTACGGGTACGCCATGGACCCGTATTTGCTAACCTTGCTCTCTCTATCACACGCATCATTGCGTTCACCGTAGTGCGGCCGCCTCTGAACCCATACTGTTCCTCTGAAAGACCCCCTACCCTCTCGAGATCCTCATTTATCCTAGCTCCGATCATACTCTCAAACATCTTCGCTATCCCATTCAGTAGGCAGATTGGCCTGTAATTGGCTTCCTCTCCTTCCTTTCGCTCTTTTTCAATCATCACCAGTCTCGCTCTCTTCCACTCTTTGGGGAAACTGCCAGTCATCAGCAATTCATTCATCATGCTCAAGCACATGTCCTCACACACATGCCCAAACACCTTGCACGCTTCCGGTGGAACACCATCAGGACCCGCCCCTTTCCCTCCTTCATCCGGCCAACTGCACTCTGCAGCTCGGCCGGAGTGAAAAGGGGCGCCGATCTCCATCCCACGGGTTCCAGCCAGTTCATTCGCTCATGTACTGGGAACAGCTTCTTGACTTCCGTCATTAGGCTATCCCCCCGGAGAGTATTAACCCTGTTCGCAATTTTTCTGGTGACGATCTTATAGCCGTCACCCCAGATGTTATTATTCACCTCTTCGCAGAGCACTCTCCAAGCTTCTTGCTTGGAGTTCGCGATGGCTCTGCGAAGTTCCCTGCGCGCCAAGTTATACCTCCTTCTGCACTCCTCACGCACTTCTTCATTTGCTCGCCTATTGCTCTTTACCATGCATCTCCTTTCACGCAAACAGGTTTTACGCTTTTCAGCTACCTGCTCATTCCACCAGTAAACTGGCTTCCTGCCTCTGACGCCCCTCCGTTTTCTCCGAAACACCACATCACAGGCCCCGTGTAGAACTGCTTCGCAGGAGCTCCGCAATCCGTTTTCGGGGCCTGTCCTTTCAGACAGCTCTTTCATGACGTCTCCCAATCTTTCTAGTAGACTTTTGTCCACTCTCCATCCATTCGTTCTACAAGCAACCGGTCCCTCAGAAACATCCTTTCGTACGTCGAAGAGAATATCCTGGTGATCACTCAGATTCTCTCCCTCTCTGACACGCCACTCTTTCACTCTGCCTGCAATCCGTGAGGTGCTAAAAGTGATGTCTATGAAAGACATACTTTCACCCCGCACGAAGGTTGGCACATTCCCACTGTTGTGAACCACCAGGTCCTCCTCTGCCAGCCACTCTTCCATCATTCTCCCTCTCTCATCCTCTCTAGGGGATCCCCACCAAGCGGACTTGGCGTTGAAATCCCCCCCGACAACAATCTCTTTGGACCAGCTTTTCATACTGGCCCTTAGCTCATCCATAAAAGCTACAAACTGCTCTAACGTTATGTTAGGCGAGATGTAGCACCCATACAGGACCCAGTTTTCCCATTCAACCCACACATATCCATTTCCACATCCACACTTAACCATAGGATTTTCCGATTGGAAAATCCTAACAGCAACATTCTTACACTGGTCCACGTGCCAGCCTCCGTTACCAATAGTCCGAAGATTTGGTTCGGAGACAATGGCCACATCCACTCTCTCATCATGCACCGTCTTCCATACCAGCTCCATTGCAGCCGCACTCCTATTTGAGTTCGTCTGCAATACTAGCATAATCTGTTTCTTTGGGACGTCCCTTTCATACTCTCCCTGCACAGTTTCCTGTACGCAGGACAGTTCATGGAGTCCGCCCTGTGCCCACTCACTCCGCACACGAAGCACTTAGCCTCTTTGGCCGTGCACTCGTGTGCTTTGTGCCCACTTTCATCGCATCGCAAACACGCATTCTTTCTCTCAATTCCCTTGCATGCTGCCGCCAGGTGCCCGAAGCCAAGGCATCTGTAGCACCTGATCGGCTTATTGTCTTCGGTCACTCGGCACATGATCCATCCAACTTTTATTCTTCCTTTCTCCAGTATGGTTTGTGCCGCTCTTACTGGAAGAGTGACAACTGCCATACTGGCCCCTCCGCGCACTGTGCGGAGAGACTTTACCACACACTCCTTACATTCAGCTGCCTTCTGAATGGCTCCTTTCACCTCATCGGTGGTGGTAGCCTCATCCATGCCCCTAACAAGGACATTTCTGAGCCCCACCTCCGTCCTGACATCCCTTACAGCCTCAGTCACTAGGGCCATTCGCTCTGCCAGTCGCTTCTTTTCCCCATCATCATTCACTCTGACGATGAGGTCCCCAGCGTGGGTTTTCCGCATCGCCCTTACATTTATATCATCCATATCAACTTCCTTCTTTAGTACATTCACCATATGGGCGTAAGAAACACCCTCTGCCCTCCTCACCAGTAAGGTTTCTGCCTTTCTGGTGCCTCCGGCCCCTTCCACTCTGGGCTTTTGGCCCTCCGCATTCATCCAGCACAGGGTTATTTCAACTCCTGTGCCACGCCACACGCATTCAGCCATCTTTCGTACCAGCCACATATTAAGGTTTCCAGCCACACCGATAGCGAACCTCTTTCTCTCAGTCTTCTCACAAAGACCTTTCATTCTTAATAAGGTCTCGAACGCCTTTTCTTCGGCGCCTTCGACCTTATTGTCATCCAGACGGGCGATGAAGTGGTACTTCCTCTCGGAGTCCAACGACTCATCGCCTCCCATGCATACAACATTCTCGCTCTTGATGTAGGCCACGGAGCCTACATTCAAGCCTTCAGCCACCCGCTTGGCCTGGGGGAGCTGGTCGAGCATCCCCCAGCCCAGTTGTCCACAGTTATCCCCTTTCTCTCCTGCAACCAACAGGAGTACATCCTCGTCCCTGACCAGAGGAGAGCCCTTAGCCATCTTCACCACAGTGAAGGCGTCCTCGGACCACCTCTCCCTGGCCAGGGACATGTACTCCTGCACATTCATGCCCGGCTTCAGCGCACTGGCGATACTACATTCACCCTCCGTTTGGGTGCTGACTTCCTTGCATGCCACACTTACTGTTTGGACTTCGGTGTCGTATAACACCTTTTCAACGGGCAGGAAACGGTGCTCTTCCAGCCAAGTTGTCACGGAGTTGCGGGAAAAGACATTAGTTGTCTTTTTAACTCGTGCTGCCGCGTCTTTAACTTCCTTCTTGGTGCTACTGCCTCCAGCAATAGCCCTTTCCAAGTCCTCAACTTGTCTGGTAAGTGCTCCAATCGCTTCCACGATTGTAAAAGCGATCGAGCACTC
This sequence comes from Phosphuga atrata, assembly GCA_944588485.1. Lineage (NCBI taxonomy): Eukaryota > Metazoa > Arthropoda > Insecta > Coleoptera > Silphidae > Phosphuga > Phosphuga atrata. The sequence goes on along the minus strand of OX155895.1, from coordinate 24,287,308 downwards.
CGTCTTCTTGTACGCGTCCACATCGTCCGTGGATCGGTCTGCCACTTTCCGTTTTTTATTGGCTTCCCCAATAGATTGGCTTCTCGCCCGACTGTCCATTTCCCCTACACCCCTACATACTTTTTGTTTTGTGAAAAAATCCATAGTGAATCCTCCACAAAACCAAAAATAAATTCAGAAAATTCTCCCCTCCTGGGGGTGGATGAAAAAATTTGCCGCATATAAAGTGCTGCAGTAAATGCAAAAACGTCTGCGGCGTTGAATTATCCTTATCTCCGTATACACGAGATAAGGAGTGAAAAGAAAAAGAGTAAGAATTTTAAGAATATAAAAACTCACGCCACGTGCTGTGACTCAAAACTATTTAGCTTACAATTAAAGAAAACTAAAAAACGCCGCTATTAAAGCAAAAGTAAATCTCTACAAAGAGAAAGAAACAAACCAAAATGCACTAACCTGGATTGCAATTAAATAACTTATAAATAAAAACTTATAAACCAACTTATTAATCACAAACATGTGGAGCACTCGGCTGCACGTCTACTCGCTTCCGCGTCTCGTACGCGTCTGAGACTGAGACTAGACAGACTAGACAGACTAGACAGACTAGACAGACTAGACAGACTAGACAGACTAGACAGACTAGACAGACTTGACAGACTAGACAGACTAGACAGACTAGACAGACTAGACAGACTAGACAGACTAGACAGACTAGACAGACTAGACAGACTAGACAGACTAGACAGACTAGACAGACTAGACAGACTAGACAGACTAGACAGACTAGACAGACTAGACAGACTAGACAGACTAGACAGACTAGACAGACTAGACAGACTAGACAGACTAGACAGACTAGACAGACTAGACAGACTAGACAGACTAGACAGACTAGACAGACTAGACAGACTAGACAGACTGGACAGAGTAGACAGACTAGACAGACTGGACAGACTAGACAGACTAGACAGACTAGACAGACTAGACAGACTAGACAGACTAGACAGACTAGACAGACTAGACAGACTAGACAGACTAGACAGACTAGACAGACTAGACAGACTAGACAGACTAGACAGACTAGACAGACTAGACAGACTAGACAGACTAGACAGACTAGACAGACTAGACAGACTAGACAGACTAGACAGACTAGACAGACTAGACAGACTAGACAGACTAGACAGACTAGACAGACTAGACAGACTAGACAGACTAGACAGACTAGACAGACTAGACAGACTAGACAGACTAGACAGACTAGACAGACTAGACAGACTAGACAGACTAGACAGACTATACAGACTAGACAGACTAGACAGACTAGACAGACTATACAGACTAGACAGACTATACAGACTAGACAGACTAGGCAGACTAGACAGACTAGACAGACTAGACAGACTAGACAGACTAGACAGACTAGACAGACTAGACAGACTAGACAGACTAGACAGACTAGACAGACTAGACAGACTAGACAGACTAGACAGACTAGACAGACTAGACAGACTAGACAGACTAGACAGACTAGACAGACTAGACAGACTAGACAGACTAGACAGACTAGACAGACTAGACAGACTAGACAGACTAGACAGACTAGACAGACTAGACAGACTAGACAGACTAGACAGACTAGACAGACTAGACAGACTAGACAGACTAGACAGACTAGACAGACTAGACAGACTAGACAGACTAGACAGACTAGACAGACTAGACAGACTAGACAGACTAGACAGACTAGACAGACTAGACAGACTAGACAGACTAGACAGACTAGACAGACTAGACAGACTAGACAGACTAGACAGACTAGACAGACTAGACAGACTAGACAGACTAGACAGACTAGACAGACTAGACAGACTAGACAGACTAGACAGACTAGACAGACTAGACAGACTAGACAGACTAGACAGACTAGACAGACTAGACAGACTAGACAGACTAGACAGACTAGACAGACTAGACAGACTAGACAGACTAGACAGACTAGACAGACTAGACAGACTAGACAGACTAGACAGACTAGACAGACTAGACAGACTAGACAGACTAGACAGACTAGACAGACTAGACAGACTAGACAGACTAGACAGACTAGACAGACTAGACAGACTAGACAGACTAGACAGACTAGACAGACTAGACAGACTAGACAGACTAGACAGACTAGACAGACTAGACAGACTAGACAGACTAGACAGACTAGACAGACTAGACAGACTAGACAGACTAGACAGACTAGACAGACTAGACAGACTAGACAGACTGGACAGACTGGACAGACTGGACAGACTGGACAGACTGGACAGACTGGACAGACTGGACAGACTGGACAGACTGGACAGACTAGACAGACTAGACAGACTAGACAGACTAGACAGACTAGACAGACTAGACAGACTAGACAGACTAGACAGACTAGACAGACTAGACAGACTAGACAGACTAGACAGACTAGACAGACTGGACAGACTGGACAGACTGGACAGACTGGACAGACTGGACAGACTGGACAGACTGGACAGACTGGACAGACTGGACAGACTGGACAGACTGGACAGACTGGACAGACTGGACAGACTGGACAGACTGGACAGACTGGACAGACTGGACAGACTGGACAGACTGGACAGACTGGACAGACTGGACAGACTGGACAGACTGGACAGACTGGACAGACTGGACAGACTGGACAGACTGGACAGACTGGACAGACTGGACAGACTGGACAGACTGGACAGACTGGACAGACTGGACAGACTGGACAGACTGGACAGACTGGACAGACTGGACAGACTGGACAGACTGGACAGACTGGACAGACTGGACAGACTGGACAGACTGGACAGACTGGACAGACTGGACAGACTGGACAGACTGGACAGACTGGACAGACTGGACAGACTGGACAGACTGGACAGACTGGACAGACTGGACAGACTGGACAGACTGGACAGACTGGACAGACTGGACAGACTGGACAGACTGGACAGACTGGACAGACTGGACAGACTGGACAGACTGGACAGACTGGACAGACTGGACAGACTGGACAGACTGGACAGACTGGACAGACTGGACAGACTGGACAGACTGGACAGACTGGACAGACTGGACAGACTGGACAGACTGGACAGACTGGACAGACTGGACAGACTGGACAGACTGGACAGACTGGACAGACTGGACAGACTGGACAGACTGGACAGACTGGACAGACTGGACAGACTGGACAGACTGGACAGACTGGACAGACTGGACAGACTGGACAGACTGGACAGACTGGACAGACTGGACAGACTGGACAGACTGGACAGACTGGACAGACTGGACAGACTGGACAGACTGGACAGACAGGATAGACTGGACAGACTGGACAGACTGGACAGACTGGACAGACAGGACAGACTAGACAGACTAGACAGACTAGACAGACTAGACAGACTAGACAGACTAGACAGACTAGACAGACTAGACAGACTAGACAGACTAGACAGACTAGACAGACTAGACAGACTAGACAGACTAGACAGACTAGACAGACTAGACAGACTAGACAGACTAGACAGACTAGACAGACTAGACAGACTAGACAGACTAGACAGACTAGACAGACTAGACAGACTAGACAGACTAGACAGACTAGACAGACTAGACAGACTAGACAGACTAGACAGACTAGACAGACTAGACAGACTAGACAGACTAGACAGACTAGACAGACTAGACAGACTAGACAGACTAGACAGACTAGACAGACTAGACAGACTAGACAGACTAGACAGACTAGACAGACTAGACAGACTAGACAGACTAGACAGACTAGACAGACTAGACAGACTAGACAGACTAGACAGACTAGACAGACTAGACAGACTAGACAGACTAGACAGACTAGACAGACTAGACAGACTAGACAGACTAGACAGACTAGACAGACTAGACAGACTAGACAGACTAGACAGACTAGACAGACTAGACAGACTAGACAGACTAGACAGACTAGACAGACTAGACAGACTAGACAGACTAGACAGACTAGACAGACTAGACAGACTAGACAGACTAGACAGACTAGACAGACTAGACAGACTAGACAGACTAGACAGACTAGACAGACTAGACAGACTAGACAGACTAGACAGACTAGACAGACTAGACAGACTAGACAGGACTAGACAGACTAGACAGACTAGACAGACTAGACAGACTAGACAGACTAGACAGACTAGACAGACTAGACAGACTAGACAGACTAGACAGACTAGACAGACTAGACAGACTAGACAGACTAGACAGACTAGACAGACTAGACAGACTAGACAGACTAGACAGACTAGACAGACTAGACAGACTAGACAGACTAGACAGACTAGACAGACTAGACAGACTAGACAGACTAGACAGACTAGACAGACTAGACAGACTAGACAGACTAGACAGACTAGACAGACTAGACAGACTAGACAGACTAGACAGACTAGACAGACTAGACAGACTAGACAGACTAGACAGACTAGACAGACTATACAGACTAGACAGACTAGACAGACTAGACAGACTAGACAGACTAGACAGACTAGACAGACTAGACAGACTAGACAGACTAGACAGACTAGACAGACTAGACAGACTAGACAGACTAGACAGACTAGACAGACTAGACAGACTAGACAGACTAGACAGACTAGACAGACTAGACAGACTAGACAGACTAGACAGACTAGACAGACTAGACAGACTAGACAGACTAGACAGACTAGACAGACTAGACAGACTAGACAGACTAGACAGACTAGACAGACTAGACAGACTAGACAGACTAGACAGACTAGACAGACTAGACAGACTAGACAGACTAGACAGACTAGACAGACTAGACAGACTAGACAGACTAGACAGACTAGACAGACTAGACAGACTAGACAGACTAGACAGACTAGACAGACTAGACAGACTAGACAGACTAGACAGACTAGACAGACTAGACAGACTAGACAGACTAGACAGACTAGACAGACTAGACAGACTAGACAGACTAGACAGACTAGACAGACTAGACAGACTAGACAGACTAGACAGACTAGACAGACTAGACAGACTAGACAGACTAGACAGACTAGACAGACTAGACAGACTAGACAGACTAGACAGACTAGACAGACTAGACAGACTAGACAGACTAGACAGACTAGACAGACTAGACAGACTAGACAGACTAGACAGACTAGACAGACTAGACAGACTAGACAGACTAGACAGACTAGACAGACTAGACAGACTAGACAGACTAGACAGACTAGACAGACTAGACAGACTAGACAGACTAGACAGACTAGACAGACTAGACAGACTAGACAGACTAGACAGACTAGACAGACTAGACAGACTAGACAGACTAGACAGACTAGACAGACTAGACAGACTAGACAGACTAGACAGACTAGACAGACTAGACAGACTAGACAGACTAGACAGACTAGACAGACTAGACAGACTAGACAGACTAGACAGACTAGACAGACTAGACAGACTAGACAGACTAGACAGACTAGACAGACTAGACAGACTAGACAGACTAGACAGACTAGACAGACTAGACAGACTAGACAGACTAGACAGACTAGACAGACTAGACAGACTAGACAGACTAGACAGACTAGACAGACTAGACAGACTAGACAGACTAGACAGACTAGACAGACTAGACAGACTAGACAGACTAGACAGACTAGACAGACTAGACAGACTAGACAGACTAGACAGACTAGACAGACTAGACAGACTAGACAGACTAGACAGACTAGACAGACTAGACAGACTAGACAGACTAGACAGACTAGACAGACTAGACAGACTAGACAGACTAGACAGACTAGACAGACTAGACAGACTAGACAGACTAGACAGACTAGACAGACTAGACAGACTAGACAGACTAGACAGACTAGACAGACTAGACAGACTAGACAGACTAGACAGACTAGACAGACTAGACAGACTAGACAGACTAGACAGACTAGACAGACTAGACAGACTAGACAGACTAGACAGACTAGACAGACTAGACAGACTAGACAGACTAGACAGACTAGACAGACTAGACAGACTAGACAGACTAGACAGACTAGACAGACTAGACAGACTAGACAGACTAGACAGACTAGACAGACTAGACAGACTAGACAGACTAGACAGACTAGACAGACTAGACAGACTAGACAGACTAGACAGACTAGACAGACTAGACAGACTAGACAGACTAGACAGACTAGACAGACTAGACAGACTAGACAGACTAGACAGACTAGACAGACTAGACAGACTAGACAGACTAGACAGACTAGACAGACTAGACAGACTAGACAGACTAGACAGACTAGACAGACTAGACAGACTAGACAGACTAGACAGACTAGACAGACTAGACAGACTAGACAGACTAGACAGACTAGACAGACTAGACAGACTAGACAGACTAGACAGACTAGACAGACTAGACAGACTAGACAGACTAGACAGACTAGACAGACTAGACAGACTAGACAGACTAGACAGACTAGACAGACTAGACAGACTAGACAGACTAGACAGACTAGACAGACTAGACAGACTAGACAGACTAGACAGACTAGACAGACTAGACAGACTAGACAGACTAGACAGACTAGACAGACTAGACAGACTAGACAGACTAGACAGACTAGACAGACTAGACAGACTAGACAGACTAGACAGACTAGACAGACTAGACAGACTAGACAGACTAGACAGACTAGACAGACTAGACAGACTAGACAGACTAGACAGACTAGACAGACTAGACAGACTAGACAGACTAGACAGACTAGACAGACTAGACAGACTAGACAGACTAGACAGACTAGACAGACTAGACAGACTAGACAGACTAGACAGACTAGACAGACTAGACAGACTAGACAGACTAGACAGACTAGACAGACTAGACAGACTAGACAGACTAGACAGACTAGACAGACTAGACAGACTAGACAGACTAGACAGACTAGACAGACTAGACAGACTAGACAGACTAGACAGACTAGACAGACTAGACAGACTAGACAGACTAGACAGACTAGACAGACTAGACAGACTAGACAGACTAGACAGACTAGACAGACTAGACAGACTAGACAGACTAGACAGACTAGACAGACTAGACAGACTAGACAGACTAGACAGACTAGACAGACTAGACAGACTAGACAGACTAGACAGACTAGACAGACTAGACAGACTAGACAGACTAGACAGACTAGACAGACTAGACAGACTAGACAGACTAGACAGACTAGACAGACTAGACAGACTAGACAGACTAGACAGACTAGACAGACTAGACAGACTAGACAGACTAGACAGACTAGACAGACTAGACAGACTAGACAGACTAGACAGACTAGACAGACTAGACAGACTAGACAGACTAGACAGACTAGACAGACTAGACAGACTAGACAGACTAGACAGACTAGACAGACTAGACAGACTAGACAGACTAGACAGACTAGACAGACTAGACAGACTAGACAGACTAGACAGACTAGACAGACTAGACAGACTAGACAGACTAGACAGACTAGACAGACTAGACAGACTAGACAGACTAGACAGACTAGACAGACTAGACAGACTAGACAGACTAGACAGACTAGACAGACTAGACAGACTAGACAGACTAGACAGACTAGACAGACTAGACAGACTAGACAGACTAGACAGACTAGACAGACTAGACAGACTAGACAGACTAGACAGACTAGACAGACTAGACAGACTAGACAGACTAGACAGACTAGACAGACTAGACAGACTAGACAGACTAGACAGACTAGACAGACTAGACAGACTAGACAGACTAGACAGACTAGACAGACTAGACAGACTAGACAGACTAGACAGACTAGACAGACTAGACAGACTAGACAGACTAGACAGACTAGACAGACTAGACAGACTAGACAGACTAGACAGACTAGACAGACTAGACAGACTAGACAGACTAGACAGACTAGACAGACTAGACAGACTAGACAGACTAGACAGACTAGACAGACTAGACAGACTAGACAGACTAGACAGACTAGACAGACTAGACAGACTAGACAGACTAGACAGACTAGACAGACTAGACAGACTAGACAGACTAGACAGACTAGACAGACTAGACAGACTAGACAGACTAGACAGACTAGACAGACTAGACAGACTAGACAGACTAGACAGACTAGACAGACTAGACAGACTAGACAGACTAGACAGACTAGACAGACTAGACAGACTAGACAGACTAGACAGACTAGACAGACTAGACAGACTAGACAGACTAGACAGACTAGACAGACTAGACAGACTAGACAGACTAGACAGACTAGACAGACTAGACAGACTAGACAGACTAGACAGACTAGACAGACTAGACAGACTAGACAGACTAGACAGACTAGACAGACTAGACAGACTAGACAGACTAGACAGACTAGACAGACTAGACAGACTAGACAGACTAGACAGACTAGACAGACTAGACAGACTAGACAGACTAGACAGACTAGACAGACTAGACAGACTAGACAGACTAGACAGACTAGACAGACTAGACAGACTAGACAGACTAGACAGACTAGACAGACTAGACAGACTAGACAGACTAGACAGACTAGACAGACTAGACAGACTAGACAGACTAGACAGACTAGACAGACTAGACAGACTAGACAGACTAGACAGACTAGACAGACTAGACAGACTAGACAGACTAGACAGACTAGACAGACTAGACAGACTAGACAGACTAGACAGACTAGACAGACTAGACAGACTAGACAGACTAGACAGACTAGACAGACTAGACAGACTAGACAGACTAGACAGACTAGACAGACTAGACAGACTAGACAGACTAGACAGACTAGACAGACTAGACAGACTAGACAGACTAGACAGACTAGACAGACTAGACAGACTAGACAGACTAGACAGACTAGACAGACTAGACAGACTAGACAGACTAGACAGACTAGACAGACTAGACAGACTAGACAGACTAGACAGACTAGACAGACTAGACAGACTAGACAGACTAGACAGACTAGACAGACTAGACAGACTAGACAGACTAGACAGACTAGACAGACTAGACAGACTAGACAGACTAGACAGACTAGACAGACTAGACAGACTAGACAGACTAGACAGACTAGACAGACTAGACAGACTAGACAGACTAGACAGACTAGACAGACTAGACAGACTAGACAGACTAGACAGACTAGACAGACTAGACAGACTAGACAGACTAGACAGACTAGACAGACTAGACAGACTAGACAGACTAGACAGACTAGACAGACTAGACAGACTAGACAGACTAGACAGACTAGACAGACTAGACAGACTAGACAGACTAGACAGACTAGACAGACTAGACAGACTAGACAGACTAGACAGACTAGACAGACTAGACAGACTAGACAGACTAGACAGACTAGACAGACTAGACAGACTAGACAGACTAGACAGACTAGACAGACTAGACAGACTAGACAGACTAGACAGACTAGACAGACTAGACAGACTAGACAGACTAGACAGACTAGACAGACTAGACAGACTAGACAGACTAGACAGACTAGACAGACTAGACAGACTAGACAGACTAGACAGACTAGACAGACTAGACAGACTAGACAGACTAGACAGACTAGACAGACTAGACAGACTAGACAGACTAGACAGACTAGACAGACTAGACAGACTAGACAGACTAGACAGACTAGACAGACTAGACAGACTAGACAGACTAGACAGACTAGACAGACTAGACAGACTAGACAGACTAGACAGACTAGACAGACTAGACAGACTAGACAGACTAGACAGACTAGACAGACTAGACAGACTAGACAGACTAGACAGACTAGACAGACTAGACAGACTAGACAGACTAGACAGACTAGACAGACTAGACAGACTAGACAGACTAGACAGACTAGACAGACTAGACAGACTAGACAGACTAGACAGACTAGACAGACTAGACAGACTAGACAGACTAGACAGACTAGACAGACTAGACAGACTAGACAGACTAGACAGACTAGACAGACTAGACAGACTAGACAGACTAGACAGACTAGACAGACTAGACAGACTAGACAGACTAGACAGACTAGACAGACTAGACAGACTAGACAGACTAGACAGACTAGACAGACTAGACAGACTAGACAGACTAGACAGACTAGTCAGACTAGACAGACTAGACAGACTAGACAGACTAGACAGACTAGACAGACTAGACAGACTAGACAGACTAGACAGACTAGACAGACTAGACAGACTAGACAGACTAGACAGACTAGACAGACTAGACAGACTAGACAGACTAGACAGACTAGACAGACTAGACAGACTAGACAGACTAGACAGACTAGACAGACTAGACAGACTCAGACTAGACAGACTAGACAGACTAGACAGACTAGACAGACTAGACAGACTAGACAGACTAGACAGACTAGACAGACTAGACAGACTAGACAGACTAGACAGACTAGACAGACTAGACAGACTAGACAGACTAGACAGACTAGACAGACTAGACAGACTAGACAGACTAGACAGACTAGACAGACTAGACAGACTAGACAGACTAGACAGACTAGACGACAGACTAGACAGACTAGACAGACTAGACAGACTAGACAGACTAGACAGACTAGACAGACTAGACAGACTAGACAGACTAGACAGACTAGACAGACTAGACAGACTAGACAGACTAGACAGACTAGACAGACTAGACAGACTAGACAGACTAGACAGACTAGACAGACTAGACAGACTAGACAGACTAGACAGACTAGACAGACTAGACAGACTAGACAGACTAGACAGACTAGACAGACTAGACAGACTAGACAGACTAGACAGACTAGACAGACTAGACAGACTAGACAGACTAGACAGACTAGACAGACTAGACAGACTAGACAGACTAGACAGACTAGACAGACTAGACAGACTAGACAGACTAGACAGACTAGACAGACTAGACAGACTAGACAGACTAGACAGACTAGACAGACTAGACAGACTAGACAGACTAGACAGACTAGACAGACTAGACAGACTAGACAGACTAGACAGACTAGACAGACTAGACAGACTAGACAGACTAGACAGACTAGACAGACTAGACAGACTAGACAGACTAGACAGACTAGACAGACTAGACAGACTAGACAGACTAGACAGACTAGACAGACTAGACAGACTAGACAGACTAGACAGACTAGACAGACTAGACAGACTAGACAGACTAGACAGACTAGACAGACTAGACAGACTAGACAGACTAGACAGACTAGACAGACTAGACAGACTAGACAGACTAGACAGACTAGACAGACTAGACAGACTAGACAGACTAGACAGACTAGACAGACTAGACAGACTAGACAGACTAGACAGACTAGACAGACTAGACAGACTAGACAGACTAGACAGACTAGACAGACTAGACAGACTAGACAGACTAGACAGACTAGACAGACTAGACAGACTAGACAGACTAGACAGACTAGACAGACTAGACAGACTAGACAGACTAGACAGACTAGACAGACTAGACAGACTAGACAGACTAGACAGACTAGACAGACTAGACAGACTAGACAGACTAGACAGACTAGACAGACTAGACAGACTAGACAGACTAGACAGACTAGACAGACTAGACAGACTAGACAGACTAGACAGACTAGACAGACTAGACAGACTAGACAGACTAGACAGACTAGACAGACTAGACAGACTAGACAGACTAGACAGACTAGACAGACTAGACAGACTAGACAGACTAGACAGACTAGACAGACTAGACAGACTAGACAGACTAGACAGACTAGACAGACTAGACAGACTAGACAGACTAGACAGACTAGACAGACTAGACAGACTAGACAGACTAGACAGACTAGACAGACTAGACAGACTAGACAGACTAGACAGACTAGACAGACTAGACAGACTAGACAGACTAGACAGACTAGACAGACTAGACAGACTAGACAGACTAGACAGACTAGACAGACTAGACAGACTAGACAGACTAGACAGACTAGACAGACTAGACAGACTAGACAGACTAGACAGACTAGACAGACTAGACAGACTAGACAGACTAGACAGACTAGACAGACTAGACAGACTAGACAGACTAGACAGACTAGACAGACTAGACAGACTAGACAGACTAGACAGACTAGACAGACTAGACAGACTAGACAGACTAGACAGACTAGACAGACTAGACAGACTAGACAGACTAGACAGACAAGACTAGACAGACAAGACCAGACAGACAAGACTAGACAGACAAGACTAGACAGACAAGACTAGACAGACGAGACTAGACAGACAAGACTAGACAGACAAGACTAGACAGACAAGACTAGACAGACAAGACAAGACAGACAAGGCTAGACAGACAAGACTCCACTTTGGCTTTAGTATGCGCCACCCTGGTATCGCATATTTTGCATTCATTTAGGGTGGGCAGCCCGGACGGTTTACTGAAAAACAGCCCTAGTTGTTGTCTCCCCGACCAGGAATCGAACCCGGGTCTCCCGCATTGAAAGGCGGGTATGTTGTCAACTACACCACCGAGGAGGACAGACAGACAAGACTAGATAGACAAGACAAGACAGACAAGAGTAGACAGGCAAGACTAGACATACAAGACTAGACAGACAAGACTAGGCAGATAAGCCTAGACAGACAAGACTAGACAGACATGACTAGACTGACAAGACTAGACAGACAAGACTAGAATACAAGGCTAGACAGATAAGACAAGACAGTCAGGACTATACAGACAACAATAAACGGACGAGATTCAGACGAGACAACAGAGATTTGCCTTTTCTTTTTTCTATCTAGGCTGGCATGGCTAGTTTTATCTGTATATTTTTTCAGTCCATTTTTGCCTGTCTAGTCTTGGTTTTTTTCCATGTATTCTAATACTGACTGTATTGGGTACACTTTTTAACTATCAGTATCTTGCTGACTTTGATTCTAGTTTCGCAGTCCAGTTTAGTTTGACTTGTTTAGTCCTACCTGTTTGGTCCTGTGTAATTAATATTTTCCGAATAAACTTTAATATTAATTTGACTCCATCTCTTGTCCTTTTTGGAGGTATTAGTATATAATTCAAATTAATTTAGAAGAGGAAACCCGATATAATTGGCGTGTCACTTGCAACTGATATCATTATATAGAGGAACTAACCTGTTGTTTAAGCTTGTCGGTTCACTAGTCCATCGGCACGCTTCAATCACAGCTGTTCATAACTCAATGAACAAGATAATTAATCACCAAAAATCCGTGCCCTAAAACAAAGAAATCCGAACGCATGGCATGGCGGATATCTCGATTGACTCGCCAAATGCCACCAGCGAGAGATATATAAAGGATAGTGGAATAAGAAAAATGATACAAACTGATAAGAGTCTGAGAGGACGGTAATCCGGAATTTATTATAGGGAGCTTTCTCAAAGGGAGAGTAAATCGAGTGAGTTAACTTCGACGGTGCTTAACTAATCATATTAAAAGATTTCGTGAAGGGGATTATTGTTCGTCGAATAAACGCCTATTAAGGATAATTTGGAATTTAAATTGAATATTAAATAAACTTGTTTATTTGTACTTTGAAATAGTAAATCTATTAGAAAAAATATGCACATGTTTGTTTAGAAATACACGACAGAAACAATATGCAGATTGGGAAAACATAGGGATATTTGGATACACGTGATTGTTAGTCATTACCTAAGCGTGCGAATGAAGAAAGACAAGTTTTTAAACTCCAAAGGCTATTGCAAATTAATTTTTGCTGTGCCATTTATACATATATGTTCTATTTTCTGAATATTTATTATCTGTATAGAGATACAGTATTTTTTCTGCCATTCAGAAATTTCATTTTGTTTTACTGGTTGTATTATTTTACATTTAACAATATAAAATTTAATATCCGCCATAATTCACAGGAAATATTTACACTGGCTAAAAATAAATGGCTTTTTGCATACGCGCAAAAAAATAATCTAATTTAAATATACAATAAACTATATGTTATTCTGCGAAAATATTGCCTATAAAAATTATAATTATAATTTTTTGGCTTAAAAAAAAATTGTTAGGATTATTTAAAATTCTAATTTTAATGCACAAAATATCTTTCAATTAAAATTTAACAATTTATTTTATAGAAAGTAGCAATGCCTATAAATGATTAAAGTAGATGTTTTATCTACTTATACTACGAATTATAGTTCTAATATTTTAATACTTTGATACTCAGTATTTTTCATCAAGTCTTCCCTGTCTGCAGATCTCAGAAAAAGCAAAATGTGGAAGCCGGAGAAATAAAAACATGTGCTCTCCTAACATTTGAAGTTAGGAATAGCTTTAACAGCGCATCCTGAAAACACATTATGGACAGTTTGACAAGAAGGGGCAAATCTTCTTATCAATTATGTATGATATGAAGCTATCTGAGCAAGATATGCATTATACTGCTAGGAGACCACAGGGTTCGATATTAGGATCTACTCTCTGGAATGTGTTATATGTTGTACTACTTAAAATGAGGCAACCTAAGTTGATACTTATGCTATATCATCTGCGTTATAAACTTGTTAGTTGTAAATAACTTACAAATTTCATATGAGTTTTGTTTTTGTAGTCCTATAAAGACTCAATCATATTATAGAGCTCCGGAAAAGTTGAATATACATATTTATATATACAGACTGTTCCGACTTTATTAAGTTTATATAAATGAGTATTTGAATATTTTTTTTGTCATAAATCAAAAGCTCATATATGAGTTTATAACAAAACTATATTTTTTTTAATTTTAAAAAGCTAAAACAAACTGAAATAGTATATTAAAGAACGAGTTCAGTGAGCTAGATTTTACAGCACGCGTCCAAGTTTGGGAAACGACGAGCGTAGCTAGCAATTTTCTTATGGACAAGTGCTGAAAAACGCCTTACGAACGAGTTTTTTTATAGTATTTTTTCTATTTTGCGCCCTTTTATGCTATTTATAAATGAAAAAATTGCCCATACATGTTCATAAAATTTTATGGTGGTTGGTTACACTGATAATTGACACTTGAAATTAATTTAAAGTTTATTTTTAAAATGTTTGAAAAATTATCTTGCACTCTACCAGAATTGAAAGAAATAGCTGCAAATACAGTGAATAAATTATTGCCAGATAAATCGCGAGCAAGATATGAAACAGAATACTGCAAATTTAAGGAGTGGTGTAATCTATATAAAGTTATAGTTGTTTCGGAAAATGTTTTACTTGCTTACTTCGAATTATCTTACTTATTATGAATATCAAAAGTCATTGCGACATTTCTCAAATTACCAAACTCCGATCTCTATACTGGACATTGTTTCCGAAGAAGTAGTGCGACACATCTGGTTAACCATGGTGGTGATTTGTTGACAATAAAAAATCATTGTGGATGGAAGTCTACTACTGTTGTGGAGGGGTATGTTGACGCTTCGTTAAAAAAGACGATTGAAATATCTAAAATGCTTGGGTCTGAGCACGCAAATATTAACTTACCTGGATGTTCTTCTAGTGCCCCACATTTGCAATTTGATAGCAACAGTAGTAGTAGCACTGTATATAATGTCCCTGGTGTGAGTGTTACTGCTCAAGAATCCAATGTTACTACAAATATTTTTAATAATTGTACCATTGAAAAGAATTTAAAATAAATGTGTTATATCGTTTATTACCATTAATTAATTAAAATTGTGTTTACACGATTTCCACACATCACATAACCTCAAAACTATCTCGCCGAAAATTTGACATCACTGACAGCTCTGAATTTCTGTGCCAACCTGGAATAAATTAACTAACTAAAAAAATTACAGCACTTGGTGAGCCATTACCGCACGCATATGAGTACTGTAATGAGTCCATTAGAGACGCAAACTAGAAAAATATATTTTTGAATTCGGTACCGAAAACGGTACTAAAAGGCCGGTCGCCTTTTGACCGAAGAAGGTTAATTTCTAGCAGCGCATGACTTTGTTGATACAGTAGTAGTAGTAGACGTGTCAATTACGTCGAATATTAAAAGTTAAATATTAAAAGTTAACCTGCTTGTTTCGTACCATAGTATTTCGTACGTACTATAAAAGGAACTTCTCAAAAAATGTTTTTAAATGTCCCACATTGTTAAACGTCGAAAGCAATGGTTTTAAACATTGCGCCGAAATAATCCTAACACGACGATTTTATAAAGAATGTTTATGTTTAAATGTTAGAATGAAGTTTCTCACTTACGACATCACAAACAAGTAGGGAAAGATCCTATGTTCTGGCGCCTCCTCCTCCTCAAACCTCCTCTGACCTTGACCCCTATGCGCATGCGCGATGACCTTTGACCCCTAACCTTGACCTTGACCTTGACCCCTAACCTAACCTTGACCTTGACCTTGGAACTTCCGGTTTCGACTTCCGGTTTCCGGTTTCGACTTCCGGTTTCCGGTCTCGACTTCCTGTTTCCGGTTTCGACTTCCGGTTTCGACTTCCAGCCGCCATTTTCGGAACTTCCAGATGCGCGGGAAAATTCAAAAAATAGACGCGAGGCGGAGAAATTCAAAATTAGATCCTGTTGAGACAAATGAGGTGTGAAAAGTTGGTTGCATACATCAACGGGACTAAACACATGAGACTAGACGAAGCTAAATACATGAAACTAGATACATGGAACTAGAAAGACGAGGCTAGATACATGAGACTAGATACACGGAGCTAGATACATGAGACTAGATACACGGGGCTTATGTAAAATTTCTTAAACTTGTCTGTGATTTAGATCGTATTAATTATTTAATATAAATAAAAAAGTATTTCAGCAATTAGGTTTAATTTTGAGTGAGAAATGGAATATATTGTTTCTTTTTCAGTTTACGTAATCAGTTTAGTATTTGAAGCTTTTAAATGTATGAGAATGAAATAATATCTAATAATTTTTATTACAACTTCCACGATAGAAAATGTTTATGTAACCACACGTCTAGATAGGACTGAACGTCTAACACTGATAACAATCCTGTTTCAACCTGTCTGAACCGGAACTATTACATCGACCGGATGTTTGATAGCAATAACAACTTCCTGTTGGTTTATTTAAATTAATTGATTACGTCGAGGTAGCTTACTTAGTAGTTTTTTTGGAGTCTGCTTTAGATACAAACCCAAACCTTTTCGATATGGTTTGAGATATAGTCCACGTCCACGTAATGCGATTGCTTCCATTGTCTTGTTATGCCGCTCTGATTCAGCTAATTTATTTCTAGCATCTTTGGAAGCGTTTACTGCTTTTGCAATTCCTGCAGCGCCACCTGCTAGCGAACCAAGCGCACTTAGCCCTGCAAATAGCGGTATCAGCGGTAGCATCCCACCATGTTTCGGTATGGGAATTATACGAGGAGTCCGAATTTTTCTGCGACCTCCTGCCTCCTTAACCGCAAGTCTAGCAGCTGCTAGGGCAATTTTACCACTCTCTCTCTCACATCCAGATTCTTAAACTTTTTCATTGCTTTGCGCGCTTTTGACACAACTCCACTATTTAACGCAAGAAGTTCTTTAGCGTGGGGTCACATAGACCTCACACCCTGTTTAGCGTGGGGTTACATAGACCTCACACCCTGTTTAGCGTGGGGTTACATAGACCTCACACCCTGTTTAGCGTGGGGTCACATAGACCTCACACCCTGTTTAGCGTGGGGTTACATAGACCTCACACCCTGTTTAGCGTGGGGTCACATAGACCTCACACCCTGTTTAGCGTGGGGTCACATAGACCTCACACCCTGTTTAGCGTGGGGTTACATAGACCTCACACCCTGTTTAGCGTGGGGTCACATAGACCTCACACCCTGTTTAGCGTGGGGTCACATAGACCTCACACCCTGTTTAGCGTGGGGTCACATAGACCTCACACCCTGTTTAGCGTTGGGGTCATTAGTTGGATTAGGTTAGGGTAGGTTGTAGGTTAGTTGAGTTAACATTAGGGTAGGTTAGCATTAGATTAGTTGGGATAGGTTAGGAATAAGACGCGCTTCATTCCTAACCTATCCCAACCAATCTAATGCTAACCTACCCTAATGTTAACTCAACTAACCTACAACCTACCCTAACCTAATCCAACTAATGACCCCAACGCTAAACAGGGTGTGAGGTCTATGTGACCCCACGCTAAACAGGTATTTATATTATAATAAGGTATATTTATTTATAATAAGGAATTATTTACAATAAGGTTTACAAATCCATAAAAAAATCGATATTTTTTATTATTCAACAACCCAATTATCTATAATGTAGTATGGTTTTATCAACAGTAATTTATAATTTCAATCAATAACCTGATCCATGTATCTACATGTTTCTCTCACGAAATGTCTTTAATTAACTTCTAGTTATGCGCGAGGGTTTCAAGTAATTGTTTTGCAGGTTATAATTCATAACAGCATAGCTGCACCGATGAGAGATAAATCTCGAAACGCGTCTGCAGATGGCTATTCACTTAAGTTAATAGAAAGACATGTTCTTAAAATTAATGTTATTTTTCTAGTTCTTTTTTAGTGCCCTGAAAGTGGACAGATATGTAAATAAATAACAAACAAATTCCACATAAGATTTGTTTTGGTGGAATTCAGGCTGTGTTCCGACTATATTACGTTGTTAAGTTGAACGCCACACTACATACTACGTTAAACATATATAGCCAGTGCCTGCAAAAAATCGCAGAACCTAAATTTAGAGCTAGAGAAATACAAAACAGTTCACTTCACAGCGCAAAAACAACATAGACCTCTGCGGAAAGAAGGTAATCTCCGTAAACTCGCAGCCATTCAACCGAAAATGGACGGTTTCAGGAGTGGCTGCCCAAATTATTTCGGGAATACAATAAATAGATCTTCTCACTACCTATGTAGTCTTGTATGTCTAGTCATGTATGTCTAGTTTTGTACGCCCAGTGTTGTCCGACTAGTCTTGTATGTCCAGTCGTATAAAGGGCGACAAATTAAGAGTGTCCTGTTTTTATTTAATCAAAAAAATAAGTAATTACTAATTTGCCAAATCTGTTACTGTCTAACAAGTTATGGCAAATAAATTTTCGTCAAAAAGTCAAAAGTCATACCTACTTTTGAAAATTGAGCGGTGGCTGATTGAACAAAAAATTTCATGTGTAAAGCATTATATTAGAACTAGAACAGTTTTGATATTCTGGCGCCGCCAAATTGCAGGACAATTGCAAGAGAGGAAAAGAAAACTGCTGGAACATAAGTGAATACTGTGCAAGTTAGGAACAGAATTTAAGAAAATTCTAATTAATCCATGCGACGGTTATAGCAGCAAGTAGAACTTTTGAAGGAAGATTTACTCATTTGACCTAACAAATGGAAAAAGCAACAATTCTTCCAACAGACCGAAGTTAGCGTTTAGAATTCATTCGATGGATTTTAAACAGCGGGGATAATTGCACATGGGTGGCCAAGCACATTTTAAATTGCACGGGGAGAAGAACATAGAAAGTTTACGCTACTGGTCTGCCGGTAAACCCTCAAGTTATATCCGAGGAAGAGCTGCATTCTCAAAGTCTTGTCTCTCTAGTCTTGTCCGTCTAGTCTTGTCTGTCTAGTCTTGTCTGTCTAGTCTTGTCTGTCTAGTCTTGTCTGTCTAGTCTTGTCTGTCTAGTCTTGTCTGTCTAGTCTTGTCTGTCTAGTCTTGTCTGTCTAGTCTTGTCTGTCTAGTCTTGTCAGTCTAGTCTTGTCTGTCTAGTCTTGTCTGTCTAGTCTTGTCTGTCTAGTCTTGTCTGTCTAGTCTTGTCTGTCTAGTCTTGTCTGTCTAGTCTTGTCTGTCTAGTCTTGTCTGTCTAGTCTTGTCTGTCTAGTCTTGTCTGTCTAGTCTTGTCTGTCTAGTCTTGTCTGTCTAGTCTTGTCTGTCTAGTCTTGTCTGTCTAGTCTTGTCTGTCTAGTCTTGTCTGTCTAGTCTTGTCTGTCTAGTCTTGTCTGTCTAGTCTTGTCTGTCTAGTCTTGTCTGTCTAGTCTTGTCTGTCTAGTCTTGTCTGTCTAGTCTTGTCTGTCTAGTCTTGTCTGTCTAGTCTTGTCTGTCTAGTCTTGTCTGTCTAGTCTTGTCTGTCTAGTCTTGTCTGTCTAGTCTTGTCTGTCTAGTCTTGTCTGTCTAGTCTTGTCTGTCTAGTCTTGTCTGTCTAGTCTTGTCTGTCTAGTCTTGTCTGTCTAGTCTTGTCTGTCTAGTCTTGTCTGTCTAGTCTTGTCTGTCTAGTCTTGTCTGTCTAGTCTTGTCTGTCTAGTCTTGTCTGTCTAGTCTTGTCTGTCTAGTCTTGTCTGTCTAGTCTTGTCTGTCTAGTCTTGTCTGTCTAGTCTTGTCTGTCTAGTCTTGTCTGTCTAGTCTTGTCTGTCTAGTCTTGTCTGTCTAGTCTTGTCTGTCTAGTCTTGTCTGTCTAGTCTTGTCTGTCTAGTCTTGTCTGTCTAGTCTTGTCTGTCTAGTCTTGTCTGTCTAGTCTTGTCTGTCTAGTCTTGTCTGTCTAGTCTTGTCTGTCTAGTCTTGTCTGTCTAGTCTTGTCTGTCTAGTCTTGTCTGTCTAGTCTTGTCTGTCTAGTCTTGTCTGTCTAGTCTTGTCTGTCTAGTCTTGTCTGTCTAGTCTTGTCTGTCTAGTCTTGTCTGTCTAGTCTTGTCTGTCTAGTCTTGTCTGTCTAGTCTTGTCTGTCTAGTCTTGTCTGTCTAGTCTTGTCTGTCTAGTCTTGTCTGTCTAGTCTTGTCTGTCTAGTCTTGTCTGTCTAGTCTTGTCTGTCTAGTCTTGTCTGTCTAGTCTTGTCTGTCTAGTCTTGTCTGTCTAGTCTTGTCTGTCTAGTCTTGTCTGTCTAGTCTTGTCTGTCTAGTCTTGTCTGTCTAGTCTTGTCTGTCTAGTCTTGTCTGTCTAGTCTTGTCTGTCTAGTCTTGTCTGTCTAGTCTTGTCTGTCTAGTCTTGTCTGTCTAGTCTTGTCTGTCTAGTCTTGTCTGTCTAGTCTTGTCTGTCTAGTCTTGTCTGTCTAGTCTTGTCTGTCTAGTCTTGTCTGTCTAGTCTTGTCTGTCTAGTCTTGTCTGTCTAGTCTTGTCTGTCTAGTCTTGTCTGTCTAGTCTTGTCTGTCTAGTCTTGTCTGTCTAGTCTTGTCTGTCTAGTCTTGTCTGTCTAGTCTTGTCTGTCTAGTCTTGTCTGTCTAGTCTTGTCTGTCTAGTCTTGTCTGTCTAGTCTTGTCTGTCTAGTCTTGTCTGTCTAGTCTTGTCTGTCTAGTCTTGTCTGTCTAGTCTTGTCTGTCTAGTCTTGTCTGTCTAGTCTTGTCTGTCTAGTCTTGTCTGTCTAGTCTTGTCTGTCTAGTCTTGTCTGTCTAGTCTTGTCTGTCTAGTCTTGTCTGTCTAGTCTTGTCTGTCTAGTCTTGTCTGTCTAGTCTTGTCTGTCTAGTCTTGTCTGTCTAGTCTTGTCTGTCTAGTCTTGTCTGTCTAGTCTTGTCTGTCTAGTCTTGTCTGTCTAGTCTTGTCTGTCTAGTCTTGTCTGTCTAGTCTTGTCTGTCTAGTCTTGTCTGTCTAGTCTTGTCTGTCTAGTCTTGTCTGTCTAGTCTTGTCTGTCTAGTCTTGTCTGTCTAGTCTTGTCTGTCTAGTCTTGTCTGTCTAGTCTTGTCTGTCTAGTCTTGTCTGTCTAGTCTTGTCTGTCTAGTCTTGTCTGTCTAGTCTTGTCTGTCTAGTCTTGTCTGTCTAGTCTTGTCTGTCTAGTCTTGTCTGTCTAGTCTTGTCTGTCTAGTCTTGTCTGTCTAGTCTTGTCTGTCTAGTCTTGTCTGTCTAGTCTTGTCTGTCTAGTCTTGTCTGTCTAGTCTTGTCTGTCTAGTCTTGTCTGTCTAGTCTTGTCTGTCTAGTCTTGTCTGTCTAGTCTTGTCTGTCTAGTCTTGTCTGTCTAGTCTTGTCTGTCTAGTCTTGTCTGTCTAGTCTTGTCTGTCTAGTCTTGTCTGTCTAGTCTTGTCTGTCTAGTCTTGTCTGTCTAGTCTTGTCTGTCTAGTCTTGTCTGTCTAGTCTTGTCTGTCTAGTCTTGTCTGTCTAGTCTTGTCTGTCTAGTCTTGTCTGTCTAGTCTTGTCTGTCTAGTCTTGTCTGTCTAGTCTTGTCTGTCTAGTCTTGTCTGTCTAGTCTTGTCTGTCTAGTCTTGTCTGTCTAGTCTTGTCTGTCTAGTCTTGTCTGTCTAGTCTTGTCTGTCTAGTCTTGTCTGTCTAGTCTTGTCTGTCTAGTCTTGTCTGTCTAGTCTTGTCTGTCTAGTCTTGTCTGTCTAGTCTTGTCTGTCTAGTCTTGTCTGTCTAGTCTTGTCTGTCTAGTCTTGTCTGTCTAGTCTTGTCTGTCTAGTCTTGTCTGTCTAGTCTTGTCTGTCTAGTCTTGTCTGTCTAGTCTTGTCTGTCTAGTCTTGTCTGTCTAGTCTTGTCTGTCTAGTCTTGTCTGTCTAGTCTTGTCTGTCTAGTCTTGTCTGTCTAGTCTTGTCTGTCTAGTCTTGTCTGTCTAGTCTTGTCTGTCTAGTCTTGTCTGTCTAGTCTTGTCTGTCTAGTCTTGTCTGTCTAGTCTTGTCTGTCTAGTCTTGTCTGTCTAGTCTTGTCTGTCTAGTCTTGTCTGTCTAGTCTTGTCTGTCTAGTCTTGTCTGTCTAGTCTTGTCTGTCTAGTCTTGTCTGTCTAGTCTTGTCTGTCTAGTCTTGTCTGTCTAGTCTTGTCTGTCTAGTCTTGTCTGTCTAGTCTTGTCTGTCTAGTCTTGTCTGTCTAGTCTTGTCTGTCTAGTCTTGTCTGTCTAGTCTTGTCTGTCTAGTCTTGTCTGTCTAGTCTTGTCTGTCTAGTCTTGTCTGTCTAGTCTTGTCTGTCTAGTCTTGTCTGTCTAGTCTTGTCTGTCTAGTCTTGTCTGTCTAGTCTTGTCTGTCTAGTCTTGTCTGTCTAGTCTTGTCTGTCTAGTCTTGTCTGTCTAGTCTTGTCTGTCTAGTCTTGTCTGTCTAGTCTTGTCTGTCTAGTCTTGTCTGTCTAGTCTTGTCTGTCTAGTCTTGTCTGTCTAGTCTTGTCTGTCTAGTCTTGTCTGTCTAGTCTTGTCTGTCTAGTCTTGTCTGTCTAGTCTTGTCTGTCTAGTCTTGTCTGTCTAGTCTTGTCTGTCTAGTCTTGTCTGTCTAGTCTTGTCTGTCTAGTCTTGTCTGTCTAGTCTTGTCTGTCTAGTCTTGTCTGTCTAGTCTTGTCTGTCTAGTCTTGTCTGTCTAGTCTTGTCTGTCTAGTCTTGTCTGTCTAGTCTTGTCTGTCTAGTCTTGTCTGTCTAGTCTTGTCTGTCTAGTCTTGTCTGTCTAGTCTTGTCTCTCTAGTCTTGTCTGTCTAGTCTTGTCTTTCTAGTCTTGTCTGTCTAGTCTTGTCTGTCTAGTCTTGTCTGTCTAGTCTTGTCTGTCTAGTCTTGTCTGTCTAGTCTTGTCTGTCTAGTCTTGTCTGTCTAGTCTTGTCTGTCTAGTATTGTCTGTGTAGTCTTGTCTGTCTAGTCTTGTCTGTCTAGTCTTGTCTGTCTAGTCTTGTCTGTCTAGTCTTGTCTGTCTATTCTTGTCTGTCTAGTTTTGTCTGTCTAGTCTTGTCTGTCTAGTCTTGTCTGTCTAGACTTGTCTGTCTAGTCTTGTCTGTCTAGTCCTGTCTGTCTAGTCTTGTCTGTCTAGTCTTGTGTGCCTAGTCTTGTCTGTCTAGTCTTGTCTGTCTAGTCTTGTCTGTCTAGCCTTGTCTGTCTAGTCTTGTCTTGTCTTGTCTAGTCTTGTCTGTCTCGTCAAATCAAATTCAATTCAATTTATTCCATTATTTAAGCATACATAGAAAGTGTGTATAATAAAAATAATACATATTACAATTGTAGGCTAAAATGGAATTTGTCAAATAGCTCTTTTTTCAAAAACTTTTGTAGGAGTTTATACCAGTATAAAATTATTAAAGCGTGTATGGCTCAATTTCTAAGAGGATGCGTTTCAGCTCCTTCTTAAACTCGTTAACTTTTTTTATCGATTTAATATAAGGTGGAAGCTTGTTAAATAATGCTATATTGCTGTATGGTGGTACCTTTTCTGTCAGGGTTAGCTTGTGTGGGAGTTTCTTATAACTTGTATTTTTATTTCTTGTGTCCCTTGTGTGATGGAACTGATGTTCTTCAAATAACTGTTTATTTTTGACCAAAAATAGTATAGATTCATACACATACGTGCCGCTCACCGTTAGTATATTAGCTTTTCTAAAGACATCTCTGCATGTTTCTGCGTAGCTTAAATTATATATTGTCCTTACTGCCGCCTTTTGGATCTTGAAGACATCGCTAATTAATGTACCGCGCCCCCAGAACATGATGCCAAATTTTAAATGGCTGTGAAACATTGCAAAGTAAACAATTTTTAGTACATCCTGGTTCAAGTATCGTGCTAGGGTTCTAAGAGCATAAAGTCCCTTATTTAGTTGCTTAGTTAGATTTAATATGTGGGTTGTCCAGTCGAGTGTATCGTTGATATATAGTCCAAGTAGTCTTCCGTCATGTTGAACTCTTATAGTACTATCATTCCAAGATATTTCGTTATTATATGTGCGATTGTCTCTTTTAGTTTTGAATATTATTAAGTTGGTCTTCTCGTTGTTTAAAACCATTCTGTTTTGGTTGAACCATGTTGTAACTGCTGTGATTGCTGTCGTCTTGTCTGTCTAGTCTTGTCTGTCTAGTCTTGTCTGTCTAGTCTTGTCTGTCTAGTCTTGTCTGTCTAGTCTTGTCTGTCTAGTCTTGTCTGTCTAGTCTTGTCTGTCTAGTCTTGTCTGTCTAGTCTTGTCTGTCTAGTCTTGTCTGTCTAGTCTTGTCTGTCTAGTCTTGTCTGTCTAGTCTTGTCTGTCTAGTCTTTTCTGTCTAGTCTTGTCTGTCTAGTCTTGTCTGTCTAGTCTTGTCTGTCTAGTCTTGTCTGTCTAGTCTTGTCTGTCTAGTCTTGTCTGTCTAGTCTTGTCTGTCTAGTCTTGTCTGTCTAGTCTTGTCTGTCTAGTCTTGTCTGTCTAGTCTTGTCTGTCTAGTCTTGTCTGTCTAGTCTTGTCTGTCTAGTCTTGTCTGTTTAGTCTTGTCTGTCTAGTCTTGTCTGTCTAGTCTTGTCTGTCTAGTCTTGTCTGTCTAGTCTTGTCTGTCTAGTCTTGTCTGTCTAGTCTTGTCTGTCTAGTCTAGTCTGTCTAGTCTTGTCTGTCTAGTCTTGTCTGTCTAGTCTTGTCTGTCTAGCCTTGTCTGTCTAGTCTTGTCGGTCTAGTCTTGTCTGTCTAGTCTTGTCTGTCTAGTCTTGTCTGTCTAGTCTTGTCTGTCTAGTCTTGTCTGTCTAGTCTTGTCTGTCTAGTCTTGTCTGTCTAGTCTTGTCTGTCTAGTCTTGTCTGTCTAGTCTTGTCTGTCTAGTCTTGTCTGTCTAGTCTTGTCTGTCTAGTCTTGTCTGTCTAGTCTTGTCTCTCTAGTCTTGTCTGTCTAGTCTTGTCTGTCTAGTCTTGTCTGTCTAGTCTTGTCTGTCTAGTCTTGTCTGTCTAGTCTTGTCTGTCTAGTCTTGTCTGTCTAGTCTTGTCTGTCTAGTCTTGTCTGTCTAGTCTTGTCTGTCTAGTCTTGTCTGTCTAGTCTTGTCTGTCTAGTCTTGTCTGTCTAGTCTTGTCTGTCTAGTCTTGTCTGTCTAGTCTTGTCTGTCTAGTCTTGTCTGTCTAGTCTTGTCTGTCTAGTCTTGTCTGTCTAGTCTTGTCTGTCTAGTCTTGTCTGTCTAGTCTTGTCTGTCTAGTCTTGTCTGTCTAGTCTTGTCTGTCTAGTCTTGTCTGTCTAGTCTTGTCTGTCTAGTCTTGTCTGTCTAGTCTTGTCTGTCTAGTCTTGTCTGTCTAGTCTTGTCTGTCTAGTCTTGTCTGTCTAGTCTTGTCTGTCTAGTCTGTCTAGTCTTGTCTGTCTAGTCTTGTCTGTCTAGTCTAGTCTGTCTAGTCTTGTCTGTCTAGTCTTGTCTGTCTAGTCTTGTCTGTCTAGTCTTGTCTGTCTAGTCTTGTCTGTCTAGTATTGTCTGTCTAGTCTTGTCTGTCTAGTCTTATCTGTCTAGTCTTGTCTTTTTTTTTTTTTTTTTTTTTTTTCAGAGAGGAGGAGGAGGAATGCATTGTTGCACACCGGATATTCAAACCCGTGTAGTGTGGGGCTCTCTGATCGAGTTCTTCGTGACCAGCATACCCACTAAACCCCCTCCTCTGTCTCTACACTACACTCCACCCGGAACTGCGTGAGCATTACTTCAGGTGGGTGGTGGTGTTTGTACCAATTGTTTCCTTACTGTTATTTTTAATGTCCTTTACTCGTTTCGATATCGTCTTTCCTCTTCTGTCGTATTAGTTATGCAGTCGTGTAATAAACCATTTTTCGGTCTTTTCGTCACATATCTAGTCGTCCATGTTAGCTTCTTTGTGTTTCGTGTGATATTATAATCGCCTTCCATTCACTCTCCATTTGTTCTTTTCCCAACATGATTTCGGTTATGTAAGCTTGTACTGCATCCCAGTTATGCTCACTTTCTAACATAACTTCCATGATGTTCTGTTCTTCTAGTTTTGTACCGCCTAGTGTCTCCGCGAGTCGAGTTCTTTCTTTCTCTGATTCTGTACACATGAAGATAGTGTGTTGTGCGTCGTCTGGGATATGACCGCAATAAAAACACTCCGCCGTGTCACTTTTTTTAAACCGTTCGAGGTATGCGTTGAAGCATCCATGACCAGTGAGTGCCTGTGTAAGATGGTAACTCATATGTCCGTGTGACCTTTCATACCATGCTGTTACGTTAGGGATAAGTCTGTATGTCCACCTGCCACTAGTGTCGTTATCCCATCTTGTCTGCCATCGGTCCATGAGTCTCTTACGTGCTCTCTCCTTAGCGGCTGCTCTTTCGTGTTTTACTTCTTTTTTCGCCCTGTGTTGTTGCAGGTCCTCGTAGACTTCTTGTTTCTCGCGAATCAGTAAGTCTATTGGGGGTGTGCTTGCAAGTACCAGCGCCGCGGCCTCCGAAACCGTTCTGTAGGCAGAAATTACTCTTAGAGCACTTCTTCTTTGTACTCCTGTAAGTAGTTTTCTCGCGTAGAGAATTTTTGAGTGTACCACATTGTTGAGAAGTTTCCGTTTTAATTCCCTCGGTCCTCCAAAGTTCGGCATCAACCTTACCAAATCTGTCACTGTAGACGCTGCCTTTTTCGATGTTTTGGCTATATGGTCTGTGTATCTCAGACCGCTATCGAGTTGGACGCCAAGGTACCTCAATGACTTCGATAAAGGGATATTTTGCCCTTCCAGAACGAGTTTCGGTGGGGTGAATAGTCTCTTATCCGTGATAAGTATCGCTTCTGTTTTATGAACTGCCATTGTTAGACCCTGCTCTTTTAACCAATTATTTGCCCGCCGAAGGGTTTCGTTAGTTGCTAGTTCTAGTGTACTTATTTCCTTTGCAGTCACTACCACCGCGGCGTCATCTGCGAACCCAACTATTTGCGCTGTTCTAGGCAAGTCTAGGTTTAGCAAGCCATCGTACATAATGTTCCACAAGAATGGTGCCAAGACCGATCCTTGTGGGGCACCTGCCGTTACCTCATACTCAACTTCACCTTCGTCCGTGTGGTATATCAACCGTCGGTCGCTCAAGTAGCTGCTTATCATCTTTCTCAAGTATTCTGGTGTCTGTCTTGATGCTAATGCCTTCATGATTACATCCCACCTTGCTGAATTAAAGGCGTTTTTAACGTCAAGAGTCACTAATGCACAATAACCTTTCGATTGCCGTGTTCCATTTTTGACCTTTTCTGCTGCTCTAATTACTTCAGCAATAGCGTCCACGGTTGATCGACCTTTTCGAAAACCATACTGCCATTGGGACAGTCATCCGTTGTTTTCGATATATGTCTCAAGTCTCCTAAGTATTAGTCTTTCAAAAAGTTTCCCTATGTTGTCCAGGAGGCATATCGGTCGGTATGACGATGGATCTTCTAATGGTTTGTCCCCTTTTCTCAGTAAGACGAGTTTTTGTCTTTTCCATTGCGTAGCGAAAATTCCCTTTCGAAGACACGCATTGTAAGTTTCCAGCAACAACTCTGGCCACATTTCCACCACTTCTGTGATGATCTCATTTGGAATATTGTCTGGACCAGGTGCTTTCCCTGACAGTAATCGTTTCCTGGCCTCAAAGATCTCCTCTACGCTGAAAGGTGTTACGAGATTTTCAGTGGTTTGCCATTTTTCTGCCGGTCTTCGTTCGTGAACTGGAAATAGTGTGGTAACTATTTCTCTCATCCGTTGTGGGCACGATATCCCAGGTATCAGTTGTCTACCCATTAGTTTTTTCGTAGCAATTCGATATGGGAGGCCCCATGGGTCTTCATTTATGGATTGGCAAAGTTCGAGCCAGCATTTCTG
Source organism: Phosphuga atrata (assembly GCA_944588485.1). NCBI lineage: Eukaryota > Metazoa > Arthropoda > Insecta > Coleoptera > Silphidae > Phosphuga > Phosphuga atrata. The sequence goes on along the minus strand of OX155895.1, from coordinate 24,258,705 downwards.
TTTGCTATTTTTGATGGCCATGCGCAATTCCTTTCTCGCTTTTTTGAAATTCGCGTCTAGGTCCATTTCTTGTCCAGCCATCCTGTCTGTTGCGTTTTGCCGCCGTCTTCTGTGGCGTTGGGCGGACCTGCGTGCCGTAACGTACTTCTTCCTTAGATTATTGATTTCAGCGTTCCACCAGTAAACTGACTTTTTTTCATTTAAGGCAAATTTGCGCTTTGGCATCGAAGCATCACACGCTGTTGTAATGGTTTCGATGGCATATTCTACAAGTCCATCTACTTCACCTATCTCTGAGAGTCTTTGCAACTCTCCATGCGTCTTGGCTACTTCCAGTTTCGCTCTTAGCTGAGTGCTATCGAGTTTCTTCACCAGCCATCCGTTTCTGTTTCCATGTTCGATGGTAGTGTTTCTCTGTTGACTCTTTGGTTTCGTTTTCAGGCTAAATTCCAGATACTGGTGGTCGCTAAGGGTGGCGTCCTCTAGTACTCTCCACCTCTCCACCCTAGGCGCGATGCCTTCCGATGTTAATGTAACGTCAATAACCGATCCGGTATTTCCTCTTCGGAATGTAAAAGAGTTTCCCTCGTTAAGGATCACTAGGTCCAGCCTCGCTATCATTTCAGACAGAACTTCGCCTCTTCTATCCATAATTCTTGAGCCCCATTCTGGTGATTTGCAATTAAAATCACCTGCCAAAAGAACTTCACTGTTCGCCGATCTCAGATTCTCTTCCAGCTCATCTATCTGCCTTAGGAAATCTTCGTGATCAATATTTGGTGAGATATAGCAGCTATATACTCTTAAACCTTCGATATCGATCCATACAAAGTTGGATGTCTGCTTACTAACTTCCCTGATTCGTAGGTTCTGATTTAGCACGGCGATTGCTGCTCTACCTGTCTCATCCTGGAACCATGAGCCTGTATCCAGACATCTATATTGCTCGCTGATTATTAGCACATCCGTACATTTTTCAGCAGCAGTCTGTAGCATGAGATCCTGTGCTTTGCGGCCTCTTCCTAAGTTTATCTGAAGAAACTTCGTCATTACTTCGTTTTCTTTAATGCCTCCTGGAATGACTGACATCTTATACCGCCAAGGGTGTGTTTCGCGTCTCTTTTTTTTTTTCATTACAGACTGCGCAGAAGGCTTCCTCTTTGCAATCTTTCGCAAAGTGGTCTTGCTTTCCACAAAGACGGCACGATTTGGATCTGTCTGTCCCTTTGCAGTGTAGTGCTACGTGACCAAATCCTTGGCAGCGGAAGCATCGAATAACGTCTGGCTTCTGTCTAACTCTGCATAAAATCCATCCTACTTTGATTTTGCCATTTTTCAGCAGTCTTTCTGCAATTTCCTTCGATGTTGTCACTACTGCTGTTTGAGTGCCACTGAAACCTTTTCTAAGTGAACGCACTTTCACTGAATCTGGGGAGGTTTCTTCTACTACCGCTAATATGGCGGCAGTCACATCCGCTTCCTCCGTAATCTCATCTAGATCCCGGATCTCGATTATGCAGTTCCGTGTCATGGTCCGCACAGTTGCCTGCTTTCCCAAGAGTTTGGCTACCTGAGTTCTCAAGGTTCCAGCATTCCCTTTTTTTAATTTTTAACAATAGTTCGTTCTTTTGTGTCCGCCTTATCCCTAAAATTTCAACTCCGCATTTTTCTGGATCTATGTTTTTTTTAATTCTTCGTAGTGTGTCTTCGTATGAGACACCTTCCGCTGGTTTAATTGTTAATGCCTCCGGCTGTGTAGCGCGGATTTGGTTTTCATGTGGTATTTTCGTGTTCGTCTTGTCACGATTTTCTCTTTTTTTTCTCTCCACTATTTGCCAGTTTTCATCTTCCGCTAATGTCTCAGTTTGGTTTTCCAAAAGTTTTGTGTCGGTACGACTTCTTTCCTTTTTGGGGGTGTTTTTACTTGCGCTAGGTGTACTTGTGCTGGGTCTATGTACTTACGTAGCATGTCTGCGTATGACACCCCTTTCTTCGGTTTAAAGGTCAATGTTTCTGACCGTTTAGCGCGTGTTTGATTTTCATGCGACTAGACAGACTAGTCTTGTCTGTCTAGTCTTGTCTGTCTAGTCTTGTCTGTCTAATCTTGTCTGTCTAGTCTTGTCTGTCTAGTCTTGTCTGTCTAGTCTTGTCTGTCTAGTCTTGTCTGTCTAGTCTTGTCTGTCTAGTCTTGTCTGTCTAGTCTTGTCTGTCTAGTCTTCTCTGTCTAGTCTTGTCTGTCTAGTCTTGTCTGTCTAGTCTTGTCTGTCTAGTCTTGTCTGTCTAGTCTTGTCTGTCTAGTCTTGTCTGTCTAGTCTTGTCTGTCTAGTCTTGTCTGTCTAGTCTTGTCTGTCTAGTCTTGTCTGTCTAGTCTTGTCTGTCTAGTCTTGTCTGTCTAGTCTTGTCTGTCTAGTCTTGTCTGTCTAGTCTTGTCTGTCTAGTCTTGTCTGTCTAGTCTTGTCTGTCTAGTCTTGTCTGTCTAGTCTTGTCTGTCTAGTCTTGTCTGTCTAGTCTTGTCTGTCTAGTCTTGTCTGTCTAGTCTTGTCTGTCTAGTCTTGTCTGTCTAGTCTTGTCTGTCTAGTCTTGTCTGTCTAGTCTTGTCTGTCTAGTCTTGTCTGTCTAGTCTTGTCTGTCTAGTCTTGTCTGTCTAGTCTTGTCTGTCTAGTCTTGTCTGTCTAGTCTTGTCTGTCTAGTCTTGTCTGTCTAGTCTTGTGTGTCTAGTCTTGTCTGTCTAGTCTTGTCTTGTCTGTCTAGTCTTGTCTGTCTAGTCTTGTCTGTCTAGTCTTGTCTGTCTAGTCTTGTCTGTCTAGTCTTGTCTGTCTAGTCTTGTCTGTCTAGTCTTGTCTGTCTAGTCTTGTCTGTCTAGTCTTGTCTGTCTAGTCTTGTCTGTCTAGTCTTGTCTGCCTAGTCTTGTCTGCCTAGTCTTGTCTGTCTAGTCTTGTCTGTCTAGTCTTGTCTGTCTAGTCTTGTCCTGTCTAGTCTTGTCTGTCTAGTCTTGTCTGTCTAGTCTTGTCTGTCTAGTCTTGTCTGTCTAGTCTTGTCTGTCTAGTCTTGTCTGTCTAGTCTTGTCTGTCTAGTCTTGTCTGTCTAGTCTTGTCGGTCTAGTCTTGTCTGTCTAGTCTTGTCTGTCTAGTCTTGTCTGTCTAGTCTTGTCTGTCTAGTCTTGTCTGTCTAGTCTTGTCTGTCTAGTCTTGTCTGTCTAGTCTTGTCTGTCTAGTCTTGTCTGTCTAGTCTTGTCTGTCTAGTCTTGTCTGTCTAGTCTTGTCTGTCTAGTCTTGTCTGTCTAGTCTTGTTGTCTGTCTAGTCTTGTCTGTCTAGTCTTGTCTGTCTAGTCTTGTCTGTCTAGTCTTGTCTGTCTAGTCTTGTCTGTCTAGTCTTGTCTGTCCTAGTCTTGTCTGCCTAGTCTTGTCTGCCTAGTCTTGTCTGCTCTAGTCTTGTCTGTCTAGTCTTGTCTGTCTAGTCTTGTCTGTCTAGTCTTGTCTGTCTAGTCTTGTCTGTCTAGTCTTGTCTGTCTAGTCTTGTCTGTCTAGTCTTGTCTGTCTAGTCTTGTCTGTCTAGTCTTGTCTGTCTAGTCTTGTCTGTCTAGTCTTGTCTGTCTAGTCTTGTCTGTCTAGTCTTGTCTGTCTAGTCTTGTCTGTCTAGTCTTGTCTGTCTTGTCTGTCTAGTCTTGTCTGTCTAGTCTTGTCTGTCTAGTCTTGTCTGTCTAGTCTTGTCTGTCTAGTCTTGTCTGTCTAGTCTTGTCTGTCTAGTCTTGTCTGTCTAGTCTTGTCTGTCTAGTCTTGTCTGTCTAGTCTTGTCTGTCTAGTCTTGTCTGTCTAGTCTTGTCTGTCTAGTCTTGTCTGTCTAGTCTTGTCTGTCTAGTCTTGTCTGTCTAGTCTTGTCTGTCTAGTCTTGTCTGTCTAGTCTTGTCTGTCTAGTCTTGTCTGTCTAGTCTTGTCTGTCTAGTCTTGTCTGTCTAGTCTTGTCTGTCTAGTCTTGTCTGTCTAGTCTTGTCTGTCTAGTCTTGTCTGTCTAGTCTTGTCTGTCTAGTCTTGTCTGTCTAGTCTTGTCTGTCTAGTCTTGTCTGTCTAGTCTTGTCTGTCTAGTCTTGTCTGTCTAGTCTTGTCTGTCTAGTCTTGTCTGTCTAGTCTTGTCTGTCTAGTCTTGTCTGTCTAGTCTTGTCTGTCTAGTCTTGTCTGTCTAGTCTTGTCTGTCTAGTCTTGTCTGTCTAGTCTTGTCTGTCTAGTCTTGTCTGTCTAGTCTTGTCTGTCTAGTCTTGTCTGTCTAGTCTTGTCTGTCTAGTCTTGTCTGTCTAGTCTTGTCTGTCTAGTCTTGTCTGTCTAGTCTTGTCTGTCTAGTCTTGTCTGTCTAGTCTTGTCTGTCTAGTCTTGTCTGTCTAGTCTTGTCTGTCTAGTCTTGTCTGTCTAGTCTTGTCTGTCTAGTCTTGTCTGTCTAGTCTTGTCTGTCTAGTCTTGTCTGTCTAGTCTTGTCTGTCTAGTCTTGTCTGTCTAGTCTTGTCTGTCTAGTCTTGTCTGTCTAGTCTTGTCTGTATAGTCTGTCTAGTCTTGTCTGTCTAGTCTTGTCTGTCTAGTCTTGTCTGTCTAGTCTTGTCTGTCTAGTCTTGTCTGTCTAGTCTTGTCTGTCTAGTCTTGTCTGTCTAGTCTTGTCTGTCTAGTCTTGTCTGTCTAGTCTTGTCTGTCTAGTCTTGTCTGTCTAGTCTTGTCTGTCTAGTCTTGTCTGTCTAGTCTTGTCTGTCTAGTCTTGTCTGTCTAGTGTCTTGTCTGTCTAGTCTTGTCTGTCTAGTCTTGTCTGTCTAGTCTTGTCTGTCTAGTCTTGTCTGTCTAGTCTTGTCTGTCTAGTCTTGTCTGTCTAGTCTTGTCTGTCTAGTCTTGTCTGTCTAGTCTTGTCTGTCTAGTCTTGTCTGTCTAGTCTTGTCTGTCTAGTCTTGTCTGTCTAGTCTTGTCTGTCTAGTCTTGTCTGTCTGTCTAGTCTTGTCTGTCTAGTCTTGTCTGTCTAGTCTTGTCTGTCTAGTCTTGTCTGTCTAGTCTTGTCTGTCTAGTCTTGTCTGTCTAGTCTTGTCTGTCTAGTCTTGTCTGTCTAGTCTTGTCTGTCTAGTCTTGTCTGTCTAGTCTTGTCTGTCTAGTCTTGTCTGTCTAGTCTTGTCTGTCTAGTCTTGTCTGTCTAGTCTTGTCTGTCTAGTCTTGTCTGTCTAGTCTTGTCTGTCTAGTCTTGTCTGTCTAGTCTTGTCTGTCTAGTCTTGTCTGTCTAGTCTTGTCTGTCTAGTCTTGTCTGTCTAGTCTTGTCTGTCTAGTCTTGTCTGTCTAGTCTTGTCTGTCTAGTCTTGTCTGTCTAGTCTTGTCTGTCTAGTCTTGTCTGTCTAGTCTTGTCTGTCTAGTCTTGTCTGTCTAGTCTTGTCTGTCTAGTCTTGTCTGTCTAGTCTTGTCTGTCTAGTCTTGTCTAGTCTGTCTGTCTAGTCTTGTCTGTCTAGTCTTGTCTGTCTAGTCTTGTCTGTCTAGTCTTGTCTGTCTAGTCTTGTCTGTCTAGTCTTGTCTGTCTAGTCTTGTCTGTCTAGTCTTGTCTGTCTAGTCTTGTCTGTCTAGTCTTGTCTGTCTAGTCTTGTCTGTCTAGTCTTGTCTGTCTAGTCTTGTCTGTCTAGTCTTGTCTGTCTAGTCTTGTCTGTCTAGTCTTGTCTGTCTAGTCTTGTCTGTCTAGTCTTGTCTGTCTAGTCTTGTCTGTCTAGTCTTGTCTGTCTAGTCTTGTCTGTCTTGTCTGTCTAGTCTTGTCTGTCTAGTCTTGTCTGTCTAGTCTTGTCTGTCTAGTCTTGTCTGTCTAGTCTTGTCTGTCTAGTCTTGTCTGTCTAGTCTTGTCTGTCTAGTCTTGTCTGTCTAGTCTTGTCTGTCTAGTCTTGTCTGTCTAGTCTTGTCTGTCTAGTCTTGTCTGTCTAGTCTTGTCTGTCTAGTCTTGTCTGTCTAGTCTTGTCTGTCTAGTCTTGTCTGTCTAGTCTTGTCTGTCTAGTCTTGTCTGTCTAGTCTTGTCTGTCTAGTCTTGTCTGTCTAGTCTTGTCTGTCTAGTCTTGTCTGTCTAGTCTTGTCTGTCTAGTCTTGTCTGTCTAGTCTTGTCTGTCTAGTCTTGTCTGTCTAGTCTTGTCTGTCTAGTCTTGTCTGTCTAGTCTTGTCTGTCTAGTCTTGTCTGTCTAGTCTTGTCTGTCTAGTCTTGTCTGTCTAGTCTTGTCTGTCTAGTCTGTCTGTCTAGTCTTGTCTGTCTAGTCTGTCTGTCTAGTCTTGTCTGTCTAGTCTTGTCTGTCTAGTCTTGTCTGTCTAGTCTTGTCTGTCTAGTCTTGTCTGTCTAGTCTTGTCTGTCTAGTCTTGTCTGTCTAGTCTTGTCTGTCTAGTCTTGTCTGTCTAGTCTTGTCTGTCTAGTCTTGTCTGTCTAGTCTTGTCTGTCTAGTCTTGTCTGTCTAGTCTTGTCTGTCTAGTCTTGTCTGTCTAGTCTTGTCTGTCTAGTCTTGTCTGTCTAGTCTTGTCTGTCTAGTCTTGTCTGTCTAGTCTTGTCTGTCTAGTCTTGTCTGTCTAGTCTTGTCTGTCTAGTCTTGTCTGTCTAGTCTTGTCTGTCTAGTCTTGTCTGTCTAGTCTTGTCTGTCTAGTCTTGTCTGTCTAGTCTGTCTAGTCTTGTCTGTCTAGTCTTGTCTGTCTAGTCTTGTCTGTCTAGTCTTGTCTGTCTAGTCTTGTCTGTCTAGTCTTGTCTGTCTAGTCTTGTCTGTCTAGTCCTTGTCTGTCTAGTCTTGTCTGTCTAGTCTTGTCTGTCTAGTCTTGTCTGTCTAGTCCTTGTCTGTCTAGTCTTGTCTGTCTAGTCTTGTCTGTCTAGTCTTGTCTGTCTAGTCTTGTCTGTCTAGTCTTGTCTGTCTAGTCTTGTCTGTCTAGTCTTGTCTGTCTAGTCTTGTCTGTCTAGTCTTGTCTAGTCTTGTCTGTCTAGTCTTGTCTGTCTAGTCTTGTCTGTCTAGTCTTGTCTGTCTAGTCTTGTCTGTCTAGTCTTGTCTGTCTAGTCTTGTCTGTCTAGTCTTGTCTGTCTAGTCTTGTCTGTCTAGTCTTGTCTGTCTAGTCTTGTCTGTCTAGTCTTGTCTGTCTAGTCTTGTCTGTCTAGTCTTGTCTGTCTTGTCTTGTCTGTCTAGTCTTGTCTGTCTAGTCTTGTCTGTCTAGTCTTGTCTGTCTAGTCTTGTCTGTCTAGTCTTGTCTGTCTAGTCTTGTCTGTCTAGTCTTGTCTGTCTAGTCTTGTCTGTCTAGTCTTGTCTGTCTAGTCTTGTCTGTCTAGTCTTGTCTGTCTAGTCTTGTCTGTCTAGTCTTGTCTGTCTAGTCTTGTCTGTCTAGTCTTGTCTGTCTAGTCTTGTCTGTCTAGTCTTGTCTGTCTAGTCTTGTCTGTCTAGTCTTGTCTGTCTAGTCTTGTCTGTCTAGTCTTGTCTGTCTAGTCTTGTCTGTCTAGTCTTGTCTGTCTAGTCTTGTCTGTCTAGTCTTGTCTGTCTAGTCTTGTCTGTCTAGTCTTGTCTGTCTAGTCTTGTCTGTCTAGTCTTGTCTGTCTAGTCTTGTCTGTCAAGTCTTGTATGTCTAGTCTTTGTCTGTCTAGTCTTGTCTGTCTAGTCTTGTCTGTCCAGTCTTGTCTGTCTAGTCTTGTCTGTCTAGTCTTGTCTGTCGAGTCTTGTCTGTCGAGTCTTGTCTGTCTAGTCTTGTCTGTCTAGTCTTGTCTGTCTTGTCTTGTCTGTCTAGTCTTGTCTGTCTAGTCTTGTCTGTCTAGTCTTGTCTGTCTAGTCTTGTCTGTCTAGTCTTGTCTGTCTAGTCTTGTCTGTCTAGTCTTGTCTGTCTAGTCTTGTCTGTCTAGTCTTGTCTGTCTAGTCTTGTCTGTCTAGTCTTGTCTGTCTAGTCTTGTCTGTCTAGTCTTGTCTGTCTAGTCTTGTCTGTCTAGTCTTGTCTGTCTAGTCTTGTCTGTCTAGTCTTGTCTGTCTAGTCTTGTCTGTCTAGTCTTGTCTGTCTAGTCTTGTCTGTCTAGTCTTGTCTGTCTAGTCTTGTCTGTCTAGTCTTGTCTGTCTAGTCTTGTCTGTCTAGTCTTGTCTGTCTAGTCTTGTCTGTCTAGTCTTGTCTGTCTCGTCTTGTCTGTCTAGTCTTGTCTGTCTAGTCTTGTCTGTCTAGTCTTGTCTGTCTAGTCTTGTCTGTCTAGTCTTGTCTGTCTAGTCTTGTCTGTCTAGTCTTGTCTGTCTAGTCTTGTCTGTCTAGTCTTGTCTGTCTAGTCTTGTCTGTCTAGTCTTGTCTGTCTAGTCTTGTCTGTCTAGTCTTGTCTGTCTAGTCTTGTCTGTCTAGTCTTGTCTGTCTAGTCTTGTCTGTCTAGTCTTGTCTGTCTAGTCTTGTCTGTCTAGTCTTGTCTGTCTAGTCTTGTCTGTCTAGTCTTGTCTGTCTAGTCTTGTCTGTCTAGTCTTGTCTGTCTAGTCTTGTCTGTCTAGTCTTGTCTGTCTAGTCTTGTCTGTCTAGTCTTGTCGGTCTAGTCTTGTCTGTCTAGTCTTGTCTGTCTAGTCTTGTCTGTCTAGTCTTGTCTGTCTAGTCTTGTCTGTCTAGTCTTGTCTGTCTAGTCTTGTCTGTCTAGTCTTTTCTGTCTAGTCTTGTCTGTCTAGTCTTGTCTGTTTAGTCTTGTCTGTCTAGTCTTGTCTGTCTAGTCTTGTCTGTCTAGTCTTGTCTGTCTAGTCTTGTCTGTCTAGTCTTGTCTGTCTAGTGTTGTCTATCTAGTCTTGTCTGTCTAGTCTTGTCTGTCTAGTCTCGTCTGTCTAGTCTCGTCTGTCTAGTCTTGTCTGTCTAGTCTTGTCTGTCTAGTCTTGTCTGTCTAGTCTTGTCTGCTTAGTCTTGTCTGTCTAGTCTTGTCTGTCTAGTCTTGTCTGTCTAGTCTTGTCTGTCAAGTCTTGTATGTCTAGTTTTGTCTGTCTAGTCTTGTCTGTCTAGTCTTGTCTGTCCAGTCTTGTCTGTCTAGTCTTGTCTGTCTAGTCTTGTCTGTCGAGTCTTGTCTGTCGAGTCTTGTCTGTCTAGTCTTGTCTGTCTAGTCTTGTCTGTCTTGTCTTGTCTGTCTAGTCTTGTCTGTCTAGTCTTGTCTGTCTAGCCTTGTCTGTCTAGCCTTGTCTGTCTAGTCTTGTCTGTCTAGTCTTGTCTGTCTAGTCTTGTCTGTCTAGTCTTGTCTGTCTAGTCTTGTCTGTCTAGTCTTGTCTGTCTAGTCTTGTCTGTCTAGTCTTGTCTGTCTAGTCTTGTCTGTCTAGTCTTGTCTGTCTAGTCTTGTCTGTCTAGTCTTGTCTGTCTAGTCTTGTCTGTCTAGTCTTGTCTGTCTAGTCTTGTCTGTCTAGTCTTGTCTGTCTAGTCTTGTCTGTCTAGTCTTGTCTGTCTAGTCTTGTCTGTCTAGTCTTGTCTGTCTAGTCTTGTCTGTCTAGTCTTGTCGGTCTAGTCTTGTCTGTCTAGTCTTGTCTGTCTAGTCTTGTCTGTCTAGTCTTGTCTGTCTAGTCTTGTCTGTCTAGTCTTGTCTGTCTAGTCTTGTCTGTCTAGTCTTTTCTATCTAGTCTTGTCTGTCTAGTCTTGTCTGTCTAGTCTTGTCTGTCTAGTCTTGTCTGTCTAGTCTTGTCTGTCTAGTCTTGTCTGTCTAGTCTTGTCTGTCTAGTCTTGTCTGTCTAGTCTTGTCTGTCTAGTCTTGTCTGTCTAGTCTTGTCTGTCTAGTCTTGTCTGTCTAGTCTTGTCTGTCTAGTCTTGTCTGTCTAGTCTTGTCTGTCTAGTCTTGTCTGTCTAGTCTTGTCTGTCTAGTCTTGTCTGTCTAGTCTTGTCTGTCTAGTCTTGTCTGTCTAGTCTTGTCTGTCTAGTCTTGTCTGTCTAGTCTTGTCTGTCTAGTCTTGTCTGTCTAGTCTTGTCTGTCTAGTCTTGTCTGTCTAGTCTTGTCTGTCTAGTCTTGTCTGTCTAGTCTTGTCTGTCTAGTCTTGTCTGTCTTGTCTTGTCTGTCTAGTCTTGTCTGTCTAGTCTTGTCTGTCTAGTCTTGTCTGTCTAGTCTTGTCTGTCTAGTCTTGTCTGTCTAGTCTTGTCTGTCTAGTCTTGTCTGTCTAGTCTTGTCTGTCTAGTCTTGTCTGTCTAGTCTTGTCTGTCTAGTCTTGTCTGTCTAGTCTTGTCTGTCTAGTCTTGTCTGTCTAGTCTTGTCTGTCTAGTCTTGTCTGTCTAGTCTTGTCTGTCTAGTCTTGTCTGTCTAGTCTTGTCTGTCTAGTCTTGTCTGTCTAGTCTTGTCTGTCTAGTCTTGTCTGTCTAGTCTTGTCTGTCTAGTCTTGTCTGTCTAGTCTTGTCTGTCTAGTCTTGTCTGTCTAGTCTTGTCTGTCTAGTCTTGTCTGTCTAGTCTTGTCTGTCTAGTCTTGTCTGTCTAGTCTTGTCTGTCTAGTCTTGTCTGTTTAGTCTTGTCTGTCTAGTCTTGTCTGTCTAGTCTTGTCTGTCTAGTCTTGTCTGTCTAGTCTTGTCTGTCTAGTCTTGTCTGTCTAGTGTTGTCTATCTAGTCTTGTCTGTCTAGTCTTGTCTGTCTAGTCTCGTCTGTCTAGTCTCGTCTGTCTAGTCTTGTCTGTCTAGTCTTGTCTGTCTAGTCTTGTCTGTCTAGTCTTGTCTGCTTAGTCTTGTCTGTCTACTTTTGTCTGTCTAGTCTTGTCTGTCTAGTCTTGTCTGTCTAGTCTTGTCTGTCTAGTATTGTCTGTCTAGTCTTGTCTGTCTAGTCTTGTCTGTCTAGTCTTGTCTGTCTAGTCTTGTCTGTCTAGTCTTGTCT